>CANTUR010000431.1:1042500-1573910 GCA_947683625.1 Mallotus nudiflorus | reverse complement strand
CGGCCTTCACATTCATCCTGTAAGTCAATAGAACGATCTATGCGTGTGTTTATGTAAAAATTGCATGCGCTCGTATTTTATTACATTGATTACATGATTTATTTAATTTTAATGCTATTATTTAAGATTTTCAACGCATTTTATTTTATTTAAAGTCGATTTTGAGAAATTTTGGTAGAACGGGCTACCTGGTGGGCTTCACCAGGACTATGTGCACATGGTAGAGACTGAGAGATGGATCCGAAAATTTTATGATTGATGAATGTTAAACTGGAACGGGTGCCTCGGTAGAAGCCTTAGCTCTCGGGGACCGCCAGTGATTGGAAAATCAATAATGGACTGGGATGGGTGCCTCGGTCAATGCCTTAGCTCTCGGGGACCGTCAGTGCCATACATTTGGATTAAGTGAATGACTACGGCCTGGTGCCTCGGTTGATGCCCTTGCTCTCGGGGACCGGTAGTCTAGTTGGAATAAGTGGGCTCAGTTGGCCATTTAGACTTGGGTCTAGGGTTCTACCGAGATTTTTCAAAAGCTATAATTATACATATTATAAATTATTTTCACTATAAAAATATATAGTTTTTAAAAAAAAGGTTTTCAAACCGTACAGCTCTTTTATTGACTTACTCAGTGAGGTCTGATTCCCCTCAATTTATTTTTTCAGGAGCTTGGGAGTTCGACCTCAGACTACCTCTACGTCGGATTTCTTCTTCACCGGCAATTTTATGTAAGTCGTTGTAAGCTGTACTGTGTATTAATCTAGGATGCTGCAGTAGTATATGTATTGAGAATTTGTATGGTTTAACTAAATTGTGTAGTTTATCTGTATGAAATACATTTATGTATATGACATAAATTCAATTTATAATATGAGATGTTGAATCATATTTTTATTAAACAGTTAAATTTGTGTAATTTGAGTAAAAATCAGTTTGATAATATGTTCTGTTTTTAATTAAAGTTAAAATGTGAATGGTTTTATTTTCTTTTCCTTTAGGCTTACTACGGGTTTCGGTGGCCTTATGCCTACCCATTCCCTAGTGCCGGTCACGTGCCCTCGGGTTCGGGTCGTGATAAAGTTGGTATCAGAGCATAAGTTCGATTAATTGTCTATGTCTGTCTTTCTATGTAACTACTGCAGCTTTAGGATTGATAATTGTCTTTGAGATGTTCTTGTATCTAATTCCGCGTTGCTTTAAATATTCTTACCCCGTTTTAAATTCAATTTTCCTTGTTTTCTTTCAGAATGAGGCGTGTGCATACCGACCCTGATGCTGACCCGACCCTTAGGCTAGATGAGTAGTCTATGCACGATGAAGCTCCCCTTCCTGCTCCATGCCGTAGGGGCAGAGGTAGAGGTAGAGGTCGAGCCAGGGTAGCCACAGCTGAGATTCCTGATCAGCAGCCAGTCGAGCCTGAGGCCCCAGCTGTTGACCCCACAGCCTTTGCAGCTGGACTGGCGGGGATTAATCAAGGTCTAGTAGCATTGAATCAGGTGATGCCCCTTGTACAGTAGATGCTTCAGCAGAGGAACCAGGGTATGTCAGATACTGAAGCAGCCCTTCTTTATTCTCGGATTGGTAGAGTTTCTTTTGACGGTACGGGCGATGCCTTAGACTTCATTAATGCGATTGAGGCACGCACCAGGACTGGACATATGGATTATCAGAGGATTATGATTGTGGAGTTGTCGGTTCAGGCGGCTGCTCAGGATTGGTTTATGCAATCGATTCAGCCATCGATGCACGAGCTGACTTAGCCAGAATTTAAGGATCGCTTTTTGAGGTTTTTCTATCCTCCAGCCACCAGAGATGCCTACAGGTGGCAGCTACTCCACATCACTAGAGGCGATAGGTCAATGGAGGATTATACCAGAGAGTTTAATAGACTGTCCCGACATGCAGAAGATATCAGGAGGGACCCTTACAGAACAGTAGAGCTGTATGTTACTGGATTAGGACCTGCTTTTGTTGGTATGCGTACCGAGGACCGCACCTTAGAGAGTGTGATTGAAGAGGCCCGTTTGATAGAGAGGCGACATATCCGCCAGGGCACCATGATGGATCCTTATATGATCGGGGGCAGTGGTCATGGTGTAGCTCCCGGGTACCAGCAGCCAGCATTTCACATCGGCAGTTCGAGTCAACAGGCTGCGGGTAGTTCTCAGCAGAGTGGTAGGAGGTCCAGGACTCACCGAGTTGGCCGACATGGGTATGCTTCAAACAGGAGAACCGGCAGGAGTCACAGATTCGGTGCAGGAGTTAGTAGTAGCAGTAGTGGGCAGAGTTCCGGGCAGAGTAGTTCTGGGTCTGGAGCCAGTGCTTGCGCGAGTTGTGGACAATTTCATCAGGGCCCGTGTCATATGTTGACGGGCGCTTGCTTTAGGTGTGGGCAGGTTGGACACCTTCCCAGAGCTTGTCCCCACTCCGGATACCAGCCACAGTATGTTCAGGGTTCGTCTTCCTCAGTAGCTCAGCCCTACTATTCGATGCCTCAGTAGTATCGAGCAGCCACACAGCCACAACAGAGACCGCCTCAGCCTATGAGTCAGCAGGGTCGAGGTTCAGTTGGTAGACCTAGCGGACGTGGTTTTGCGCAGCCTCCGACTTCTCAGCAGGCAGGTCGTGGTCAGGCTCGAGTGTTCACTTTGACACCACAGGATGCTCAGACTTCGAATGCAGTGGTAGCAGGTATTCTCTCAGTCTGTGCATGCGATGCTAGAGTGTTGTTTGACCCCGGTGCTTCACATTCCTTCATTTCTCCTGTGTTCGCTTCGAGAATCGAGTGGCAGCCTTCTAGGTTGTCCTTTCCTCTATCTGTTTTGACTCCTTTTAGTGACGAGTTAGAGACAGATGTTTTCTTTCCTTCGTGTCCGGTGACAGTTGATGGTAGAGAACTATTGGTGAACTTAGTATTGCTTGACGTACTGGAATTCGATGTCATTCTGGGCATGGATTGGTTGTCGAGGTATTATGCCTTTGTGAATTATAGAGAGAAAGAAGTGGTGTTCAGGATTCCAGGTGAAGAAGAATTCTGTTTCAAAGGTGAAAGGAGCTCCATGCCTCATAATCTCATTTCTATCATTACAGCCCGGAAGATGCTTAGAAGGGGTTGTCAGGGATACTTGGCAATGGTAAGAGATGTTGAGAAGGAGAATGTGGCAATTGATCAGGTGCCAGTGGTGTGTGAATTTCTGGATGTCTTTCCTGAAGAATTACCAGGATTACCACCAGACAGAGAGATAGAGTTTTGTATCGATGTCATACATGGTATGGATCCTATTTCTATGCCACTGTACAGAATGGCACCAGCTGAACTGCAGGAGCTGAAAGAGCAGTTGCAGGAGTTGCTTGATAAGGGTTTCATCAGACCCAGTACATCGCCTTGGGGTGCTCCGGTGTTGTTCGTGAAGAAGAAAGATGGTAGCCTTCGACTTTATATCGACTACAGGCAGTTGAATAAAGTCACCATCAAGAACAAGTACCCACTTTCGAGGATCGATGATCTGTTTGATCAACTTCAAGGTGCCACATGCTTCTCTAAAATAGATTTAAGATCTGGGTATCATCAGTTGAGAATCAGAAGAGGTGATGAGCCCAAGACAGCCTTTCGAACAAGATATGGCCATTATGAGTTTTTAGTAATGTCCTTTGGATTGACTAATGCTCCAGCAGCCTTTATGGACTTGATGAATCAGGTATTCAGGCCATACTCGGATCGGTTTGTGATAGTTTTCATTGATGACATTTTGATTTACTCTAGGAGTGAGGCTGAGCATGTGATGCATCTGAGAAGGGTACTTCAGACCTTAAGAGAGCATAGATTGTATGCCAAATTCTCAAAGTGCGAGTTCTGGTTGTATCAAGTGGCATTTCTAGGCCACGTGGTTTCTCGAGATGGCATACAGGTGGACCCTAAGAAGATTGAGGCTATTACAGAATGGCCAAGGCTGACTACAGTTAGGGAAGTACGGAGTTTCCTGGGTCTAGCAGGCTATTACAGAAGATTTGTGAAGGACTTCTCTAGAATTGCTGCACCTTTGACAAGGTTGACCCAGAAAAATGTTAAGTTTGTATGGACGGACAGATGCGAAGAGCATTTTCAGCTATTGAAGGGCTGGTTGACATCGGCTCCAATTCTAACTTTGCCCTCTGGAACTGAAGGTTATACAGTGTATTGTGATGCTTCCAGAGTAGGATTGGGCTGTGTGTTGATGCAAAATGGCCAAGTGATTACTTACGCTTCGAGGCAGTTGAAGAAGCACGAGCAGAACTATCCTACTCACGACTTAGAGATGGCAGCCGTGGTGTTTGCTTTAAAAATATGGAGGCATTACTTGTACGGAGTGACATGTGAGATATACACAGATCATAAGAGCTTGAAATATATTTTCCAGCAGAGGGACTTGAATCTGAGGCAGAGGAGATGGATGGAACTCCTTAAGGATTATGATTGCTCTATTTTATACCATCCAGGCAAGGCGAATGTTGTTGCGGATGCCTTGAGTAGAAAATCAGTAGGCAGCCTTGCCCATATTAGCACTGAGAGAAGACCCATTATCAAGGAGTTACATGGACTGATTGATCGGGGATTGCAGATAAAAGTTACCCGAAAGTGCCTTTTTGCTCAATTCAGTGTACGATCAGTATACTTGGATCGGGTTAAGGCAGCTCAAAGCAGAGACCCCCAGTTACAGAGAATCAGGTATGAAGTGCAACAAGGGCAGTCACGGGACTTTGTAATTGACAAGGAAGGTATATTGCGGTTGGGCACTAGGATTTGTGTGCCAGATGTTGATGACTTGAGAAAGGAGATCATGGAGGAAGCACATTATTCTGCATATAGTGTTCATCCGGGTTCTACCAAGATGTATCATAATCTGAAAGATACGTATTGGTGGAGTGGAATGAAGAAGGACATTGCAGAGTTTGTATCCAGGTGCCTGACTTGCCAGCAAGTAAAGCTTGAACATCAGAGACCCTCGGGACTGTTGCAACCCATGCCAATTCCTGAATGGAAATGGGATATGATAGCCATGGATTTCGTAACTGGACTACCTCGAACTACTGGAGGATATGACGCTATTTGGGTGATTGTTGACAGGTTGACTAAATCAGCACACTTTCTGCCTATAAAGAAAATGTACTCTACTGATAGACTGGCAAGACTTTATGTCAATAGAATCATTTGTCTACATGGAGTACCTGTGAGCATAGTGTCGGATAGAGGAGCCACCTTTACCTCAGTCTTTTGGCAAGAATTACACAAGGCCTTGGGTACCAGATTGGATTTTAGTATGGCCTTCCACCCTCAGACAGATGGTCAGTCTGAGAGGACCATCCAGACGTTAGAAGATATGTTGAGGATGTGTGCAATAGATTTTGGAGGACAATGGGATTCACACTTGCCACTGATTGAGTTTGCTTATAATAACAGCTATCATGCTAGCATAGAGATGGCTCCGTACGAGGCACTATATGGTAGGAAGTGTAGATCACCTTTGTGTTGGGAGATTGGAGAGAGGCAATTAACAGGACCAGAATTGGTGCAGATCACTTCAGAGAAAGTCCCCATTATACAGCAGTGATTGAAGACAGCCTTTAGTAGACAGAAGAGCTACGCTGACCCTAGGAGGAAGGATGTATCCTTTATGGTTGGAGACATGGTGTTCCTGAAGGTGTCTCCAATGAAAGGAGTTATGAGATTTGGCAAGAAGGGTAAGTTAGCTCCTAGATACATTGGACCGTTTGAGATTCGGTTTAGAGTGGGTGAAGTGGCGTATAGGCTAGTGTTACCACCAGAGCTATCGAGAATCCATCCTGTATTTCATGTTTCCATGTTGAGGAAATACGTCCCTGATCCGTCTCACGTGTTGCAACCTCAAGCCGTAGAGCTTAGCGACGATTTGACTTACGAGGAATACCCGGTGGCGATTGTGGATCGCCAAATCCGACAGCTGCGGACTAAGGAGATACCGATGGTGAAGGTGTTATGGAGTAACCATTCTGCAGAAGATTGCACCTGGGAAACTGAAGCTGAGATGCGAGTTTCGTTCTCGTATCTTTTTCCTTCATAGCTTTGTAATTCCTCTTTTCTTTCTTTTCTAGAATTTGAGGATGAATTCATATAAGGAGGAGAGACTGTAATACCCTATATATTTTACGTAAATAAAAAGGGATACTTATCAAATAGTATTATTAATGATTACTCATGCATTATAATATATGTATGTTAATAATATTTAGAGCTATTAATGCATGTGAGTATTATTTACTTATCATCTAGGATTACATGGTATAGTATTATAATTGTTTTATTTTTATTATTACTAATTATTATTGCTAATTAAAATGATATTAAATTTTAAGGCTATGCATGTGTGCCTATAGATAAATATACATATATGTATGCACATTGGTAGGTTGTATAATACATATATGCATGTATATGTCTATACATATATATATGTATATATGTATGTGTACATCTATATGTTATACATATATATCTTTATAAGTTATAGTATAAAGTATATTTATATATATGTATATATATACACCCGCACATACCTATATATATATATATATATATATATATATATATATATATATATATATATATATATATATATACTCATCAAAACACATCAAAACACCTAAAACCCAAAAAAAAAAAAAAAAAAAAAAACACTCACCCTTCTTCTTTCCGTCACCATCTCCGCCTCTCCTCTCCCCGTGCAGCCCCCTCCCACCGTCAGGACTCCATGGCCACCGCGAGTTGAAGCTGCCAAGTTGCAGCTGCTGCTTTCTTCTTCCTCAAGTGGCAGCGTTCCTCCCCTTCTCGCTGAGCAAACAGCATCTCATCTCCCTCGCGCGACACCCCTGCCCCAGTCCACCTGCCCAGCTGCGTTCCCTGCCTGTCGCTGCTTTCTGCTCCGCCTTAGCAGCTCCACCTTCTCCATTTTCCGGGTGGCAGCAGGTCTTCTCCTCCCCCCTGCTCTGTCCCGCTGCTTGAAGGTGAGTAATGCTCACCCGATCTCTTCCCTTTCTTCCTTCATTTTCAGCTTGATCTTGGCTATTCTAGGGAGATTTATGCTAGTTAACATGCATTTGAGTTGGTTGTAATTTTCTTGAATTTTTGGTAATTAAATTGAATTTCCATAAATTTATTTAATGTTTATTTGCTTATTTAGATAGTTATTTAGTTATAATTAGTAATTAGGGAGATTATTATTAATTATTTTTTAGCAAAATAAAATTTATTGAATTTTTTTTTAGGTAATTATTTTGATTTTAGTGAATTTTGAAATTTTAATACTATTTTAGGAATTTTCGGGAATTAATCATAAAAATAGCAAATAATAATGATAATTGACATTTTGGTGATATTAAGTGTTGAAATTAAGTTTAGGGTAAAGTAGATAATTTTAAGAAAATTATACAATTTTTTTTTAGGAATTTTTATACTTTATGTCAAAATTTAATAATTAGGCTAATTTTGAAAATTTTGGGTTAAGAAGGGTATGAAATTTGATAAATGAGGTTATTATTGAAAAATATGAATTTTAGAACTCAAATCATAATTTTTGAGATTTTTATACTATTTTTATAACTATATTTGAGTTTATGCCAAATTTGATTTTTGGGGTAAATAATATTTTGGGAGAAAATTTGTTGGTTAATTAAATGTTTTAATTATATTAAGAAAATTTATCTTGAGAAAACGAATTTCTGACATGATTAAATAATTTTAAGGAATTATTTTCAGTATTAAAAGCTCATTATGTAAATTATGTATTTTAGGGGGGTAAAAATGTAATTTTACACTAAATATGATAAAAATATATATTTTAATTAGTTTTATTAATAATTAAAGGGTTTAGATAATTTTTATAAATTAATTGACATAATTTCCTAGGTAATGTAAATTTTGAATATCAGATTCCCAATATATATATATACATATAATACATTGCACTAGTTTTAATTTGGGCTATAATTATAATTTTAATATGGTTGGAATACAAATTTAATTGCTCAATTTTGAATAATGGAGATTTTGTATAATTTTTATTTATTCTAGTATGTATGTATGCGATATATGTATTTAAGAAACACAAATTATTAAATTTTGATACTTTTGGGTTGTGATCTCGGTCGGGGCAAATTGTAGTCTTGGGAGCCCGACTCGAGTGTGAATGGTTGTGTATTTTGGAAGTGCATTTTCTATGCAGGTCTGGCTCTACCTTTGGTAGAGAGATGTCCGTTTTACAGAGGAGACTCTGCCGAAATTTCGGTAGATTTTCTCGTAAAACGTGATATCCAAAAATTTCTACCGTTAGTTAGGTTAAATCCTGTCTGTCGAGTCAGTTTGGAATTTCATTGCTTTGTTGATTTTTGGTTTTGGTTTCCATAGTCATATTTTAAAGGTCGATTATTATTTTCCTTTAGATCATCTCGGAGCAGAAGCTATGAGACCGAGGCAGACGCGTGCTCGTCAGCCTTCACATTCATCCTGTAAGTCAATAGAACGATCTATGCGTGTGTTTATGTAAAAATTGCATGCGCTCGTATTTTATTACATTGATTACATGATTTATTTAATTTAATGCTATTATTTAAGATTTCAACGCATTTTATTTATTTAAAGTCGATTTTGAGAAATTTTGGTAGAACGGGCTACCTGGTGGGCTTCACCAGGACTATGTGCACATGGTAGAGATTAAGAGATGGATCCGAAAATTTTATGATTGATGAATGTTAAACTGGGACGGGTGCCTCGGTAGAAGCCTTAGCTCTCGGGGACCGCCAGTGATTGGAAAATCAATAATGGACTGGGATGGGTGCCTCGGTCGATGCCTTAGCTCTCGGGGACCGTCAGTGCCATACATTTGGATTAAGTGAATGACTACGGCTTGGTGCCTCGGTTGATGCCCTTGCTCTCGGAGACCGGTAGTCTAGTTGGAATAAGTGGGCTCAGTTGGCCATTTAGACTTGGGTCTAGGGTTCTACCGAGATTTTTCAAAAGCTATAATTATACATATTATAAATTATTTTCACTATAAAAATATATAGTTTTTAAAAAAAAGGTTTTCAAACCGTACAGCTCTTTTATTGACTTACTCAGTGAGGTCTGATTCCCCTCAATTTATTTTTTCAGGAGCTTGGGAGTTCGACCTCAGACTACCTCTACGTCGGATTTCTTCTTCACCGGCAATTTTATGTAGGTCGTTGTAAGCTGTACTGTGTATTAATCTAGGATGCTGCAGTAGTATATGTATTGAGAATTTGTATGGTTTAACTAAATTATGTAGTTTATCTGTACGAAATACATTTATGTATATGACATAAATTCAATTTATAATATGAGATGTTGAATCATATTTTTATTAAACAGTTAAATTTGTGTAATTTGAGTAAAAATCAGTTTGATAATATGTTCTGTTTTTAATTAAAGTTAAAATGTGAATGGTTTTATTTTCTTTTCCTTTAGGCTTACTACGGGTTTCGGTGGCCTTATGCCTACCCATTCCCTAGTGCCGGTCACGTGCCCTCGGGTTCGGGTCGTGACACTTTAAATAAAGCCCAAGTCCATTTTTCATGGGCCAAGGTCCTTAGCATCATAAGTTTACCTTGTCAAGGCCTGTTTGAAATGGGTTATAAATAGGCATGAAAGGTCCATCTTAACATAGCTTGCTTATAAGGGCCCATTTTGCCTTAGGTCATTTTGTTAATGGGCTTAGGATTTATTTCAAGGATCCATTATATGGCAAAATAAACCATTAGCTCTGATACCAACTTTGTCATGACCTGAACCTAAAAGGGCACATGACTGGCATTAGGGAATAGGAATACATAAAGTACCCAAAACTCATAGTAAGCCTTAATGAAAATTTCAATAAAATAAGGACAATAATGAAACGAAATAATTTAATAAGAATAAATAACACTGATATCCAAAACAAATCTTTGATAAATTATAATAACTATCTTTAGTACAAATTTCTAATACATATGACAATCTATAAAATGCAACATAATAGTTAACCATTTCTACTACTGTGATGTTCTAGATTTAAAACACATATATATTAATAATACATCTCATATTAACCTATATAAAATAGTCAGAGAAGAAGAAACCCGGTATAAAGTACACTGACTGACTGACTGATAACTCCCGAGATTCTAAAAAAATAATTGAGGGAAGTAAGACCTCACTGAGTAAGGTAATAAAAGAAATTTATATAGTATGAAAATCTTCTTTAACAATATATTTATGAAAATATAAAATTTATAATTTATAGTTTAAAAAGGTTGATTTATTAAAATCCTCTTTTACCAAAATAAAATGTTTAAAAATCATAAAATACTAAATAAAATACAAAGCTTTCTTAAATTATTTTTATAAGAAAACTAGGTAGAACCTTAGTCTATAATTCTAATAGTCTTTCGGCTCTCTTATAATCCAAAGACTGCCGATTTCCAAAAGCAAAGCATCAACCGAGCTACTAACCATAGTCAATTCACTTAAACCGATAATTACTGGAGGTTCTCGAGAGCAAAGCATCACCAAGCTACCGATCCTAGTAATATAAAAATTTCGCCTGAAAGCAAAGCATCAGTCAAGTCATATAACTTCCAACACTCACTCTCAATCCTACTAGTGCGCATACAGTCTTGATAAAACTCATCAGATAGCTTGTTCTATCGTAGTTAATTTTAAAATAAATAAATATAAATAAAACAAGGAAGATTACAATAAAATTAAATTAAATTAACTAAACTAATCATGCGAAAATTTAATATAAATATGCTAATATAACTATAGTAATAATAGGATAATTTAATTCAAATATATATTTTTATAATAATATAATTCTTTAATAAATTCTCCCATTTATCGAATCAATAAATTTATATTTAATATAAATATCTTATACATAGATCAGTGATTAATTTACAAGTTGAATGCGCTCCTCAGCACAGTCACGCTAGACCCCAACCTGTTGACTCGACTAGAGATGCGACTAAAGAAAAGAAATAAATGAAAAGGGAATCAAAAATGGAAATCTTATAAATTATAGATTTTTAAGAAAAGACTCGATTAAAATATAACTCTAATAAAATCGACCCGATATCACATTTTACGAGAAATTTATCAAAAATTCGGCAAAATCTTCTTTGTAAATTGGACATCTCTCTACTAAAAGTAGAGCTAATCCTGTACAAAAAAATTCACTTCTAAATAATTCACATCACCAAATCTCGAGTTGAGCCCTCAAACTACAAATATTGTCCAACCGAGAACCAATATACTCAAAAACCAATAATATAATAATAAATACTAAAATCCATACAAATAAATAAAATATCACAATTTAATTTATTTAAATAATAAAAACATCAAAGATATTTATTTTCAAAATAAGTATAAAATCTCAAATATAATTAAATAATATTAATAAAAATTCATTTTTCAAATATTCAAAATTAAATGGCATAAATTATCAATAATTATTTAAATTGCTCAAATATATAATAGAAATAGCTAAAAATCCATTTAATCATAAAAATAATAATAAAATTAATATTTGAATATATTTCTAAAAATTATTATTAATTAGCTAAAAATAATACATAATTCATAAAAATTATTTTAATACTATTTATTACTCAAAAATTATCCAAAACATAATAATTAACAATAATTTCAATTAAAATACAAAATTTATCAATTTATACTAATATTTCCAAAAATTCAATAATTACATAAATGTTCAAATAGTTTGAACATAATTTCAATAAACTTTCTTCACAAAATATGCTTAAAATAATTAGTAGAATTTATTAAAAGTATAATTTTCATTAGCTCAGAATAGTACATGAACAATAACCACGAGCTTGGAAATTTAAAATTTTTAGAAAAATAAATAAAAATCACATTTAACTTTCTTACAACCTCTACAACAATTAATCTCAAAGAAAATATAGCTAATAAAATTAAATAAAGGCTTAAACTAACAAAAACTCAAAATACTAAAAATAAAAATATATAAAAACGAGATAATTACCGGAGTCAAAATTTGAAACAATTCAAAAATTTGAAAAGTCAGGAGGATGAGCTTCCAAAAAAGACCAACCTCAAGTGGTGGTTGACGGTGGTGGCATTGGATGATTAGCGGTGGTTTACAGTGAAAGAACAAAAAAAAGAAAAAAAAAAGAAATGAAAGAAAGAAGGGGAAAAAGAAGAAATGGAAAGGGGAGGTGCAGGTGCACTGGACATTTGACTTTTAAAATTTTATTTTACTTTATTTTATTTTTTTAATAAAGAGAAAAATACAAAACAATATAAAAATAATATTTTAACCTTTTTTGAAGTACAAATAGTACATATATAATAATAATAATAATATATTTTCAATAAAATATCTCCCACCAAGTACATATACGCAAATAATAATATCATAAAATAATTAAATAATAATCAACACTAATAAATCTCACAATTTAATTTAATAAATAATTAACAAAAATAATAATAAAATCTCAATTATTCTCACCCACAATATATATATATATATATATACAATATTAAAATACACTATACCAATAATGCATGATAATAAAACTAAAAATATTAATAACATTAAAATAATATTTAACACTAAATCTTCAAATTTGATTTCACAAAACAATCATAATATAACAATTTAATAAATTTTTATTAACATTGCATATCCTAAAAATTAATTTAATAATTTATAAAAATATCGGGTCATAACAATTTTCCCTCCTTACAAAAATTCGTCCTTTAATTTAAAAAAAAAAAAGAACTGAATACAAGAACTTATCAAGAAAAAAGGTAAAGGTAAGCCACATCTCAGCCTCAGTCTCCCACGTGTGCTTCTCTATATTATTATTCTTCCACAACACTTTGACTATCGAAATTTGCTCCGAACGCAACTAGCGAACTTGACAGTTAATAATTACAACTGGTTCCTCCTCGTACATCAGATCTTCATTCACTTTCACGCTCTGGGCTGTAACACGTGCGAAGGGTCCGAAATGTATTTCCTAAGCATTGAGACATGGAACATTAGGTGCACTTGAAATAAATTCAAAGCCGAAGCCAACCGATATGCAACCATGTCAATTCTCTCTAAAACCTCAAAATGACCTATATATTTTGGTATTAACTCTCCTTTCTTATATCATGATCACAATCACCATCAATTAGCTAATATGTTCAAGCATAAGTCAACTTATACTATTTATTAATAATCATCACCTATTTTCTTCAAACTTTATGTTTTTAATTATCCATACTAATAGCCCTCATTGTTATTCTTACTACTGCATACTATATTAATTTTCTTGTTTATTCCTTTCAATGACCATATTTCTATACACCATGGTACATTTAATATTTATTTCTCAACTATGCTTATGTCTACTAGTCATCCAAATCTTATAATAGATTTTCTATATATATCACAAATTCTAATTTGCTAATCTAATAATTCACCATATGATAACCACAAAGTTTTAATATTTCCTGTTGTCAGCAAAATCCATCAAACTTATACGTATTACTTATCAATCTAAATATTCAATTCATCGCCAATCTTTAGTCTAATTAGAGATTCGTCTATCTGACTTTCACTGCGCTACTATGATGTACTACTTTATATATTCAGCTTATCACTCTTAAGGTAACTAGCATAGCTTAAATGATACAATCTCAGTTTAAACTTAAGGCTTTCACTTAATCTTCAAAGATATGCACTTATTTCTTATAATTTCAACAGTTAAATCCTCAAGTATACTTTTCTTATAACTACACCTTTAGTTTTCTTAAACTGAAACAACTCCAATTAAAATTTTAAATTCGAATTCTATCTTCTTATTCCATGCATTTACTCATACAATCACTATTTTATTGCATAACACCTCATATAATTTAGAAATTATGCACATACTATCGTATATCAATTTTTCTTACCTACTAAATTCATATGATTCACACTTACCTACAATGTTAGTGTCATATCATCATAGAGTTGTACTCAATAATATATATATATATATATTCAAGTCTCTTTTATACATTTCACTTTATTATCATTAATTTCCATATCAACTCTTAAGATCAATCTCAACACAATTAATATGAAAAAGTTTATATCGCTATAATTATCTTAATTGCAAATAAAATTATTTAATCAACTAGCTATAACTTTATAAATTTATCATCGTTGATAAATTAGCTAGTAAATATGTTAACTTCCACAAAATTTCAATAGGTCCACCATTAAAGCATTAATTAATTATCTCATATCCTAAAGGTTTTTAATGTTTCTTATTCCACTGTGTTATTGTCATATCATCTCTCAATTAAACTAAATATCAAATTTAAGCTTACCTACACATTTATTTTCTATCCAGCCTTTCTCATCTTTGCATTTTCCTTAGTGGAATAAATCTTCCTAAAACACTTACATAAATTCTCATAAAGTATCATTTTCATTAATTGATCTGTAATTTATTCTCCATAATTATTATAATTTAACTCTTATATTATAAAATGGAATAAATCACCCTATTGTACCATTGAATATAAATTCCATCCATCAACCAGATAAAGTTCCAATAAAGTCATCAATATCTACAATGTCCATAAGCTATATTTAAATCCTAAATCCTCATATTTCATTATAATTCACAATTTCTAGTCTCATAAGATATTTCTATATATATACATTCACATCTTTACCTATCATCCTTGTACCCCAAGATAGATTAAAATAATATGTGACTCCATTAATTATAAATTATATTCCTAATAAACACCAAATTCCAATGAACTAACTATTAACTATAAATTTTATTGACTTGCAAATCATGATCTTTACCTATGCTTCTATCTCCAATTCTTATCATCACCCTAAAATCCAAAATCAAATAATTTCAATAATATGTATCACTAAAGTTTCGATTCATCAACTAACTCTTCAAAACATTTTCATCACAACACTCGATCTTATCCATAACTTAAATCAAAATTAAGGAAAACATAAGTAATCATCCTATTATACGCACTCATAGTTGTGTCCTAGAAATCCTTAGCAACTATAAGCGTAAAATGTCTCACCTCCTACTCTCAATAACCTAGAGTAGCATAATCTCAAGCTAACAAATCCTTTTCCAAAATCACGCCTAGGTCAATAACACCCCAAAGGATTGATTCCGTAAATAACTTTCTAAATTTCAGTCCTTAGCTCAGATGCTAATATATATGCTAAACTTAATCCTATAACATACATTTCTACCAGTCTCATCTTATACTGTATCACGTTTATAGCATGACATGATAGATTGAAGAGTTCACATATGTTCTTCTCAACTTACTATTTTTCTCTTGATTTGCACAATAGTTGTCATGTGAAATTATTCCTCATTAAAGGTGGATAAAAGTATCTTAGAATTCACTCTTTAAACTCCAACTATGTCACAGTAGTCACATAAAGCTAATTTGACTGCATATACTAATCTTATGTTGCAGTCACAACTGATAATTTCACTCTCAAAGAGTGCAAACGTGTTGCGTCCACACTAGACATCTTCTGATTTCTCCATCAAACATATTTGAACACTTGTCATGCTTGGTTAAGCACTACCAAGCCCTCATCAATCCTGGCTACCCTAGACACAAGTGCTTCAAGTTCTAGTTCAAAATTGCCTACTCCACTAACTGTAAATTCTCTGGCCTTTAAGTTACAGCTACCTCTGACTTATCCCTATACTAGACAAGTGGAATAGGGGTTGATACTCAAATCAAAACTTTAACTTGAAAGGACTGCTTATCATTATATTCTATCTCTGTGGTAGAAATAGTTTGCATTCACCTCATTTGAAAAGATATGGAAACCAATAAGATTCAAAATATAGAATATATGTGGAATTCTAAAAACAATAATGACAACAGTTGACATTTATCAACCTAATTACCACAGTAGTTCAAGAAAAGATATATCCCAATGACCCAAAGATTAGTTAATAAACCATTAGCTCTGATACCAACTTTTGTTATGACCCGAACCTAAAGGGGCACGTGACCAGCACTAGGGAATGAGAATACATAAAGTACCTGAAACCCATAGTAAGCCTTAAGAAAAATTTCAATAAAATAAGGACAATAATGAAACAAAATGATTTAATAAGAATAAATAACGCTAATATCCAAAAACAATCTTTGATAAATTATAATAATTATCTTTAGTACAAATTTCTAATACTTATGACAATCCATAAAATACAACATGATAGTCAACCATTTCTACTACTACGGTGTTCTAGATTTAAAACACATATATAATAATAATACATCTCATATTAACCTATATAAAATAGTTGGAGAAAAATAAATCTGGTGTAAAGTAGGCTGACTGACTAATAACTTTTGAGATCCTAAAAAAATAATTAAAGGGAGTCAGACCTCAATGAGTAAGTTAATAAAAGAAATATATATAGTATGAAAATTTTCTTTAAAAATATATTTATGAAAATATAAAATTTATAATTTAAAATTTAAAATAGTTGATTTATTAAAATCCTCTTTTATCGAAATAAAATGTTTAAAAATCATAAAATACCATATAAAATATAATAAGCTTTCTTAAATCATTTTTATAAGAAAACTAGGTAGAACCTTAGTCCACAATTCTAATAGTTATACGGCTCTCTTATAATCCAAAGACTACCAATACCCGAGAGCAAAGCATCAATCGAGCTACCAGTCACAGTTAATTCACTTAAACTGATAATTACTGGCGGTTCCTAAGAGCAAAACATCACCAGGCTACCGGCCTCAGTAATAACAAAATTATGCCTGAAAGCAAAGTATCAACCGAGTTATATAACTTTCAACACTCACTCTCAATCTTATCGGTGCGCACACAATCCTAATGAAACTCATCAAGTAGTCCGTTCTACCGTAGTTTATTTTAAAATAAATAAATATAAATAAAATAAGGAAGATTGCAATAAAATTAACTAATAATGTGAAAATTTAATATAAACATGCTAATATAAGTATAGTAATAATAGCATAATTTAATTCAAATATATGTTTTTATAATAATATAATTCTTTAATAAATTCTTCCATTTATCAAATCAATAAATTTATATTTAATATAAATATCCTATACACAAATCAGTTATTAACTACAAGTTGAATGCGTTCCTTTGCACAATCGTGTTTGACCCGACCTATCGACTCAATTGGAGGCGCGGCTAAAGAAAAGAAATAAATAAAAAGGGAATAAAAAACGGAAATCCTATAAATTTTAGATTTCTTAGAAAAGAGTCAATTAAAATACGACTCTACTAAAATCGATCTGATGTCACATTTTACGAAAAATCTACTAAAAATTCAAAATAATCTCCTTTGTAAAACTAACATCTCTTTACTAAAAATAGAGTTGATCCTACACAAAAAAAAAAATCACTCCTAAATAATCCACATCACCAAACCTTAGATTGAGTCCCCGAACTGCAAATATTATCCAATCGAGAACCAATATACTCAAAAATCAATAATATAATAATAAATACTAAAATCCATAAAAATAAATAAAATACCACAATTCAATTTATTTAAATAATAAAAACATCAAAGATATTTATTTTCAAAATAAGTAATAAAATCCCAAATATAATTAAATAATATTAATAAAAATTCATTTTTCAAATATTCAAAATTAAGTAGCATAAATTATCAATAATTATTTAAATTTCTCAAATATATAATAAAAATAGGTAAAAATCCATTTAATCATAAAAATACTAAATAAAATTATTATTTGAATATATTTTCAAAAATTATTATTAATTAGCTAAAAATAGTAAATAATTCATAAAAATTATTTTAATCCTATTTATTATTCAAAAATTATCCAAAACATAATAATTTCAATTAAAATACAAAATTTACCAATTTATACTAATTTTTCCAAAAATCTAATTTTTACATAAACATTTGAAAATTTATAATAAACAATCGGAACATAATTTCAATAAACTTTCTTCACAAAATATGCTTAAAATAATTAGTAGAATTTAATAAAAATAAATTTTCCCGAGCTTAGAGCAGTATATGAACAGTAACCACGAGCCTGGAAATTCAAAATTTTTAGAAAAATAAATAAAAATCACATGTAACTTTCTTACAACCTCTACAACAATTAATTTTAAAGCACCTATGGCTAATAAAATCAAATAAAGATTTAACCTAATAAAAACTCAAAATACTAAAAATAGAAATATATAAAAATGAGATAGTTATCAAAGTTAAAATTCAAAACGGTTCAAAGATTTAAGAAGTCCGAAGAATGAGCTTCCAAAGGAGACCAACACCACATCCTGAGGTGGTGATTGACGGTAGTGGCATTGGCTAGTCAGCGGTGGTTTACAATGAAAGAACGAAAAAAAAAATGAAATGAAATGAAAGAAAGAAGGGGAAGAAGAAGAAATGGGAAGCCCGGGTGTAGGTGCACTGCACATTTGACTTTTAAAATTTTATTTTACTTTATTTTTTTAATAAAGAGAAAAAGATAAAATAATATAAAAATAATATTTTAACCTTTTTTAAGTACAAATAGTACATATATAATAATAATAATAATATATATTAAATAAAATATACCTCACTAAGTACACATATATAAATAATAATATTATAAAATAATTAAATAATAATCAACACTAATAAATCTCACAATTTAATTTAATAATTAATTAACAAAAATAATAATAAAATCTCAATTATTCTCACCCACAATATATATATATATATATACAATATTAAAATACACTACACTAATATTTCACAATAATAAAAATAATAATATTAATAATATTAAAATAATATTCAACACTAAATCTTCAAATTTAATTTCATAAAATAATCATAATATAACAATTTAATAAAATACTTATTAACACAGCATATTTAAAAATTAATTTAATAATTTATAAAAATATCGGGTCATAACAGTAAATTTAAAAATTATTAATATATGAATAATAAATCTATAAAAGAACAACTACTCAAATTTTATTAGCAATTATCCAATATTCTATATTTGAAATTCATTATATAATTGAATATTTAAGAGTCTAAATATGAACCTAATCTAATCCTTCTTAATACAATAAGAATTGTCCCCTGTCTCCATCCTTAAAACAATTGCTTTTATAGTTTATAAAATTCATTATTTAATATTCAAATTTGACACTTAATTGTTTCCAACTTTACTGCAATCATCCTAAACTACTAAT
Organism: Mallotus nudiflorus; assembly: GCA_947683625.1. Lineage (NCBI taxonomy): Eukaryota > Viridiplantae > Streptophyta > Magnoliopsida > Malpighiales > Euphorbiaceae > Mallotus > Mallotus nudiflorus. The sequence continues at coordinate 1,554,567 of CANTUR010000431.1, read as the reverse complement.
CCATATCTAACAATAGCTTAATAATTGATTTATTTATAAAGACAATTATATCTTGTTTATTATTTTTAATGATTTACATATGAGATATAATATTGACAATAATTATCATATTTTTTTAAATCTATTTAAATATTTTTTTAAATGAAATCAATTTAATTATTAAATTGTTAATATAAAGTTTAAATAAAGCGTCACTATTCAAACCAAATCAAAATTATTTAATAAAACTAGTTCATAGTCCCGCACAATACGCGGGTTATGATTTAATTTTTATAAAATTTTAATGAATATTTCAATATTTTAAAATAATAATAAATTAATTATAATATATATATATATATATATAATAAGTTTATATAAATAAAAAATACTATTAAAAAATAAAAATGGAATAAACATTTGAGTATATTTTAAACATTTTACCTCTGACTGAATTTAATTGGAGTACGTAAAAAAATGAAAATTTCATTATCTTTATAATGAATTAACAATTCATTATTGTAATTGATTTTTTAAAAAAAATTAAAAAGTTCAATACTTTCATTATTATTAGCCATTTATTATTATAATTGATTTTAATATCATATACTAATTTATTTGCCACTTATCAACTAATTTTTCAGTTTTTAATTAATAATCAATTCAAATTTATATGTTGCTTTTATTATTTTAATTGTTAACTAATTGGCTATTTATTCTTGTATTTAATTCTAATCTTATATATAATTAATTAGTCACTTATTGTCTAACTAATTTTTTATTCTCAATTAATAACTATTTTAATTTAGTAGGTACTTTTATATAATTTTAGTTTACAATTAATGGGACACTTATTATTGCAATTAATTTTGATTCCATATAACTAAATGGTCACTTACTATTAAAATAATTTTTTAATTTTTAATTAATATGTACTTTAATTTTATAGGTTACTTTATAGTATTTTAATATTTACTTCGTTTTCATTATATGGATTTAACACTTAAATTTTTTATCACGTGGATTCAAATAACTTTATAATGACACATGTTGAACTTCAGGCATACCCCACCCATGTACTTCTGAATAAATTTAATGAAAGCTGCATCTATAGAATTAGCAACAGCCTTTACAATCATAGTTTTACCAGTGCCTGAAGGACCATAAAGCAACACGCCTGATGTTGAACTGTACCAATTTGCTTGCAGAGTTCATGTTGTGTCAAAGAAAGGTCAACAACTTCACAAAGTTCTTATTTTTGGACTTCATATCCACCAAAATCCTGAGATATCAGAGTAATGGATTAGGTTCAGGGCCATGTGCATTTCAGGTTGAAAGGTCAAGTAAAGTAAGAACATACGCAGAGAGACACTCAAAAACATCATATTACAGATAATCACTACAATCAACTCACGGCATAAGGAACATCTGCCCTTTGTGACGGGCTAAAGAGAAATTTGGTTTCCATGGAATCTTGTGGCAACACATACAACCAAAAATTACAAAACTCCTCAAGCTTGAGTGGCAATTTAGCCACCAAACAATTCTTTCAGGTAAAATATATTTAGAAAAATCTCTACATTTCTCACTCCCAACCACTACCAACACAGCCAACACCCATCTCTTCCATTGCTTCTTCCATCTAAATTCAAAACATTGCAATCCACCATCATCTACATTCAAAATATTTTATTCACTAATGATAAGACATAATAGGCCACAAAGAATCATTTATAAACATTAATCATAATACTCATCATTTCACACTATTTATGTTAAAGACGGTAAAAAAAAAAAAAAACTATTTATTAAATTAATTTGGTTTCTTTCTTAAAATCAACTCACAAGCTTCATATACCAATTCCTTTTTGCACAACCAAGAAACAAAGACTTTAGTATGAAAATAAAAAATGGTAATGCTAATAAAGGATACAAAAATACAGATTCAGTGAACTGGAGGAAAGTAGAATCAGACCAATATTACGAACAACACTATTACCATCACATCTCAAAAGCATCATATCCTCTAATGACATTATAAGCTTTGAATCAGACATTTTATCCAACATTTGGTGTGCAATACAATTTCATAGTCTATAAATCAATTACAAGCAAATTTTATAAACACTAACATAAGGCATATAGATGATTAAGTCAATTCATTACCAGTACCAATTGATTGACCGTTCAAATGAAACCATACAAAGCAATACTTTCTGAAGGTTGTTCCCTCAAGGCGAAGAGGTTGCAAGACTCTTGACGCTTGGAGAAAGAATTCATTTCAGAGATAAATGCACCTGGGATCATAAGACATCGCAATATGGTTCCCCTGTTGGGTTTTTGCACAGCCAAGAAACATAGACTTCTGGTTACGAGAGAGAAGTTGATCAAAATCATAGTTACACGGTACGCGGTACATTTTGATTTGTGATATCTGGTACTTAAAATTTCTATATCAATATATACAATATTCTAAGAGTAGACTTAGTCAATTCACTTTTTGATACATGGTCCGTATATTTTTTTATCATCTAATAAATAATAATGAGCTTTTTATTTAATATAATTACAACAAAAACTAAAAAAAATAAAATCAGACCTATATATGTAATGATCAAACATAATTTATTATTTATTATTAAACTTTGATGTTGTTGATGCATATTAGTAATACAAAATATAGTTGGAAAACCATAATAAATTCATAACTTAGTAATTTTATCAAGTCACTTAGAGGTAACTTAATTTCTTTAATTTCTTCTTATGAGTATCTTGTTCTCTCTTGCATTTGATGGTTTCTGTACTTTTTGATATTTGAGGAATAGTTATTAGTTAGGAATGGAAAAGGTTCTTTTTTATTGATTTATTTTTTTAGTCTTTATTACTTATTAATATTTTTTTCTTTCAAAAAAATTGGTATTTTATTTTTAGAGATTCATATCGAGTACCAAAGAGATCCGGAACTTAAGACTAACACGTTTTGATACTCGAGTACTAAATCATGGTACTTGAGGGATGAGAGTTTCCGATAACTATAATCAAAACCATGCTCGATCTTTAAAACATGGTAGCGCTTAACTTTTCCATCTGCATATAGTTTTTCAAAAAAAAGTCATCAATTACTTGAGTCCCACATCAATCTGGTATCCATTAGAAATCGCTGTAATGTTTGCTAATGCCAAATAGAGAGATATGGTCATTTACATTTCTTTCTGCATTTCCATTAGAATAAAGCAACAATTTCCTATCATATAGTGAAAAGCATTTAGATAACTTCTCTGATATGAGATCAAAAAGTATGTAATTAAAAGGACTGGTTTAAATAAATGTACCATTTGTAACCACCAACATCAAAATAACTTTAATTCATACTTGCCCTCTCGAGTCTTTATGACTATCTTGGAAAATTGGGAGAATGAGTTGATTTTTAATGTATAGCGAGCAAGGGGACATCTCCTTTTGATCTTGCAATTTCTACGTTAAAAGAAAACAAAATTACATACACAACACGTAAAGATGTTATGTGAACATGCCTTAAGAGGCAGAATAAATAGATAAGAAGATTTACTAAGCATGAACGGTTTCAATTTAACGACGTCAATTCAATGGCTGCATTTATAGGCGTAAAATTTATCAATTGAATGGTTTGCGAAGAAGAAATTAGAAGAAGACATGGCCATTGAAGGGTTTCCCGAAGAAGCAAGAAAGAAAATTACCAAGTGAACAAAAAGGAGAAACAGAAATGGGAAAAAATAATGTCGCTTGCTTTCAGCAGCACTGTTTGGCAAACTTTTCGTAACTTTGCTTCTTCAAAAATATTAAAGACACTTCATTTTTCACTCTGTCTGATGTATAAAACTGAAATAAGTTAAACACACAGTTAAAAGAATCCAAGATTAAAATGCAACAGTAATGAACAACCCCTATGAATCATAGAAAGTGCCACGTGGCACCAATATCATGAGGTAGCACAATTCACACAATTAGTTTTTATATATTTATATAAATTACTTTGATATTGTTATAATTTATTATTCATAAATTTTTTCATGTGAGCTAACAACATAAACTCATCAATTAATATGTGCATATAATATATACATGGAAACGAAAGCAAATATCAATATTTTTAGTATTTAATTCTTAAAAATCATCAAAATAACTTATAATATATTATTAAAGTATCAAATCAAATTTATTATGAATATTATTGTATATTTTCTATTTATTTCATATAGAAATTAAATTGTAAATATTTTTTGTTCTTATTTTTTGTAAAATTGTTTGAATAATTAGACCAAATTTGGTACAAATGTAGAACTATAGGTGTAACCGAGCCGAGTCGAATCGAACTTTAGTTAATTTGAGTTTAATTTATTTATAATTGAGCCAAATTTTTTATACTATTTGATGTTTATAAGTTGTTTTTGACGTTAAACTTGCCTAGAGGAATTTTAAAATATGCAAGCTATCAATTAAATTACACACTAAAAACTTTAAAATAAATTATTTAGTAAATAAATTATAATATATTTAATTAAAATTATAGTTTTTATCATAATAATTTATTTTCTAAAATATAGTTTGTAATATATTTAAAATTAAATGATTAATATATTAAAATTATATATTAACTCATAAGTTTAATAAATCAAATTTTATTTTAATTAAATTTAATTAAATGAATTTTAATATAAAATTAAATAAAATTCTATCGAATCAAATATCCAATAACTTGCATTCAGATTGCCTAGTTTACAGGCCTATGTCGCACTAGGCTTTGAAATGTACAGATTCTAAATCCAGCCCATACAAACTTGGACGTAGCCCTATGAACTCTCTGCAGATCACATGACACGCACATGCTACAAACTCAGAACCAGGAGGAGCTGTACATAAAATAAGAAGCCTGTAAGTACAGACTTTATGTGAATTGCAATCGTCTCTTCATTTCTGTGCGAAAAGCTTAAGATTAAAAATTCAAACCCTCCCGATGGCGTTGAACAACAGTCTCAGATCCGCCTCTAAGCTATTGTCAGCTTCTGGATCAATTTTATCCAAGTCAGGTCGGTTTTTTCAAACTCCAATTTGGGTGTTTTTTTGTTTTTTCGTTAATTATTATTTTAAATGATTTCTTTCGCTTGTTTGGTTCGGTGAGAAAGTGGGGTACAGTATTTGAGTCTGCGATTAAGTGGGTTTCATTTAGTTTCTTATGATTGTTCTCATAGGAGATAAATCAAGGGTTTTTATTTGAATAGATTTTCTTGGATCTGATAAAAAATTTTTAATGTGGAGTTTGTGTAGTACTGTTAATTGTTCCTGAGATTGTACTTTGAGAAACTGTGAGTTATTTTGGATTGAAATCTTGGATTTTGGTATATGTTTTTGTTGAATAGAGAAATAATGTTGTAGTGGGTTCTTTTTGTATAACTGAATTCTATTTTTAAGAAGCTCTGTGCCTGTAGCATGTATGTATGCCTAGAATGGCTACAATTTCCATTTATCATGCATAAAGTGATGATTTTTAAAAAATTTTGAATTCTTTTGAACTATGTATAGCTCCAAAAAGAAAAACTTTGGTTTTGTCAGTTGGGCAAAGCACGTATATAGAATTATAGATTTATATAGGTTAAAATTTGATAAAAAAAAAATTCATTACCAACCTCTCACTTTATTCTCTCTTCATCGTTTTTGTTTTTTTTTTTTTTTTTATTTCTTTGGGTTGGGGTTTGTGGTGGGGTGGGGGATGTAAACTGCTTGATGGGTGTCTGTTTAATCTGTAATCTTCAGGTTTATGCTACTAAAGACTGTTTTAACTATAAGGTTGAAGTACTCTTTTAGCCTTCTGTGAACTTAGGTAAATGGAGTTTAGCTGTGGCTCAGGAGATCTTATTTTGAGTCTTTCTTAAGAGTGTCAATGTTATGTTTTTTTTTTCTTTTTTGAATGTTTCAAGTTGATGAATCCTAATTGCTGATGTCATTGAAATTATTCAAGTAACAGACGCCCAAACACGTACCAGCAAGCAGTTGATCTACTGTCTAATTATCTTATCCCTGCAAATATTCATCAACCTGGAAATATAAATTGATAATGCCATTATACCTCCTAAGCATGCTTCTTTTCAATATTGCAAATGTTTCTAGTGCTGCTATGTATATAATCAATAGATTTTTCTCATCTTCTTTTTGACCTCTACTTCTATGAACTATTATCATCTAAGACTAAGTGATCTTCATCCATCAAGAATGGATATGATTTTTACTTGTGCCCTAGTATTTTCCCTCCCCCAGCTCACTCTGTTGTGTTTAACACTGAAAACAGATTTTGTCTGTAGTATAGCTTGTAGTTGCTTACTGATGGACATGATAACACTTTTCAAGTAGTTCCACAGGGCTTGATCTTATGAAGAACCTGATGTGAAGCTTGCATTCATCTGTATTATTCACAAAATTAATGTGTATGTGTTGTTGTTGTTTTGTGTTTTGGTTGGGTTGGGGTGGGGGTGGGGGTGGGTGGGGCGCTTTCTTGTGTGTTTCTTCTGCCATTTTTGTATCCTATCAAACTGAACTAATTAGAAAGATTTGGCTTTGTCAGGAGGTTTTTAAGAACAGATATCATGGTTCTTGAAATTGTGTTTATCGATGCTAGCTACCTTCATGTTTGAGTCATATTTCTTTTAGTTTAGTTGATTGCTGGAAGGGCATGAATTGTGTATGGAAATCTCGTACTTCTTTTGCTCCCTCATGTTTCCTCTTCTTTTTTAGTCTTTCTTTCCTTTGTTGGGAGGCTGTGTAAATATTGATGTTTTTCTAAATGAAATTATTTCCTGGCCCAAAGGACTAAGTGTTCCATTTTGATGTAAATTATTCTGAAACAAGTGTAGCATGCTTTAACTATTGATGGCAGGATTTGCATAAAGGTGGAGCTAGAAAACCTGTTTCAATACAGGTTCTTATGCCAGCAATGAGTTGGTGATTCTTGATGTGACGCTTAAACGATCTCTAGAAATCGACCTTCTCTTTTTAATTTCTTGAGAACAAAGAACTTGTTTGATCTATGTCTAGTGGTGAACTAATAGAAGTAATCTGTGCCTGTCTTGTGACAGGGAACAGAGGCTTCCACTCGACAGGAGTGAAGAGGATGGGAGGAGGTCATGCACATGACGACTATGAGTACTATCTTCATGCAAAGCATATGTACAATTTGGACAGGATGAAATATCAGAAAATCAAAATGCCTCTTGCTGTCTTCACTGCCTTCAGTATTGGTGCCATTGTTCCAGTCTATGCTGTCATTTTCCAGCAGAAAAAGACTGCATCTGGCTAAATCATGAACCAAACATTTCTGCAATAACAGAAACAAGTTTGGACTGCATCTCCTGGGGACCCTTTTCCCAAAGTTGGATTGTTTTTTATTATTTTTTTGGGCTAGTTTCGATGTTTATCGTTGGCAAATAGGAACGCTCATTTTCTTATAATAATATCTCACAATATTGAACCGATTCTGAATGAATCGTTGGTTCAGATATTTTTCTTCAATATTATTAAGATGATACTCTGGAACCAACTATTTTATTCATGCTGAGGTGGTTTGGACTGCAGGCACATATCATGCAATGTGAAGTTGGCTTTTATTCTGGTGAGTTTGCTCTTTTGATTTAGTCTTGTTATGATACGATAATCTTGTTACTCTGATATGGGGATGGGGATGGCTGAAATTTTCCTAGAGTTACCATTTGGAGTTGATCTTTAAGGAGATTCTTTGTATGTTGTAACCATACCAACCCTAACCGAACAATTTCAAGAACATGTCCGGGCGAGCTTAACCAAAAGTTTCAAGAAATTATATAACCCTCCAGGTTAATTTGGCTAGAATTGCTAGATTGTTTCTAATTTAACATTGTTCATTTCTTTTCTCAAAAAAAAAAAAAAAAAAACTGTTCATTTCAATCATAATTTATTAAAAAATACTCAGCTCGATGTTTGCAGTAATCGTTTTATGATTATTGCCATAAAAATTATGTTAAAATTGTAAATAATTTATTAAATTCTGATAATTTTGCTAAAATTTTTAAAATTAAAACAGATATTTTTTTAAAAAAAAAATCATAACTATTATTAATCTATATGCTAGTACACTTGTATTTTTAATGTGTTGTTGAGGAATTAAGTACAAGTCGAGGGTGAGCATGTTGATATGTAAAACAGGGAACGCTGTTCTTGAAGATTAAAAAAAGGAAAATATAAGATATTGAATAAAAAAATATTTGCTTTTGGAATGTTTGTGAGTAATGGAGAATTAAGAACCTAATACTGGAGATTAATATATATATATATATATATATATATATATATATATAAAGAAGAAGATTCGAGATCTGTCGGCTGTAATCATGTTTTTTCCTTCTGGATAAGCTTAGGGTAGGGAGCATCTTTGAGGCTAACTAAGGTCAATAATTGTGGGTAGGCAGCCACCCACCAGCTAGCTTGGTTTAATCATGGTCAATTTCCCAGTGGACTTTCAAATGATTTATTTTCAAGAAAAATTCTAGTAAAGGAGGGTCATGATTTCATCTAATTGAACAAATCGTCATATTTTCTTCTTTTATAAAAAATAAAATTCTTTGTTTCTTTTAACTTAAAAAATAGAAAATTATTAAAAATTTAGCAATAAAATGATAAATATTTTTTTCCTGGTACCCCAAAAAAATGCATTTAGTCTATGATAATCACAAAATGAATTTCTCCTTCTAAGTTTTAAAAAATAAAAATAAAAAAAAGTAGCATAATTATCATTTATATAATTTAATATATTTTATTTTTTATAAATATTTATAATTCATTTTAAATAATTTTCAAAATTATTATTTTTTTAAAATAGTATATAATTTTTTTATTAATATGAAAAAATATATAAAATTTACCACTTCATTGATTGATGTATCATTTTCCTTGAAATCTAATTAAAGGGTAAGACGATTGAGTAGCATGTTTTGCTAGAATTAGATAGGAGAGAGAAAGACAAAAAGTAGACGACCATATTCCTCATAATTTGCTTTCCTATTGCCTTTATTCTACAAGTGGACAACCAAAGCAAAGCTTTACAGAAAAAATAAATATATACATTTTTTTTTTTTATCAACCTTGGTTATAATCAAATATTTTTGGAGAGAGTAAGATTCGAACCGCTCTTCTTATAATATTGTCATACTATAATACGATAAATAAATACACATTAATATGATATCATAAGAAAATTTTTATTCTACCTTCATAATTTTTTTTATGTGAGGGTGCTTCTTTCCTTACTAAAATATATATCCATAATTTTTACCAACTGAATTATTTGTGAAAATTCTATCTTTATAATACTATAATCATTTGAGCTACAAGTGATTATATAACATTTTATGTGTATGTTTTTTTACAAACATTTTATATATATGTTGGATAAAAATATATAGTATTATAATTATTCTAGAAATTTAATTGTTGAGTGCAATAGACAAAAAAAAAAATCAATAAGAAATTAGAAATTTTTAAAAGACTAGAAGATAGATCCCAAGCCGCTAATAAAATGACATGTGGAAAACTAAGCTAATAGGCAGTAACACTACTAATGATTTTTCATTGGAGAAATTCCGTAATTCCTTTGAGAGAATAATGGCAACAGCACCACAGAATCACAATGTTATATTCGCTCTTTTTACACCTTTATTAATCTATACTTCTATCTAACTCAAAAGGTATGTATCAGTTGGTAAGAGACTCTTGCAATTTAATTTGAAGTATTATATTTTAAATTAGAGTATGTAACTACTTTAAAGCTCTTAAGATAAATTTTTACCGTCTTTCAAGGTCTGTTTCAAATCGAGCCGAAATTAATATGAGTGTGATACAGACTTAAAAATATACTCTCTATAGTTGGAAGCCTCTCAGTACACGTTGTAATTATCTCTTTATTATCTTCCATTTATTTATTTTATTGCTCCATTATTTGTTCATTAGTATCCATATTTGCGTATCTATATTATTAATTGCAACGCTTAAATGTATTATACACATTCAACATCTTTTCTTCTTCTTCTTCACTACACAACAATATCAAGATTTATTGACACAGAAATTCTATTTGTGCCGCACAAATAGAGGCTTCTTAAATTAAATTAAAAATAAGGGTAAGAGAGGGATAAAATGTGGATTTGTGGATTAATGGCTAGTCACTTTGGTCTTTAGGTAATCTTTTACAAATTCAATAAAATTAATCATACGTGAAAAACAAAGTGATATTTTAATTGCTACGATTAAAATTTACAGTATTTTATAATTTTTTCAATTTATTATAAATTTTTAATGCTTTGTGTACGTTGGAGCGCTGAACTACTACTGGATAATGAATTCTGATAGAATCACTACCCCAAGAGCTAGCTAAGGCCAAAGGAGAGTCACAAATCAAGGCATATCCTTAATCAAAAGCAGCTGAAGCACCCAAATGCACAGGAATTCCATTTCATCATCCATGGCTAACAATTAACAATGGCTGCTCATAAGGAAAAAACAAAAACAAAAACAAAAACCAAAACCAAAAAAAAAAAAAACTCTACAATTACAGAACAGAAGAATTGAACTCTTGGCTCGAAAAAAAAAAAAAAAAGCCTACCAAATTAAGCAAGAGAAAAGAAAGAAACAGAGAAGTAAAACAGTAAAAAATACAGAAATTTGCAACCTAAAAAAAGAAAAGAAATCTTGCTTTATAAACCACAATTCTTGCCTAATCGAATTCTTGACATTATTGGGAATCAGTAGGGTTTTGATCATCTCCACTATCACTATGTTGTTGCTGATTTTCTTGATTATGTTGCTCTAAATTCATGCCCAATCCAACCCTATTAGTACTGTTATAAGCATTAACGCTGCCCAGTAGCCCCATGTTACTCTCTGCTACTCCTAACCCAAGTTGCTGACCTCCAACTTGCTGCTGTACTATCATGGACCCAAGTTGAACTGGGCTTAGCCGTCCACCTCCAGGAAAATTCACTCTTTGCATAGGTGTTACTCCAGCTGCCGGAAATGTCCACATCTGGGGCTCCGGCACCGCCGCTGTGGTGGCTGTTCCGCCACCTACTGGCAACATCCAAAACGCATTCCCACCATTACCTGCTCCCGCTGGAGCAACCGCCCACATAGCAGCTGGTGTTGCAAGAATGTTTGACGGTCTTATCGAACCTATATCTTGATGTTCTTGAACTGCCACTCCACTTCTTGCGGCTGCAGGCTTATTAGAACTTGTGTCTATCTGTTCAGTAGCTTCTTGTTGTTGTGCTGTTGATGTTGTAGGTGTTGCTGCTGACGGCGTCAACGGTGTTTCTTTGAAAAGATCTTCTCTAAATGTTTTTCTCATGAAATTCTCATCAGAAACAAGATTTTGAGGATATAGCTGATGGTGAAATCCTAACATTGCTGTATTTGAACCCATAAGTCTTCGATTTTCGATCCCATTACTATTGTTATTAGGATCGTAGAAAGCTAAACCACTATGAAAAGAGAGCGGAGCTGATTTTGATGGTGGAGCTGAAATGGTAGCACCACTGCTGCGTAGCGAGACGTTTAATGTAGAGAAATTAGCCGGAATTGTGCCAGTTCCAGTAGCTGCAATTATGGCTGGTTCAGCTTGTTGCAACAACCATTCGATAGTTTCACCATCAGATTTATGGCCTAATTCTCTGGTGAGCTGAAAAACTCTTGCGGCACATAAGGCGGGCATCCTGATTCTACGGCCGCGGCCATCTACCTTGGTGTGTCGGTCTTTGGAGGGTTTTTTAGTGGCGGGTTTGGTAGCAAGAGCAGAATTATTGGGGTTAGAAGTCGAAGGGTGGACTACAATTTGGTTGGAAATGGAGCCCATGAATGGGCCCTGTGTAGGAGCAGTACTGGTGGTGGCCGTGGTGGTGGTGGTAGCCGCAGTAGACCCATGTTGCTGCTGTTGTTGTTGAAGCTGTAATGATTGATTTGCAAGCGAGACTAATTGTAGCGAAGCAGGCGCTGATTCTTGTTTTTGACCATGGTGATGGTGGTGGTGATGCTGCTGCTGCTGCTGATGGTGATCTTTACTACTGCTATTTTGCTGATTATTGCCTTGAGAGTCCATTAACACCATCTGGGTACCAACCACAAAATTTTTTTTCTTCTTCTTTCTTCTCTTGAAAAGATACCAATAATTTTCACAAGATGACTGAAACCAAATTTGTTTTGCAGCTCACGTTTCCTTGTTCTTCAAGTCAGTTCACACAGAATTATTAAAAAAAATTGTATAAACACATATAATAAGCATATAAAATATCAAAAAAATAAAAATATATAGATAGGGAGATAAAGAATATGGATTTGTTATTGGTACCAAGTCCTGTGATCCTCACACACACACACTGCAGGGCAGCACCAGTGGTAGTGCGTGGGGATCTTCTTTTCTTGCTTGTGATTGACTGATGTCCTTGTGGGGGAGAAAGAATGAAAGATGGGGGCAGTAGTAGGTGAAAGGGTAGCCAATAAAAGCTAAAAGAATCAGTGTATATAGCTAGCTGGGCCTGTAAAATGCAGTTCTGCCCCCACTTGTTTGGTCTTTTGTGACTGAAGAATGTTAATTGATGAAGATGACACACTTTCTATCTCCACGAAATTTATTACATACAACTCCACACCAGAATAGTCAATTGTTAATTTTTTTTTCTTTTGCTCCTTCAAAACCGAAAACAAAAAAATTGCAAAATTAAATTAACAAGTGTATGACTTCTGAATAAAAGATTCCCTATCTCATATGTTATAATTTTTTTTTATCTAAATTACTCGTATTTAGAACCCACTAAAATTTTATTAATTCCATTCAATCTGAATAAAATTATAAAGAAAGAAATTAGTTATTTTTAAGTGTGTGATATGATTGTATAAATAGAAGTGGCAATAGTAAATTCATTTTTGTAAGATTTATACCCATAGCTGAGAGGGTTTACTAGACTTTTTAAAATTTGTCATACTTATTAGTTGGAAGAAAGTGAGTGTAAATTGAAGATATATTTTTTCTTGACTTCTTATATATCATAATGCATACTTTATAAAAAAAATCTTGATTTGTTAAGGCATGCTTGTATAAGTTTGTATGTCATTTGTCCACACTTCTTTTTCAGAAATTTATAAGTGAAAGCAATAGAAAAGGGCTTAGGCAAAGACTTTTTGGTATGAAGCTGAAAAGTTTAAGGAAAAATTATATATATATATATATATATATATATATGTGTGTGTGAAAATCAAAATTTTTTAAATAAAGATAGAAAAAGAGGGTCTTTATCTAATCTTCTTGGCTTTTTTTTTAATTACCTATCCATTATCTTTTCTTTTCTTTTGCTTTTTTGCAATCAATTACAAGTTTTTAAGCTCTTTTTTCATGTTGATAATGATGATGCTAATCATGTATCCCAACAAACATTGTTTTTTTTTTACCCTTTGTGTCAATTTTTTTTCTGATTCTGAAGTGACTGTTTATTGTTTTGAGTGTATTATTGTGCAGTAAAGCTGTAAAAAAAAAAAGGAAAAAGGGCACACACATGTAAGGATAATTACCATAACAGAGATGCAATGCAGACAAAGAAAAGTGAAAAAGAAAAAATGGTCTTAAATGCTTGGTCCTATAGAATTCACCTTCCCCAGGGTCCCCTACCCTACAACACCATTTACTCTTTTTTTGTCTCTTACCCTCTTGCACACATGTGTAACTTGCTGCCTTTTATAGGAACTTTCTCTACAGTCTTTAGGTCAACACTCAGTTCTTTTTCTAATTTCTTTTTTCATTGTTCAATGTTAAGAAATTAAAAACATCCCTTCGACAAGGTCGATCTTGAAGTAGATTCTTTAAATAAATTTTAAAATTAATTCATGGATTATGATTTTTGTCAAAGTTATGAAACTTGTGAAAATAATAAATTAGAAGAAAAATTATATATGTAATTAACTAGTTCTTTATATCGTATGCTTATCTATTATTCCAAACTTATTAGTCCTACATTAATAACAGTTAAAATTAACTGGTATTAATTATTTCCATTCAAGTAAAATTTTAAATTTAATTTTTTTTGAAAAAATTTTATTTTCTTGTGATTATATTTGAATCAAATCGGATTAATATTAGAATACTTTTACTGTTCTTATTATTATGTCTGAATCAAACTAAACTAATCAAAATAGTTTAGAAAAAGAAATTTATGAGTTGTGTGTGTGCGTGTGTGTTTTTTTTCCTTTCGGTTCAAATTAGAATTGCAAGTTAAGTCAAGTATAATATAATTATTTTCAAGTTTAACCTTCATTCAACTTCATTAAACTTTAATTTATTCTATTCAATTTTAAACTGACCAAATATTAAAAATGTTTAATTTTATCTTTATTCAACTAAATTAAATTATTACGTTATGTATTTAAATTAAAAAAAATTAAAAACATTAAATTTAAATTTAAATAATTATGGTGTATTAGTCGTGTTAAATTATTTATTAGGAAACTTTTGCCACTTTTGCCGTTCTGCCCGGATTAGCTATAATTCAATGAATTATGAATTCTGATGGTTTACACTAAAAGAATAAATTCAAATCTAAATTGTTAAATATAATAAATTTCATCAAAAATTTAATTATTAAGTACAAAATTTTCAAATTAAGTATTATAGTACTCAAAATCAATTTGACTCAATACATAGATTAATCGAATTCAAACTCTTCCAATTACTTGAATTCGAGCTTAAGCTAGAGTCAATTAAACTTAATAGAAAATGGGTGTTTTTAATAAGATAAAATGGAGCAGGCATGAATAGATATGACAAATTTGCAAGTTGCAACATATGATACTCAAAGGTAAAGAAAATTTTCTGCCAGATTTATGAGTGGGTGAAAATTGAGTGGTGCAATTTAATAAAGTAATTTCTTTTTAGTATGAAAGAAGAATGAATACATGAATTAAATTTATAAGTCTATAATGCTTTGAAAGGAAGTTTTTATCATTAAACTGCTGGGTTTAAGAGTGAAATGCAAATAGTAAATTTAGAGAAGATGAAGCGGTAAAATTGAAAACTGAAGAGAGGTGTTCTTTAGGGCATCTTCGACCATGCCTTAAATCTTTATTTTGGTGTCATATTGTGTCTATAATAGGTTTTAATTCGGGCTCCATTTTGTATTTTTGTAAAGTTGTGCAGCCAACTTTGGATAGGTGGCATTTATATTTTTTTTAAAATTTCAATAATAATTATTTGTGATTATTTGTTTTAATATAATCTAAATTTATATTATATTTATTATATTATTATTAAATGCATATAAATTTAATTTAATTATTTTTATTTAAATAATTTTAATATTGCCACTTAAAATAATATTAATTTTTTATTTAAATAATATTAATATTAATATTAAAATTTGGTTAAATTAATGTGATTTGTATTTTTCAATGCTTGTAATAGACTACTTTAATCTTAAAATGTAATTTTATGTTTTTTTAGTAAATTTATTTTATTATCTTTTAATTCTTTTCATATATTATATTATTTAAATTTAAAAATATGTGAATGTATTTATATTATTTATTGTTAAAATATATTATTATTTTATTTATATATGAATGTATATTGTAAGTATTAAATAAATTTTGAATGTAATATATAAAATATTTAAATAATATAATTTAGTATTAAATAAAAATATATAAAAAATATATTTTTTAAATTAAAAATAAAGTAATTAATTAATATAAATTTACAGTAATAGATATATTTTAAAATAAAATTTACTGTATTTTAATATTTAAAGTTGAAAATGGCGTTAAACGAGTAGAAAGGGAAGTAGATGAGCTGTGAAACTGAGGACGGGAAGGACAGGCAACGTGGCCATAATGGTTTGCATTGAAGACTGAAGCAGCTGCACAGCTCAGCCAAGAAGCATCTGTGTGTGTACGTGGTCTGGTCAATTATGACAGCTCATCCCAACACAGCCCCACTTCCTCTCCTCCTTATTTGTTTGTTTGTTTCTCTGTTTTCTTTTGGTACAATACATTCGAGTTCTCTCAACTTGACAACAATTTAATTCTTCAACTTATAAACCGATTATTTAAACATTTTAATTTAATAAAAAAACAAAATTTAGTAATATTTTTTAATATTATTGGTATGCCTAAGTTAACTAATAATTATTGAGATCAACTGATGTAAAATTATTTTTATTTAAAATTACATTTTAAATTCAAATTGTAATATGTACGATCACATTAAATTATTTGTTGATAAATTTTATTTCTTTTTGTTGTTCTATATATAAAAGGAATTGAATTAGTTAAAAATTACTTGACACTTAAATTTAAAAAAAATTATAAATTAAAATAAGGGTAAATTATATTTTTTTTATGTGTTTTGTTGTATTATACTATTTCATTCATTACATTTAAAAAAATATTTATTTACTATTAACATTTACTTTAACACTCATTAATTTTTATGTAGGAATAAAATAGTATACAAAAAAGTAAATGTCATGAATAAATAAGTATTTTTTTAAGTGTCAGAAATAAAATAATATAACATGATAAAATAAGATAAAAAAATATAATTTACCCTTAATATAAATATAAACATCTAAACTAACCGAAAAATGTTTATAAATTATATTTTTAAAAAGTTAAAATATCAAAATAATAAATTTATAAATTTAAATAAGATGATTAATTTATAAATGTATTGAGCCTCTTTTTTTTCTACCTAAAATTAAGTTTCTAGTTTGTATAGTCTTGTTGAACACAACACGAGTCTACAAACACTTTGTTGCCTATGAATTTTGCATATTGTTTAATTATTTACATTAGAGGAAGACCAAATATTAGTACCCATATCTTCTCTCGGTTGAAATCTCTTTCTTCCAAAGTTTTGTGAGGTTGCTATTCTTTTAAGGACATCTTAAGTTTCTTTAAATACTTCAATGGCTACATCTTTACTGTAATATCCTGAGATTTTAAATATTTTTAAATTACATCAAAATATACAGTATTAATAATTTTAATAAATATATTTGATTATTTAATTAGTTTATTAATTATTAAAGTTATTTTAAATTTCTTACATAAAATTTTTTTGAAAATTTTATTTTTAGTAAAATTAAAATCTAAATAAATATTTATTATTTATGTTAGTCCGTTTTATGTAATTGCATGATTTTATTTATCATATTAATATATATACATATACATGCATATATATACACATTTAGCATTTCAGGGTTTATTATTTTTATTTATGTATGTATTATATATAGTTTTATTTAATTAATATGTGTTATATATATATATATATATATATATATAAAGTTTGATAAAATTACAACTCATGCCCTCCCGTTTTCCTCCATTCTTCCCGATGTCCTCCTCCCCGTTTCTCACCCCTGCAATTCCCTTCCCTCACTGTCGGTGTGCCTTCCGGCATGCCACAACCCACTCTAGCTCGCTCCGCCACCTGCTACTCCCTTTGCCGGTGTGATTTGGCTGTTTCTTGATCGAAAAACCGAAATCCAACTTCAACTCCGTTCACTGTGATTTTAGCCACCAAATTGGACGCCGCCGGTCTTTATCTCTTCCTTGAGCTCCAATGAGTACATTTCTAAGCTTGGTTTCACTTTTTTTGATCTAGATTTTGTTGGTGATCAATTTTTCCAATTCAGCTTCTTTTGGCTTTTTGATTTTTTTGAACTTCAATCTTAATGATTCAAGCTAAGTTTCTTCACAAAGATTGTTACTAGTAGCTCAATCTACATCCTATAATTTTTGTAGAATTTTTGGAATTTATTTTGATTTTTGTGAATTTTTTATTATTTTATTAATTTTCTAATTTTCCTAAATTAATTAAATAAATTTTGATTTATGGTGTTTATAGAGGTTAAAATGAATTTTAGAATTTAATTTGTAATTTTTGTGATTTTTATATAATTATTATGAATTTATTTATTTTAGGTGAATTTTGGAAAATTAGGTTAAATGAGTATTTTGTTAAAATTAATAGATTAATTGAGTATAATTATTGATTTTATTGAATTATATGTTGAGAAAATAATTTTTGAGCAATTGTATAATTTTTAGTGAATTTTTGAATAATTATTGTATATTATGTGAATTTATATATATTAGGGGTATTTTGGTAATTTGGTAATAAATTGGTTGAAAATTTAGTTAAATTGGTTTTAATAATTATTTGAGGTATAAAAATGATTTTTACAAATTATTTAGTATTTTTAACTAATTAAAACTATTTTTCTAAAATTATTTTCAAATTATGTATAATATACTATTTTTGTAAATAAATGAGTTTTTAGTGATTTTAAACATGTTTTTGGTCTAATTATGTAATTTGGATTTATAAAATGAATTTCGGTTAATATTTGTGAATTTATCGGGAATTATGGATTTTTAATAATATTTTATTAAAATTAAGGTTTTTATGCAATTATCGGTAAAATAATTATTTTTAGTGTTTAAATACCTAAATTGAAATATTTTGGTATATAAAGGGTATTTTCGATATTTTTGAAAATTTCATGTATTCTATGTATATCTCGTAAATTGTAAACTTCGGTCGGTGGAATCGTAGTTTGGGAGTCCGATCGAGAGGTTATGTGACTGTGTATACTTGAAGTGTGTTTTCTTGTAGGACTGGCTCTACTTTCTGAGTAGAGAGATGTTCATTTTACAGGAGAGGTTCTATCGAATTTTTGGTATAATTCTCGTAAAATGTGACATCCGGTTAAATTCTTATTCTTTGTCTATGTCCGATGTTTTAAATCGAGTCTCTAGAATTTCATTAAATTTATTCTAATTTCGTGTTGTCATTTATGTATTTAGTTACACCGAGACCGAGGTCTAGTGGACTAGGCTCGTCAGACCCGTCTCGAATAGTGCACAATTGTGAGTTGTTATTTTATATATATTTGTATTAGGATTGCATGTTTTAGAAATGTATGTTTAAATTTCATGAAATATGCATATTTTAAATTAAATACATGTTTTATTATTGAATTACACCTAAAATATTTTTAAGTATATGTATAGTTTATTTCTAGTTTATTTTATAATTAAATTGAATTTATTTGACATATATATACTCGAAATATACTTGGTTTATTTTTGATATATTTCTAGTATATATATGGTTTATATTGTTATTTTTAATTAATGTTATGCATCATTTATTTCATGAATGTATGGATTTATTTTAAATAAAGGATATCAATAGAACGTGCTACTTAGTGGGCAGTACTAGGACCGAGTACGTATCAGTACGACGATAGAATTTAGGTTAAATTACTAACCTATTTATGGATTATGATTGGATTGATTTGATTGATGTGTGTTATGATTTGAGAGTGTGATTGTTGGAGCTCGGTTGACCAAGTGTCTCAGAGCCAATCACACTGATAGTCAGACTGCTAGAGCTCGGTTGACTTAGTGTCTCGGGGCCAGTCTACTGTCCAAATGGAACAAGTGAATTTATTTGGAATAAGTGAGCCTATATAGCTAGAGTGTTGTCTAACACTATTTGAGGTTGCGATCATTTATGGTTCTATTTGATCCTTCATAAACGAATATTTTTCAATGATATATATATAAAATGATTTTTGTTGCATCTATATATATTTGCATGTATATATATTTATTATATATATTATTGAATGTGTGCATTTGTCATTTAGCTATGCATCTATATATATTATAACAATTCAGTCAGTGAGGTCTAACTCCCCTCCGTTGATCATTTTTCAGGAGAGTTTTCGTCCTCAAACCTCAGTAGCATACTTTTACGTCGGATTTCTTCCATCCCGGCCTTATTGTATAAACTACTTATCTGAGTTTATTTTGTATTCTAGACACTACAGTAGTTGTTTTTGTGAGCTGTATATATTATATATGTATGAGATTTAAATTTTAAAAGTTGAAACCGAGAATTTGTATTAGAAGATTTTATATATATGAGATGGATTTGTGTTATTAAATCAGTTGATAAGTTACATTATTACTTATGAGATTTTAATTTCGCTGGATAATGTTTTATTTATTTTAATATATGATGCATGCTTTTATTTTATTTTTAAGGTTTGTTACGGGTTCCGGATTCAAAAGAATTTCCATTTTCTAACGCCAGTCATGACCCCCTATTTTGGGTCGTGTAACTTTTAATTAAAAATAGTCATTTTATAAATTAACGATTAAACTTTATACTTTATGATACTTTTAAATAATTATAACTGCTAGATTTTTTTTTACGAATTTTATATATTATATATATTAATTGTAGTGTGTATATCTATATTTATCTTGTAAATGAGTGATATAGAGACTTTTTTTTCTTCACACACATTTAGAAATATAAAATTTGAGTTATGATATTATTGATTTGTCATCAATATGAAAAAAAAAAATTACTTTCATCTTATAATTTATTGATATTTAAAAAATTTGATAACTAAAAAATAATCTGTCTAAAACTTGTTGAGATTTGATGCATTTTTAATTTTATGTATAGTTTTTATTTTTTGTTATCTTTTATTGCATTTTTAAAATTCTATTTTGCATCTACTTTTCAATTGTGTTAAACTATCAATGTGGACAAGTGTTTTATATCAAATAATTTTAATTACATAAAGTGCTAAAAATAAATTTCAAACAAATAGCATCGATTGATAAAATATGCTGATTATTTCAAGCATTATTTTAATTCAAGTAAATTTTTATGTCTATAATAGCATTTATTTATAAAATATATTAATTTCATATATAACAAAATTTAAATATGTTGAAAATAAAAATTTACCATGTAATTGCATAAAAACAAAAATGATGTTATATTATAATTTAAAAAAATACAAAACTAATTGTGCTTCTTTTTCTAAAAGGCATCGGCCAGTCAACTCCACGCACGCCATAATTCCTTGGTTGGAATATTTTATTATATTTGATAAAGTTTAAAAAAAAAAAAATCCAAGACCGTTGCATTGTGCTCTCATCTCCATCTTAAATGGACATTATAGAACTTGCCATTTTGTGTGCAACAAAAGTCCTCTACAGAATCCACTTGCATTATCACACAACTTAAGAAAATTTTCGTTGCAAAGGTTATGAACAACATCATGAAATTAAAGTAGTATTTATGTGTTTTTTTAAATTTCTTTTACGATACCATCTAAAATTTAATTATTAATAGACTGTATAATAAAAATAATTTTACTTTTTAAAATTAATTTTATAAATTAATTATGATAAAATTTAAATTTTACACCTCATTATATTTAAAAAAAAAAGTAACCGTCACATTTCTTTCTATTTTTATTGGTAAAAAAATTTACATGCTTATAGTAGTTAGAAATTTAACTTATAATTTTTTAATAATAATTTTTTTTTATCTATTCAACATTCAACTAATAATTTCTATTTATTATTATTTTTAAGTATATATTTTATCATAAATAATTGATAATACGTACATGTATATATATATATATATATATATCATTGCTAAAATAAACAATATTTGCTTGCCATATTGTTATTTTTCTTAAGTTCTAGCCATACATTGACCAAGTCAAGCAATTAATTTGAGGGTTTTTCTAAGAAAATAATGCACACGTTATCCATAATTTCCAGCCTGTGATAAACTTGCTTGCTTTTGTTTCTATTGCTATTATTAATTACCTCCAACTAACCGAGTCACATAAGTTTCAATCCAAACAGCAATCTTGGACTTCAAAAGTTCAAAATCTTATTTTATTGTAGGAGCAGATTTTTTTGTTTTTTTTTATTCTTTTTTATCTGATTTTTTAATTCTTTATTATTATTATTATTATCTATCATGGCCATAACTAGGCATGATGAGTGTTTAGCAAAACACTACTGAATTGCTGACTAGACGATCAAAAAGATATAGGCAAAGTATGATGAAATGTTGCTGATTTTTCGAAAGTTATTAATGATTAGTTTAATTGTTTTATTCATGCAAATAGAAAAATGGTAGCATGGTTAATAAATGGATGCATTATGATTTTGATTGAGGTCTTGTTCTTTCTAGAATTAGAAATTATTTTAATAAAAAACTTTAATATCATATTAAGAATTAACAATTCAATTAGGGCTAGCAATTTGTATTTAGTAGGTTATAAACATATCGTATTAAGATACATATATGACTGTAAATGAAACAAACTGAACACAATCAAATTAATTAATCATGTCAAACATTTTAAACCTAAATTCAGACATGTTTATAAAGTGGATTACATGACATGATCTGTTTATGACTAATTAACATATTTAAAATATATTACTATATAAAAATAAAATTGTTAAAATAAATAATATTTCTTATATGTTATTACAATATCGTAAATAATATTTCAATAAACATAAAAATAAAAATTATTAAAAATAATATAACATAATATAAAAATAATTTTTATTAATTTATAATTTATTAATTACATATAAAAATTAAAATAATAGTAATACTAATTTAAACAAAAAAATATATACTTTTAATTTTATTATGTTTATTTACTTAATATGAAATTAAATATGATATAATATTTGTTGACCCTTTGCATGATTTAGGTGTTCATTTATTTCAAATCAACCTTAATTTTAACTTAACAATCAATTTTTATTACTAATATGTGTGTTTTAAGTGTGTATTTTAGTTAGGACCAAAAGCATACTTAATGGATGAAGTTATCGAACTCAAAATGTGGTCCAAATATGAAGACATGGATGCTCAGGAGTGGCATCACATTCGTGAGCATCCCCATAATTCTAAAGGAGTCAACTAAAACCAATGTTCAAGAGGACAATCACCCTCCTCACGATCCCAAAGTTCTAAAAATTTGAAGAATAATTGAAGTATATCCTTCTCACGATTCTGGTCACGATTGTGAGCATGTTTGTGAATTTCACTCTATAGCTCCCAACAACTAGTTCGTACAAGTAACAACTAATGATTTATTCCCACAATCATGACATAAATCATGTGTAACATCTTTGACTCTAACCATAAACATTTCATTTAAATTTGCATGCATTACATATAATTCACTTGAACATATGCATCTAAAATCATTTCATTTGACTATATGAATTCCACATCCTTTCATTTGTTTTAGTGCACTGCATTGGTATACTTGAATATGTGTAATAAAGGATGTATTTGGAGTATTGTAAAATAGAAAGCTAGTCAATAAATAAATATGTAAAGAATTAAATTTAGTTGATTTATTTACATAAGTAACTTTACGGACGAAATTAAACTTTTGCATAAAATGAGGATTGATTTGAATTTTTACTTGATATTTTATAATAATAATAATAATAATAATAATAATAATAATAAATAAATAAATAAATAAAAGTGAAAGGGGGGCTGGAAACGTGGAAGGAGTAGGAAGAGAAAAAAAAGGAAAGAAAAGATAAGGAAAAGAGGAAGACAAGAAGAAGAAAGAAGAAAGGGGAAAATTCTAGGTTTTTCTAATTTAGCAAAGGTATGTAAATTCATTTTATTTTCTTATATAATTCTTCCATCTTGATATGTTGACCATGGTAATTAGAAAGAATTAACAAGGGAAACAAGTTAATTGAAGAATTAAAAAGGAAAATAAGTTAATTAATTTTGATAATTAATATAGTGTTATTCATGTTGAAAATTCTAGTTTATAGTTGTAGATTGTACTCTAGAATTCAAAATCATGGAGAGTGAATTTTTTTCTTTTCAAACCTTTAGACCCTTCTTTAATGAGAGTGATTATCCCCATTAAAAGCATAGAATGAAGCTCTATCTCGATAGAGATCACATAAGACTCTAGGATGCAATTCTTGATGGGTGGAATGCTCCCAAAGAGAAAGTGTATGGTGTTGAAGTGCCTAAAGAAAAAAATGAGTACTCTAAAAAAGAAATGGAAGATAATTATCAAAACAAAAAGGCCATGATGGTTCTTATTACTTTCATGTTAAGAAAGGAAGATGGCAAAATCCAATACTGCATGTTGGTCGAGGTGATGTGTGAGACCTTAAAGAATCCATGAAGGCAATATCCAAGTGTAATCCAAGAAGGTCTAATTCCATGTGTTTGTATATAAAATGTTCAAAATTGTTGAACATTTGTACTATCAAGTGTTAATCCATTTCTATTTTGACTTTAACAAATATTTTTGGATCACTAATGTTTGTTATTTAAGTGTGGTTATAAGCATAGGTATCAAGTTGTACTCAAAAAATTGACCAAGCTTTGGAACATATTTGAAGACATTTGAACATATTTAAAGCCTTCAAAGACTCCCAAACATATTCTCTTAAGCATGGAAAAAGAGCCAATTATAAAAGAGTGCATTCGAAGGCTAATTTGACAAGTTTTCATAAAGTCAGCCTACGCTCACGATCCATAGCTGACCATGAGCATCCGTGAGCAAAGTGGTTGATACTCTCACAGTCTATGCTCATGACCATGATTAAACCATGAGCATGACCTAACCATGAGTGTCCATAAGAAAAAATGGTTAATACGCTCATGGTTTACACTTATAACCATGATCAGACCATGAGTGTGATCTGATCATGAGTGTCCATAACAAAAATGGTTGATACGCTCACAGTCTACTTTCATGACCATGACCAAACCATGAGTGTAGCCAATGGTCACTTTTGCAAGTAACAGTCATATTTTTCAAACTCTCACAACCTCAAGCCTACGCTCACGACCATGAGAGTTAGAAATCCTCCAAAAGTCAAATTTTCATTTATTGAAGGAAAGAGATGTTGGAGATATAATCAATGGCTCTAATAACCATATTTTTTAAGCTTAATCTATATATATGTGCTCTAGAGTTGTGATAACTAGAACAATACATTACATTACTCTTTGATCATAAAAAACTCTCTAAGCATTCATTAAGCTTCATTTTTCCTTTTATCAATATTCATTGTATTGATTAATTCTTGTGAGGGTTAGTTGTATGTTAGAAATAGAATTTTTACTTCATCTAAGTCTTAGGATAGATTAGAATGGAAGTGAGATTTATTTCTAAAGGAATTGATTTAAGTATTTAGCCATTAAAACACTTGAGAATTGATTTAAGAGTGAGCCTAGAAACTTTTGATCGTAAGGTTGAAGAGTGAGCCTCAAACTCTTGTGTAATCTCAATCTTGTGAATAAAATTATGTGAAATTGAAAATCCTAACTTGGAGATAAGTTAAGTAGAGACATATAATTGTTGAGAATTTGAACTCCTTAAATCATTGTTTTCATTGTTCTTTCTACTCTATTCTATTTTAATTATTGCTCAATTCCTTAAAATCATTTTTATATTTCTAAAATCTTTATTAGCCTCTATTAAAAAAGTAACCTCTATTAAAAAAGCTCATAATCTTTCCAAACTTTTAATTGACATGATCTTATTGATAAATTTCATACTCATGAGATAATCTTGAGGCAAAGGAAAGAGGAACAAGAAAGAAAAAGGAAGAAAAAGAAGAATCTTGCGTTTAAAGCATTACAAAACCCAAGTGATTAAGATAACGTGAAAAACTCAAGTGAAGATAATTATATGGATGCTAATTTGCATTATAAATTTTGTTAATAATAATATTAATTTATTGCAAAAGTACGTATAGTTCTATTAATACAATTGATAAATAGTAGCTTACATCAAAGCTCTACAATACTATTATATATACATAAATTTTTATTATGTTTAATAATTTAGTTTTATTTACTTAATATATAGTTAGTATTGCATGGTATTTAATTACTTAATATTTCAATCTTTTTGGTGTTAGTGTTCTTAATATATAATATATTATATGATATATTTTCATACACTAATTCAAAAAATAAATGGATTAAAAAATATTTAAATGGATTAGACGAGTTTAATTTATTAAATATAAATTTATTTATATTTAAATAAATTGATCTATTTATAACTTGAATATATTTATATTAAATTTAAATTTATTTAATTTTATATCATATCGTATCGTTTAAATGAATCGTATCACACAAATTAATAGCTCTACATTCAATTAGAACTCATGAATGTAGTGAATATTAATTGATAAAAAATTAATTTTTTTTTATAAAATTTTGAATTTAAATTTAATATATATATGTAATTTTAATATATTGCAAATGGGTAAATATTTTTTTTCCACACCAACATTTAGTGAGGATTCGCTTTTACTACTATTAAATGATGGCAGCCACTCCTTTCCTTTTTCCTTTATTTTTTTTAAAAAAAAATTATATTGGTTTCTTTTTTATGTTTAGTATTTTTAAAAAAAAAGAGTAAAATTTAATGATTTTTTTATGAAAGTATATCCTGTCCCTTTTTGGGTATAAAATTACGAGAATTATTGATATATTTAAACAATAAAATTTATTTACAAAATCAATCTAAATTATACTCGACATTTATTTTAGAGTGACGCCGGCAACACACTAAGGATGTTGAATGCAATTGTCGCTATCTCAACCAAAAGGATAGGTTCGTGATGCATGTGAACAAGTTTTTATTTTTTAAAGGCTAGAAGAAATCTCATCAATTCCGTTGTCGTCCAGCGGTTAGGATATCTGGCTTTCACCCAGGAGACCCGGGTTCGATTCCCGGCAACGGAAATTTTTGAATTTTGGCTCAATGTTGAATTTTACAGAAATTTTTGAAATTTGGGTCATGTTGAATTTTACAGTTTTAGAAATTATCCTTAGTCGGAATTTAAATTTTCCTTCACAGCTCTATTTATCTTTTACTTGAAATTTTGAATCTTGTTCCTAGATTTCTTATTTTTAATGGGATTTTTATAGTTTTTCTTTGTGGAATAACTTTTTTATTTCAATTTTAAAGACAAGAGAATTAATTTACAGCTAAATATAATCACTAACTAAAGCGTATGGGTCGTTAAATTATAAATTAGAAGAGTTCTGTCAATACCATATGAGATTTTATTTTGATATATCTTGATGTGCTGTTATTGTAATAATCTGAATTTTTATGAATCAATTGGGAATTTAAATATGAATTTTGTTTTATTAATATTAAATGAGGATTATTAAATTTTATTAAATTGATATTAAAATTATAGTGTTAATAAAAATTGTAATTTAATTTTAAGAGTATATATATATATATATATATATATATATCAAAAACGTTTTTTTTTTTCTTTTTCTTCTTCTTTATTTTATTTTATTTTCTTCTTTTTTCCTCTTCCCCTCCCACCGACAACCACCTACTCCATCACTGCCCACCGCCATCGCACCACCACTTGCCGACACCAACCACGCCACCTCCACCTCCTCCTCTTCCCGTCGCCACCACTCCCTCTCCCTCTCCTTCTCTCTCGGTGTCGTTTGGTGTGGGAGGTTGTCGAAGCCGATTCCGGCCACCCTAAGGCACGCCGCCGATCTTGAAATAATCCTCATCCTCTAGGCTCTCTATTCCCCAACTCAATTCTATATTCGAACACCGATAACAACTTCAATTTTGCAAAATTTAATTTTAGGTTTTTTTGTGAAATTGTGAAATTGAATTTCAATTTGATTTTATTTGATGTTAGTTCTTTAGGACAAATTATTTTGGGTGTTGTAAGGTTTTTAAAAATAATTTTTATGAATTTTTTGAATTCCTAAGGTCTCTGGTTACTGTTCACGATACTGTTTCCGAGCCCAGAAAAATTTTATATTTTTAATTAATTCTACAAATTATTTTAAGAAAGTTTTGTTAAGGAAGTTTATTAAAATTATGTTCTGAATTTTTATTATAAATTTTTGAATGTTTATGTCAAAAATGAATGTTGGGAAAAATTAGTATAAATTAGAAATTGTATCAAGAACTATGTAAAAAAAAACGAAAATATCTTTTGGTGTTGAGGGAATTGCACGTATAGAGAATCGTACATGGACGATAGTTGGAGTCGGCGGCTCTCCTAAGGTTCCCTCATCTGGGATCCCTAGGAATCCTCGACTCCATATTCCAATGAAAAACTTTATTTCTTAAAAATATATAATCCTTTACCCCTCAATGAAAATTCAAGAAAGAATATACATTCTTGTGACAAAAAGAATCTAATATCTAATTACAATAAAATAAAAAATCAATCTTCAAAAAAGCATGTTTTTTTTTATGGCCGCACAAAGAAAATATTTTGTTGTTCAATACCCAAGTAGGCCTAAAGGGTGATCATGATCAAGTGCTTTTTGGGTCCCAAATTTTATATTTTAATTGAAATTATAGTGAATTTTTATGTTTTGGATAGTTTTTGAGTAATAAATAATATTAAAATAATTTTTATGAATTAATTTCTATTTTTAGCTAATTATTAGTAATTATCAGAATAATATCTAAATAACATTGTATTTATGATTTTTAAGATTTAAATGAGTTTTCGGTTGCTTAATTATATAATTGAATAATTTAAATAATTATCGGTAATTATATGCTATTTAATTTCAAAAGTTAGAATAAGGGCTTTTATAATATAATTTGATTATTAATGTGGATTTTATTATTTATTTTGTAAATAAATGTCTTTTATGCTTTTATTGTGAAATTAGTTATCAGTTGGGTATAAAGTATAGCTTGGGGGCTCAACCTGATATTTGGAGTTGTTGTTAGTATTTAAAATGTTTTTATGTGCATGATTAACTCTAGTTTTGTAGAGAGATGTCTGTTTTATATAGGAAACTTTACCAAATTTTTTGAAGATTTCTCATAAATCATGACATCATCTCGATTTTAGTAGAGTCGTATGTTAATCGAGTCTTTCCTTAAAAATCTAAAATTTATAGGAATTCTGTTTTTAATTCTCTTTTTATTTATTTTTTTCTTTAGCCACGCCTCGAATTGAGTTGACAGTTCGGAGTCGAGTGCAATTGCGCAGAGGAGCACATTCAACCTGTAAGTTAATAACGAACTGTGTGTAGGATATTTATATTAATTACAAATTTATTGATTTTAATAAATGAGATAAATTATTAAAAGAATTATGTTATTATAAGAATATACTTAGATTAAATTCTCATATTATTTGCTATGGTTATATAGGCATATTTATATTAAATTTTCATATGATTAGTTAATTTTAATTTTAATTTTATTGTAATCTTACTTATTTTATTTATTTTTATTTATTTAAAAATGAATTATGATAAAACGGACAACCTAATGGGTTTCATTAAAACCGTGTGCGTATTAGTATGATTAAGAGTGAGTTTTAGAGATTATGTGGCTCGGTGATGTTTTGCTCTCATACGTGATTTATATATTACTGGGGTCGGTAGCTCGGTGATACTTTGCTCTACTCTTAGAAATCGTCAATAAATATAAGTTTAAGTGATTTGACAGTGACTGATAGCTCGATTGATGTTTTGCTCTTGAGAATCGGTAGTCTTTAGATTATAAGAGAGTCGAGAGGTTATTAGAATTTTGAACTAGGGTTCTATCTAATTTTCTTATAAAAAATAATTTAATCAAGTTTATTATATTTTTATAGTATTTTATGATTTCAAATACTTTATTTCGATAAAATAGGATTCCAATAAATCAAATGTTTTAAATTATAAATTTTATATTTTATATTTTTATAAAATATATTTTTAAAGGAGATTTACACATGATATATATTTCTTTATTAATTTAATCAGCGAGATCTGACTTCTCTCAATTATTTCTTTTAGGATCTCGGGAGTTTTATATTAGTTCGGCAACCTTACGCCAGGTTTCTTTTTCTCCAACTATTTTATGTAAATTTATATGACATATATTAATATGTATTTAAAATTTAGAACACCGCAATAATAGTAAAGGTTAACTATTATGTTATATTTTAAAAATTATTACTTATATTAAAAATTTGTACTAAAGTTGATTATTATGTTTTATTAAAAATTGTTTTGAATATCATGTTATTTATTTATTTATTTAAACATTTCATTTAATTTATTTTTCTATATTTTATTGTAAATTTTTTTTTAAGATTTACTATAGATTTCAGTTACTTTATGTATTTTCATTCTTTAATGTCGGTTACGTACTCTTTGAGTTCACGTCGTGATAGTTTTTCTATTATTTTTTATCAAAATGTACTTTTAATTTTCAATGAATGAAAAATTGATTTTTTCTCTTAAAAACATTCTTCTTATAATTTTTCAATTCTTGAAAATGAAATTTTTATTTCTTTTATTCACATCAATTGTTATAATTTTTCTATTTTCAACTATGGAATTTAATTTTTTATTTTCTTCATATCAATTCTTCTTATAATTTTTCAATTCCCAACAACAGAATTTCAATTTTTTAATTTTTTCTTCTTATACTTTCGTTCAAGTTTTAAATTATTTATTTATTTTTTCTTCACATCAATTCTCATAATTTTTATTGAAAATCTTCACACCAATTTTTGGTTTTTCTTAACATCAATTCCTTTCATAATTTTTTGATTCCTGACAATGGAATTTAATTTTTTTTCTTCGCATCAATTGTTATTTTTGAATTTTTATATTTTTTATATTTTTGACAAATGTAATTTACATTTTTTTAATTTTGTGCACATCAATTCTTCTTACAGTTTTTCAATTCCTAACAACAGAAATTGAATTTTTATGTTTTCTTCTTATAATTTTGTTCACATTTTATTTTTTTTTGTTTTTTCTTTACATCAATTCTCATAATTTTTTTATTTCTTATAATTTTTGGCGAAAATCTTGACATTAATTTTTTAATTTTTCTTCTCATCAATTCGTATAATTTTTCAATTTCCAACAATGGAATTTAATTTTTTCTTCACATCAATTCTTAGTATAAATTTTCAATTCCTAGCAACAAAATTTATAAATTTTTTATTTTTTCTTCTTATAATTTTTTTTCACATTTCAAAATTTTTTTCTTCACACCAATTATCATAAATTTTTTGGATTCCTGTATTTTTTGCCAAAAATATTCACATCAATTTTTTTATAGGTAAATTACTATTTTTCTCCTGTGGTTTGCTATATTATACTACTTGGTTACTGACATTTAAAATTTATATTATCTCTTCCATTTGTTTTGCAAAATTATACTTTTTACTTCTATCAACTTTTTTGTTACAATTTCCGGTAACTAACATAACAATTATTAATTTAACCCTGTATTTAAATATATTATACTATTTATCCCCTCTATTTAAATATATTTTATTATTTACTCCTAAAATTTATATAATATATTTTTATTATTAAACTAATTTTTTAAGAAAATATATTTTAAATTACATTATCATTAATTGACTATAAAAATGATAATTCTATTAAAAATTTTTTAATAAAAAATAAATAAATAATTTTATTTTTAATCGAATCAAAATTTTGATCAAATAACAATTAATTATTTTCAATTTTAAAATATCTTTAATTAAATATCAACTTAAAATATTTATATTGCATGAAAAAATTAACCAAGTAAATTCTCTTTTAACCATAAAATTTAATTTTTATTTGAATTGTTAGTTTAGATTATTAAGTAAATAAATTATATTTATCAATAAAATTTGTATGCCCAAAATTGAAACTAACAATTTAAATAAAGAATTAAAATTAAAAAGAGAGTTGGTTTGATTAAATTTTTAATGCAACATAAATATTTTAAGTTATTATTTAAGTTGAATTATTTTAAAATAAATACTTATTAATTGATATTTAATTATATAAAATTAAAATTAAGCATTTTATAATTTTATGTTTTATATTTAATTCTAAGAAAATTAATTTTAATAATAAAAAATACAAATTTTACATTTTAAGAGTAAATAATATAATATATCTAAATAGATGGAGCAAATAGTATAATATATTCAAATGCAAGGGACAAATAGTATTTACATGATAATTATCATGTTAGTTATTAGAAATTGCAACGAAAAAGTTAACGAAATGAATAAAGAATATAATTTTACAAAGTAAAGTGAGACGATAATATAAATTTTAAATATTAGAAACTAAGTATTGTAATATAGCAAACCTAATAATTCACCCTTTTTTTTATTTTTTCTTCACTTCAATTTTTCTTAATCTTTCAATTCCTAACAAAGGAATTCGTTCTTTTTTTCTTTCGATGCTTTTTCGATTTTTAGCAATGGAATTTAAAATTTTTATTTTATTCACATCGACTCATTTTATAATTTTTCAACTCCAGGCAGAAATCTAACTCACATAAACTCTTCTTATGATTTTGTTTACAATTTTTAAACATTCTAATAAATTAGAAAACTGATCAAACCTAATCAATGGTTGTAGGACGCAAAATGTGGGAAAGTCACAAGTTTGAATGCCCGTAAATAACCCATATTTTTAGCAATTATAATGCCCAAACAGCATCTGACAACCAGAAATGCAATAAATATATAAATGGAAAGCAAAGATGCTCAATGTATGAATTCAAAAGTCTATTATGTGAATTTTCCAGTCTCTGCCAGTGGAAAGTTCTTGGCAATAGCAATTATAAAGATTAAAAGAAAAATCCTGTTACATATCTGCTGTTGAATATGCTAATATAAACCCACGAAATGGATTCAAAATTTTTTCTTGAACACAAACAGCAAGATGTATCTCTTATTTGAAAAGCAAGAAAGCAGTAGTGTCTTAGCCAGAAGAATTTGTACACAAACCAAATTTTCATTCAGACCCACAAGACTAAACCGCGGCAAAGAATGGTGCTTGCTGCAATGGAAACCAAACATTTCTCACCTTTTCTTTTTTTTTTCCCTATTCTTCTTCTGCTACTTCTCTTTCTTGCTTGCTTGCTTGCCATCCTCAGCAAGTCCAAGAAGTTGATCTCTTTAGGACTGGCTTCATTTGCCTGTCCTCTTCAAGAGATATCATTCCCAGGTGAGAAGGATCCTCCAGCATCATCTTTGCTACCAAGTACCCAGCAATTGACCATGTCTGGTATTTCCTTGCCTGTTTACCCATGTATCTCCCAAGTTTCCCATCATAATATTCTGGCCAGCTATCTTTCAGCAAACGCGTTTCGGCAAGATCAATTGCTCGTCTTGCAATTTGTGGTCGTCCCGTTTTGATGCATGCAGCAGTTAGCAACCATAGAAGCACTGCATCCACATGATGAAAAAAAAAATGTTATTATTGTCAAAAGTATTTTAACTAGCTGAATAATTTACATGAGATAGAACTTACAAACAACAGTATAGAGAAATGGAAACAACTGATAAAAAAAGATGCACATGTCTACATGACTCATTTGCTTAATACATTCAGTTTTGCAGCAAGGACTGCAATACATAAAATCATTTCTTTCCTAGATTTTGTTTCCAAAATCATTGCATGCAAAATGAATAGTAGAAGGCAAAATATGAAACCACTCAACATGCAATTTGGCATTCAGTCTAGTCAATAGATTCTAACAACATTTTAGTGCCAAATTATGTACTGAGCACTTGTGAAAGAGAACAGACTATAGTCACGGAATGGCTTGTATTGAACTCTGTCAATCAGAAAATATAAGCATTGAATATAAATAGAACAAAAGTGGAATAAACCTGGCCAAGATCCTCCATTATGGTAACTCCATCTAGTATTCTTGGGATCACAACCCGTTACAATCCGCCAGTCATGTCCTTCTATTGCAGGATAAGATATTTTCAAAGGCATTTCTCCAACCAGCTCCTCCCAGCGAGCTTCAATAAGATCCATTATAGCCATTGATTGTTCGGGAGTCGCAAGAGATGAGAGAATGGCAACACAATTACCTAAAGCAAACCATCGGAAATCCATCCTTGCAGGACTAACATTGCCAATAAAATAGCCACCACGTGTTGGCATGAAGTCAAATACCCATTCTGGAATTGAATCAGGAATAACATTGAACTTATTTACTGCAGTGTGTGAGTACTCCTCAGTTTTATATCTGTAAATGTCATTTAGCTGTTGAAAGTCTAACCAGAAGTAACTTCGCATGTGAAAGCTTAAAGCATGCAAACGTTTCACAATTCTCTCAATACATTCTTTTCCTTCTGCATCATGTTTCAACATTGACGAAGCACATCTCAATGCCATAAAAAAGAGTGCTTGAATTTCAATAGGATAACCATATATTCCCTGCAACACAATTGTAGCTTTAGAGCAAAATAATAGTAACCGAAGTCTAGGAATAGATGAGATGACACATCAGCCATGTCCAATACATAGAAAATTTAAAAAAAAAAAAGAACTTGAAAGTGAAGAAACAAAAAGACATAAAGGAAGCACAAAAGAGGACAGGCATTAATTAAACAAGATAAAAGTTACCAAGCATTCTACTAGAATGATTTTTTAGATTGAAAAAAATCCATGGTGAACCAGGAAGAGGAAGGGATTTGACATTAAGTTAACAAAACGAAGCAAAGAGTTGCTTCTCAAAGGATTACTCAGCTCATTGTGATCCAATTTACTACAATTTGGAAACGGTTGCTTTGTGATGCAAAATTACAAGAATCTAAAAGTCTGAATCAGGCTAATGTAGCTTATGCATCTAATTATATGTCGAGTACAATAGTGACATTGCTCATAAGAGACACTTTAAATTCAGAAAGCCCCTAAGGAAGAAAATATGTAGAAGACAATCATTAGTTGGTATCACGACCACCCATGTGGGTAGTTAACTTATCTAAAATATCATTACATCTCTTAAAATACAATAATTACAAATTCCCATAAAAGAAATGGATATAAATTTTTACGTCATAGTCCATTCAAGGATAGATTAAATAGTTTTCCAGAGCCTAGGTATGTACAGCCTGTAGTTCAACGATAAAGCCTCCTGCATTAATAGGCTTAACATGTTCTCATAAAACTCAAAAGATCATTTAATATCCAACAACACATGATTTTACTTAAGTAATTGACTGTCTCAGCTAAAAGTTTGGCAAACTATTGAAAAATATATAGAAGATTAAATTAATTTTGGAAACCATATGCAAGCATATAAATCAAATTTGGGAAAAAATAAACAAGTAAAAACTTGTATCTGAACTACAAAACAAGGATATAGTCCAAAACATAACCAATTTGATCACTAAGTTTATCTCTTGGTTGATGAGACATGATGAAACCAAGAGGTATTTACTCAGGAGAGCAAATATATCATGAAGCATCAATACCTGGCCTATTAACTATTAGGCCGTAAAAATCAATCAAAATCTTTTCTATTAATATCAAAATATATAAGGTCACATTGTTTTGAAGCACCCATATCACATCAAGAAGCAAAATAGCCATAAAACACTCATCATAGGACATTCTATATAATGCATCATCAAGTTTAATGACTTTGGTCTGTTTCGCTTAAACCAACAATAGAATAAT
Source organism: Mallotus nudiflorus (assembly GCA_947683625.1). NCBI lineage: Eukaryota > Viridiplantae > Streptophyta > Magnoliopsida > Malpighiales > Euphorbiaceae > Mallotus > Mallotus nudiflorus. Next base: position 1,519,160 of record CANTUR010000431.1, on the reverse strand, counting down.
AGAGGGAGAGAACTCAACAAAATGAGACTATCAGGAAAATTTACCATTCTGCGATCAATCATAGAGCATCCATCAGCACAAAGAAGGGTTGGGAATGTGTCAAACCCTTCAGATAGGCACAGAGTTAATATAAGTCTCATCCCCTTTTGGCACTCTGAAGTCTCTGCTAGAGAATGATCACCTGTAGACTTGGTATATGCACGGAGCAGAATGATCCACCAGAACCCAGAGTCAACAGGAGCCACTCTTCCAATTGCACTCTCACCAAAATCTGCAATAAGAGTGTCCGTTTTTCGAACAGGATCATGGAGAACCTTAAAGCTAGCTGGCATTGCCCCTTCACCGAGCTTGAATCTATCTATTCTCTTTTCCCATCCTTGAAGATGTAGTGTCTTCAACAGGAAGTTCTTAACTACGTCAGGCTCACCATTCATCAGAAAAGCCAGAGCACTCGGTACAAAATCTCGTACGAAAACCTAGACAGAAAGAGAAGAACAACAACAAGAAGAGGGGAAACGCTTCATATGCATTGCTGAAAGTATTCTGAATTTCCCCCAGGTTCAATCAATCAAAATTATAAATTCTATGCATAATCAAAGCATAAAACAGGTTTTGCTCATTTAGTTTAGCTTTTCATGTTACCATGATCTGATTTCCACTTTATTCTACTCAAAAGTTTTGGATACATACATGCAATTTTCGATATTATCAACAACTATTTTTAACATTTTATGTCTAGAAATGCTTTTACAAAAGATAAAACAGTCAATCTCATTGATATAAGCATTCAGCTTAAAGCATTTAATTATCATGACTGTTATTACATACATGATGCATAATTTTCCCCCTTTTCTGAGCCTTTCATTAAGAAAGCAGGATACAATCCGACAACATATCTTCTATTTAATACAAACCAAACCAACAAAAAGTCTTGGCATCATGCCCAGTTACCCATTCATCATGCTATGAAGAAAAAAAAAGATTAGGCACCATAATTTGCCTAATAAGATACCTGATCATAGTTCAGAACCTCCTCAGAGGCATGGTCAATTGCAGCAATTGTGCCAACAGGTTGGCCTCTGAAGTATACTAAAGACTTCCGTAGTGCCTCCCAAGCATCAGCCACCATTGGATGGGGCTCAAATGAGTTGCGAGTTGATGAGACTGGTGTATCAAACCCTGACCTTCCTCCAGGAGAATATGTGCTCTCATAGTTATCAAAGCCTCCTCTTGCTAACCCAATTGAGAGCTCACTTAATGACCTCTCATCAAATGATCTTTGCCTCTCAATGTTCAGCCTAGGCTTGTCAAGAAGGCGAGAAAGATCAAAATCATCCATTTCAGAGATCGAGCAGGTGGAGCTTACATTTTTAAGTCCCATCCCATCCATATGGTTTGCTTCTTTTCTATTCCTTGAACAATGCACCGATTACTTTAATTCTATCACCAAAGAGAAAGACCTTCAATTTTAGCATAGATATATACCAATTAATTTTATTCAAAGAAAACCAAGAAACAGAAAATTACAAGTCAACAGAAATTGGAAACTTAAAATAGAAACTCCATTAACTTGCTAAATAAAGCAACTCATAAGCACAATTAAGTAGTTCTTGTCCATATTGATCACTAGTTCCCTATTATATGAGCACATCAATTAAAAGAACAACAGAAACAAAAAGTGAAAAGCTAAAAAGAAAGAGAAAAGGTCTACCTCAATCTAGAACCTGAACAATATTGACACTGCATAAACAAACAAAAAAAAAAAAAAAAAAAGTTAGCTTGTGTATGCGTGTAAGAGAAAGGTTAAGTGACAACTATAATATAGACAAGGAATTCAATCAAAATATTACAGATTAAAATAATCAATACCAACAACAACTCCATTTCCATTTTTGCAGTTTTATTACACAACAACAACAATAATAATGCACCTAAAAAAAACTTACATATACAAGAGTCATTAAAACTTCTTTTAAGCAGAACAAGAATGAGAAGTTGAATTTATTTTCATATCATCTGTTCAAAATCCATGCATTGTTACACTTAAATTTCAACTACATTTTTACCACTAATTTTCTTGAACTCGAACAAATTATTTTAACAAAAATCAATTAATATCTTTTATTTTCAAAACCAAAAAAATGGATCAAGATCCACCAAAACTAACAATACATACACTGCTTCGAACAGAAAAAAAAAAATTAACTGAAAAGAAAAATCAAAACGCCGCCAGATCTGAAGCTTTCTTTCAAGAAAAAAAAATATAATATTTTCTTTTATTATACAAAAGGAGATAAAGAGCAGACCTGTGCGAAGGAGCAACCGGAAAGATGGAGATTTTCCGGTGAGAATAACGACCGAATTCGCCGGAAAAATGGTCGGCGAAGAAGAAACGAGGAAAAAAGAGGAAGAGAAGGGGAAAAAGAGAACATACCGTTGAGGGCATTATATTTATAGACAAGAAACGGAACACGCAGAGTCTTTGTCTAATGCTTGATCGTGTAAGAAAATTGCCGGAGTGAGATGGGCCACCGGTATAGCCGGTGAAATAACCCCAGGTTAAAGTCCAGATTTTTATTTATTGTCCTATGTGGAACAAAACGACATAGTTTTCTCGCAGCTTGCTTGTAGGTTTATTAGCGACAACTGACAACTTGTTTTATCGGTTTATTTGTGGACCCAACTTCCCGCTCTCTGGTTAATTGTTATTATTATTTTTGTTTCAATTTAATTACGAAGAGTTTTTTTTTTGACCAATAATTACGGAGAGTTTTAGTGAGGTGAGCTTAATTGAGTAATTAAGATAAAGATTGTATTAAACATATTCTGTTAGGGCATCTCCGAGTAATCTTTAAAATTTTTTTAGTGTTAAAAATTAATTTATTCAAATAAAAATTTAATAAATTTTTTATTTATATTTTTAAATATAAAATAGGGATAGGTTGCACTCTTTGTATTTGAAAAGTCAAATTTTATTTTTTTCTATTTTTATTATTAAATTACGAATTTTTATGCACTTTATTAGATTGAATTAGCACTTGTATTTTCTATTGTTAATTTTTTATTTTATTTAAAATTAAAATTATTAGTATTTTATAAGAAAATAAAATTTTTTAAAATTTATCATATTTTATTTAAAAACTTTTAAATTTTAAAAATTTATCATCTCTCTGTCTTTAAAAAAAGTGCTTAATTTAGATTAAAAATAAAGAAAATTTTATAATAGCTACTAATTATAACAAAAAAAGGACAAAATTATTGCGTATCTAGAGATATGACATGGTGATTATATTATTTTAATTGATGGTTCAACTAAATTATTATTATAAATAAAAATAAATTTAAATATATATTTAGAAAAGTAATATGGGGAAAATTTAGTTCAAGCATATTTTTTTTCGAATTCTTTCTAGCTTTTTTTTTTTTTTTTTGTCTATCTTCTCATTTAAAAATGATTTTTATAGGCTTATTTCAAATACATTTAAAATAATTTTTCATAATTATTATCTAATATAGTTGATCTCTATTATTTTTCTAATATATCTTTCAGTGAATATTGAAGGAATGAAGTATCCTGAAGCCATATTCTCTTAAGTTTTTTAACATTTCACCATTGTATTTTTATTTTAACACATTGCACTTCTATATTTTTATTTTTCTTGACATATTGAGCCCTTATTAGACAAAAGAGATAACTGTAATTAATAAATATTCAGTTTAATATTTGTAATTTTAAATTTTTTCTATTATAATTGAAATGTAGCTCATTATCTTTAATAAATTATAATATTAATTTATAATATTAGAAAATATGTATTTTTAAAAAATTATAAAAATCTTTATAATAGATAATATAGATTTTAATTGTTTATTAAGTATTTAAAACATTAAATGATATTAATTAAAATAACATATGATAAAATTTTAATTGATAAAAAACACATAAGCTATTTAGTAAAGGAAATAATTTAAATTATATTTACACATATAATATTTGTCATACTTATCCAAATATTATTATAATTATTGTCTAAAAAATATTTTATATAATTTATAATTTAAAATTAATGTTTGATATATTGTTAATTTAAGATTACTGTTTGATATTTTTTTTATACAAATTTTAATATAATTTTAATACCAATCATAATTATTTAATTATAACTTATATATTTTTCAAATATGAGAGAATTTAAATTACTTGACAATGATAAAAAAAATATATTTGTAATAATATAACTTTAGTAAATTAATATTTTATTGACTTAAAAATCTTAATCAATAGAAGTATTAATTTATTGAAAGAGAGATAACTGTATGTAATAATATTTTTATATTGTAAGAGAGATAACTATGTGTAATAATATTTTTATTTATTTTCATTTGACAAATATTATAATTTTTCACTAGTTTTTTATTTATTAAATAACTCATGTATTTTTTATTTATAAAAAAAAAGTGATTATGCATTGATTTTTCCATATTTTTACTGATCATACAAATATGTAATGGACAATTAAAATATGTCTTTATTTTTATAATTATATATATAGATTTAGTATTATAAAATCTATTAGAAATAGATGGTCATCATCTCAATTATATAAAAATTACATAATTCTTAAAAATTTTAATAAGTTTAACTGAATTATTTTACAAATTGTACGGAAATAATTGTTAATAATAAAAATTATAAGAATTACATAGAAATTTTTTTAAATTATAGGAAGTAAATTAAATATTTTTAACTGCAATTACAAAAACCTATTTCAAAAAAAAAATATTTAAAACCAAAAAAAAGGAAAAAATTTAATATATTTAAACCAAACATAGCATTAATTTTTTTGAAACCAAACATAGCATTAAGCTTAATAAGGAATGTGGTATATACATAAGCATATACCCATGATAAATTAATTTTGAGAACTAGCTAAGTCCAAGACTTTTGGAAGAATGTAAAAAATATAATAATAATATTAATAAAAATTAAAAGATTCTGCCCAAATGACCAGAGTGTCCTTGCAGTAGAGAATCTTTCCTAAATCCAAAAAATGATCCCTTTTTCTTTTTTCCAAAAAAAAAAAAACCCCTTCGTTGCTGAAAGAGAAGGGTTTGGTTTGGTTTTAGTTGTCAACTTGTCATTGCAATTCTTAAATCCAACTAGATTCTGATTTCCTCCGTACCTTTTGGTTAGGTCACTTTTGGCTTTCATATTGGTACCATCCAACCACTCCTATTTTGTAAACGTGCCTATATTACCTTAACAAACTAAACAAACACCAAATTAATACCCGGCTAGGGATAGGATGGTAAAATAACTCATTTAAGGGTAAAATACTTATAGAGGGCCGGATCGAATTCCATCACCTTCTCTCCGCTTATGTCAAAAAAAAAAAAAAAAAAAATTAATATGCAACAATAAAAATTTGATGATAAAATATAATTTTAGACTATTATTATTATTATTTATTTGTAAAGGAATTTTTATTTTTTTAAAATAAATTATCTTTTACTTTGCTTTTCAAAGAAATATTCATTAAATTTATTAGTATACTTAAATAAATTATTTGTACAAATTACTTAGCTCTTATAACTAAAAAATCAAGCTTTAATTGACGAGAGTACTCAACTGTTTATTTCTTTTTAATAATATCTTAAAACATAGGAATCAAATGATATTATTGTTAGTTTATAAAATTTATTTTTATTTGATTTAAAAAATAAGGATCGTCCTATATTATACAATTCATCACAATTTAAGACTTCTCTATTAATAAAAGAATAAATCAAACTCTAAGATTACGAAAAGAGGTTGTATTATTTTACATTTTAAACTGAGCATATACTTTTTTTTCAATTTCATTGAGAGAGTTTTGCTATTTAAATATTTAAATTATATTTTATAAAAAATAAAATTTTAATAATAATTATTTTTTATAAATAAACTCAAGACCAAATACTTTTAGTAGCCTCAAAGTCATACTATACAATAATAATTTAAAATAAAATCTCATTCGAAGTAAGGTGATCCTATGAAAAATAGGATCCCTTTGCCTCAAAGCTAATCCACGAAGAAAAAGAAAAGAAAAAGGAAGAGGTGGTCTGGGGTCAACCAAATCCAACTCAGATCCAAGGAGGCGCATTCGTTTATGACCCTTGACCAATAAATTAAATAATAAACAAATAAATAAATTGTTGATGACCTCAAAAAAAGTTGGAAAATGTTACGTAGTCATTAATATAAAATAAAAAAAAAAAGCCAAATTTGCATTTTCCATGTAAACAGGCTTATTGTTATGCCATGTCCTCCAACTCCAACGTGCTTTCGTGGATTACCACCAACAACCCAACAACCTTTCACATTTTTAATATTTATATTAGCTTTTCTGATCCTATTAAGTAGGATCATATTAATCCGACTATTGTAAAGTTTAAATATTAATACTTTAAATAAAAAAATTGCTCTCATTATAAATTTATATTTATATTTTTATTAAAAATATATAAAAAAATTGCATACTAACATTTGACAACACCTCTGATTATATATATATATTAAATTATTGATCTCTAAAATTTACTTAGTTATAATTAATTTGACTTTACTTGAATATAATCATAACAGTGGTAAAAGTTTTTAGCAACTAATTAACGCGACTATATATATTAAAACTCGAATATAAGATTTAACTTAAGTGAAAATAAGTTATTATCAATTAATCCTATTGGTTATTGGTTTTTATAGACATTTTTTTTAATCTAATGCACTTGATATCCGGTAGGATCCAATTAATCCGAATTCGAAAACGGATGGACCCTGAAGAACGGTAAAATTTATTTCAAAAATTTTAAAATAACTATATATTCAGTACTTGAATATGATATCTTTGATTAAATTAAAAAAGTGTTTTGTCAATTCATCTACACTTTTTTGGGTTATAGACATATTTTTTAAAATAAATAAAACACTTCTTTATTTTACTTAATATAGCTGAGCGTTTGGAGTCGAGCAGCAAGTTGACCTTCATCTTTCATGTTCCATACATGGAAGGTTTGAGTTTGAAGAAATGTGTTGTTTCAAATTGAATTCTACACAACTTGGTCATATTATATGAAAGTCAATATACAATTGTCAAAGTTTATAAGTTCCGCGATTGAGTGTTTATCAGTTCACCAAGTTGAATGATTCATGTAAAATACTAGAAGTGTATATAAAATTTCCTGAAATATCACCTAATTTTATTTTTTTTTAAATTATTTATGGATTATAATCAATATAACAAAGGGAAAAGATTAGAAAAAAGTTCCAGTATGTTCACAATCATTAAAAGCTTGATAAATGAGGTTTTAGAAATCACATAACATATATCATTTTCTCACATAAAAAACAAAAAGAAAAATTAACATTGAAATTTCTACTTATATTCATGTTATAAAAAAATATTTATAAATTAATTTCAATATTTACTTACTAATTTGGTTATGCAGATTGAAATAATATTAGGACTTATTTGATTTAACTGTTTATAGCAGCTGATAGCGGTGACAGATAACTGATAGCAATCAGCTGATAAATATAAACTATTTGGTAAAGTTTTGTTAGTAATTACTGTTTGTATGTCAAATGGTCATTAAGAGTATAATTTATTTGTAAAATATAATTTTATATACTTCTTATAAAATTTTTTAGTTATGTAAAGTTATTTAAAATATATATAATAATTTATTATCTTTAATTTATATATTATTAAAATAATTAATAGAAATTATTTAAAAATAAAATTTAAAATATAAATATTATTGTATATTTTTTAAAAATATAATTATAGGTATAATTACAATTATTAATTATAATTTCGAATAACATATATTTAATTATTAACTAGAAAAAATTAATTAGATACATTTAATTTAAATGAAGTTATTTGTTATTAGTTATTTTTAATAAGGGTAAAATAGTCTAAATAAAAAAGAAATACAAATCAACCATTAGTTTATGGAAAAAAACTCCAAAATAAAGTTTATTTAATCAGCAGCTATTTTAAATAAAATCAGTTATCAGATGCTAATTTTATAACTTTTCCAAACATCTAAATTATAGCTCATTAAGGAAAAATCTTTATTAGAAGCGCTAGGCATTCCCAAAGAAAACATTGGAGGAGCACCTATCGAGGTATCTCAATCAGCTAAATCAAATGCATCATTATTTTATTAGTTATAATTCATATTCACTCAAAAATTAAGCAACACAATGTAGATCGATATTTTTACATCACATTATGTAGTTAGGAAAGCAATTTGCAGCATTTAACCAAACAAATAATATTATCATATCAAAATTAATATTGATACAAATAAAATATTTTAGAATTTCATTATAATAAAATGTCTACAAATGTCATTTTACTTAAATTAATCTAAAATTAAATGAACTCCTAGATCTCTCTCAAAAATTTCATTTATCATTACTAAATAATGTTAAAAATTATGAGATTTAATTTAAGAGAAATAATTGAATTGATAAGAAGAGTGATTTTAATTTATTTTTTGTCAATTAAAATTCGATTCTCATAAAAAACACTTTTTTTTTTCTGAATGCATTAAAAAAAAATCCTTAAAATCGTTAAAAAATATTTTAGTTGTTCATAAATTGATCCAATAATATTTTAACCATATATATAAACCAAAATTTTATGAAGTTTATGTTAGAAATACTGGGAAAAAAAAACTGTCCTAAACGATTTTTAGTTGTATATCCTCCAAAATATCACACTCTTTCATAATTATTAATAAAAAATAAAACTAATTTATATCATAGCAATGTGAAATATTTTAAAATATTCACAATAGTTTATAGGGTAAGGATTTTTGCACTCTACTTTTACTTTATTAATTATTTAAATGACTTACCTATCCTCAATTTAAAATAATTATATACTTTTTACTATTAATATCAACTCAAAGAATTATTTAATTCATATTGATAAAAATTTACTAACTTCAATACAAATAATATATCTTGATTTAATAATTTTTATATTATAATTACTAAAAATTATTTATAACTTTATTAATTTATTATGTTATTTTATTTTATCTTCAACTTATATTGTTACAATTTAAAAAATAATTATATTTGTTTGCTAATTTGATTATGCAATATACATTTTTAGTTTTTAATGCTTCTAAGTGTTTATGCAAATGATATTTACATTTTTTAAAAAATCGATGGGAAATTTAATTTTAATTTTTTCAATCAATTTTTTTAATAAAATTGATAGAATATAATACTAAAAATATTATATGTATTGAAAAAAATAATTAAAAATAAAATAAGTAAAAATACTTTATATGTATTAATTTTTTTTTAATAAAATAGAACCAATTAAGTTAATATGAATTCATAAAGTATTCTTTTTAGTTATTTTATTTTATATGAATTTTTTCAATACATATAATAGTTTTATATTATATCATATCATTTTTGTTTTACAAAAATTGAATGAAGAAAATTAAAATTAAATTCACTGTTGATTTTTTTAAAATGTAAATATCATTTGTATAAATACTTAAAAGCAGTAAACAATTAAACATTAAAGATATATATTGCATAATTAAATAAGAAAATAAATAGAACTATTTTAATAAAATTTTAACAATATAAGTTGAACACACAATAAAATAACATAATAAATTAATAAAATTATAAATAATTATGAGTAATTATAATATAAAAACTATTAAATCAAAGTAAATTATTTGTGTTAAAATTATTAGAGTTTTGTTATGTATGAATAATTAAATAGTTTTTAAGTTAATAGTAATTATTGTGAAAGGTATATAATCATTAGAAATTAAGAGTAATTAAATAATTTAAATTACTAATGAAGTTAAAATGGAGTGAAATTATAAAAAGAATGAGTGCAAAAATCTCTACCTTATTTATAATGTAAACTTCAACTAAAATTAATTAATATTAAAAAAAGTAAACTTCTAAACCTCGTGTAACATATCAAAATCAAAAGCAAGTAATTATTTATTTGATAATACAACCTACCAATATAGTATAAGATTGCTTTCCTTTAAATATGGAGGACCACATTCCCCAACAAACAATTTTTTCCCCTTATTAAATCAACCACCGCAACCATTTAAGTCTTTTTGTTCTGTCACTTGTCCAATGGGATTTTGTTTTTGACCAAAAAATTGTCTTTGCTTGCCATTTTTTTTTCCCATTACTTATTTCCTTAAAACAAGAAGGATCTTTATGATCTTTCTAGGCATGATTTTCAGGATTTGCTAACACAATTTATTGAGAAAATGGCAAAGATTGATTTGAGAGACGTAGGGATCTCATGGTGAACGCCAACTAAACATTTTTTTTTTGTTTGTTTCTTAATAAACAGAAATGTCAAATTTTAAACTTATAATTTTTTTATGCAATAGTGCGCTAATAAATTACGTTATATGTCTCTTTAATTAAATTATTGTAATATAATTACATATAATATATTTTTGGGTTTTCATAAATTTAGTTCTGTTAAAGGAATAGCATCAATAGTTTATTTTGATAATTTTTAATTATATTATACGTTGATTAATAAGTATTTTTTTGTCACGATCCAAACCTCAAGGCGCGTGATCGGTACTAGAGAATGAGAAGGTATAAGATCCCCGAAACCCGTAATAAGCCTTAAAGAAAAGATAAACAATACCTTACAATTTAAAACTTTATTTTAAAATAGAACACATTATCAAACTGATTTTTCTCATAAATAAACTAAATCAGATGCTCAAATAAAATATGCTTCAGCGTTATATATTATAAATCAAACTTAAATCCTTATACATAAGCAAAGTTCATACTAATAGATTACACAAACATACTTAAACTATATAATTCTTAGTACATATACTATTGCAGCATTCTAGAATAATACAACAGTACAACTTACAATGACCTACATAAAATAGCCGGTGATGAAGAAACCCGACGTGGAGGTAGGTTGAGGTCAAACTCCTAAGCTCCTGAAAAAAAAATAAATTGAGGGAAATCAGACCTTACTGAGTAAGTTAATAAAAGAGCTGTACGGTTTGAAAACCTTTTGAAGACTATATATTTATAGTGAAAATAATTTATAGTGTATAGGTATAGCTTTTTGAAAAATCTCGATAGAACCATAAACCCAAAAATCTAAATGGCCAACTGGGCCCACTTATTCCAACTAGACTACCGGTCCCTGAGAGCAAAGGCATCAACTGAGGCACCAAGTCGTAGTCATTCACTTATTCCAAATATATGGCACTGGCGGTCCCCAAGAGCAAAGGCATCGATTGAGGCACCCATCCCAGTCCATTATTAACCTTACAATCATTGGCGGTCCCCGAGAGCATAGGCTTCCACTGAGGCACTCGTCCCAGTTTAACATTCACCAATCATATCTATATTTCGGATCCATCTCTCAATCTCTACCATGTGCACGTAGTCCTGGTGAAGCCCACCAGGTAGTCCGTTCTACCAAAATTTCTCAAAAATTGACTTTTAAATAAATAACATGCATTTTAAATCTTAAATAATAGCATTAAATTAAATAAATTATATAATCAATATTAAAAATATGAGCGCATGCATTCTTTAAGTAAATACATGCACAAATCGTTCTATTGACTTACAAGATGAATGCGAAGGTTGACGACCACGTGTCTGCCTTGATCTCACGGCTTCTGCTCCGATATGCTCTAGAAAGAAATAATAAATCGATTTTTAAAACATGACTATGGAATTGAAATCATAAATCAACAAAATGGTAAAATGATAGGCTGACTTGAGGAAGACCGAACAAGACACAATAGACAGGAAAATGCCTAATTAACGGTAGAAATTCATAACGAATATCATGCTTTACGAGAAAATCTACCAAAATTTCGACAGAGTCTCCTCTGTAAAACGGACATCTCTCTACCAAAGGTAGAGCCAAACCTACATAGAAAACGCACTTCTAATAACCACATATATACACACTCGAGTCAGACTCCCAAAACTACACTTAGCCCCGACCGAGATCACAACTCAAAATAACATCAAGAAATGTTATCATTTATTTCCAAAATACATATTACACATACATATACACTAAAAATATAAAATCTCAATTAAAAATTAAACAACTCCATTTGCGTTCATTATCAAAATATAATTAAAGCCTAAATTAAAACCATTATACTCAACTTTTATTACCAAAATAATGTATTATAAATATATATAATATTTGGGATTAATATTCAAAATTAACACTACTTAATTAAAATATCAATTAATTTATAAAAATTGTCTAAACCTCTTAAATAATGATGAAACTAACTAAAATATATATTTGACTATAATTAGCATGAAATTACATTTTTACCCCTAAATACATAATTTACATAATGTATTATTAGTACAAAAAAATTCCTTAAAATTATTTAATCATCTAAAATTATTTTCTCAAAATTAAACGTCTTAATATAATTAAAACATCAAATCAACTAATAATTTCTTTTAAAAATAAATAAATATATAATTCAACCTACTATTCACATTTGACATAAACTCAAAATATTTATAAAAATAGTATAAAAATCAAAAAAATTATAATTTGAGTTCTAAAATTAATAACATTTAATAATAACCTCAATTATTAAAATTTCAAAATTTTTAACAATAATTTCGAAATTAACATAAATATTAATTAAACACCCAAAATTTATAAAAACTTCTAATTAATCACCAAAATTCCTAAAACCTTAAAAACAACCCAAACATTACAAATATATAATCTTAATTACTCTAATTTCACTAATTAAACCAAAGAAGAATCCAATAAATTCAAATAAAAATTAAATAAAATTATACAAAAATTCTGTAAATTAAGGAAAATTCAGAAAATGCATAAAAATTTATAATTAACATTAATTAAACTAATCACTACTTAAATCCAACTAACAACTAACTAGACCAACTAATTACCAAGAAAAATCACCTAAAATTCTATATAACTAAAAAATCCACCATAATTCCATAAAAGAATTCAAGACTAACATAATCATCAATAACAATTACAGTATGACCTAAGATCTACCGAAACTTCAAAAAAAATTGAGAAGAAAAGGAAAGAATGAGGGTTGTCACTCACCACTCGCTGGACAAAACAGAGGAAGGGGAAGGAGACCTGCTGCCACCGGAAAATGGGAAGGATAGAGGCAGCACAAGCGGGGCAGAAGGCAGTGACAGGCGGAGGGACGAAGCTGGTAGGAGGGTGCTGTCGCGCGCACAGGGAGAGAGCTTGCTATCTGGCGAGGAAAGAAGAAGAAGAACAGCAGCAGCAGCGAGGCCTGAGAGCTTCGGTTTCACGGCTGAGATGGAGTCTTGGTGGTGGAGGAAGCGGCACAAGGAGAGATTGGGCGGTGGATGGCAAGCAGGGGAAGAAAATGGGGAGGGTGAGGGATATTTTCTCTCTTTCTCGATGAGGCTTCTGTATACATACATACATACATATATATATATATATATATATACTCATGTACATGCATGTAGTATATATTATATATATCTATATAATCTCACTTATATCCCTATATATATCATAGAAATTTAAAATAATAAGGTTTTAGAACAAATTTTTAACGTAAATACTTATAAATTAACTAACTAGATAATTAGAATTGTGTAATAGAAATGTAAATTTATTTATCACTAACAAAATACGGTAATTACTTAGTTAAATGAAAGCGTGAGGTATTACATTTTTAATTTTTAATAAATTAATGGCTCATCTTTCTATAATTTTTTTAAAATTTTTTCGTGAATATTATCGTTTCTTCTTTTTATCGTATACAATAAATACATAAACAAACTATGCATTCTTAGACTGTGTTTCTTCGTGAGTTTGAGTATAATGAAGGCTAAGAAAATAAGATAAAGACCGGAAGGCCATAAAGCTTCAAATGGTGACAACTCATAAATTAGTTTATGTGCAGCCTAGACTCTACAAATAATCATTAGTTTCTTCGCCTTTATATCATCAAGTGAATAGTATCCTGTTTGTGTTTAATAGTTTCTTCATCTTTATGAGGGTTGACTGTTGGTTTTTAAACTGGCAATTATCCTCTTCTATTCATTTGCTTCTTCATATTCAAGTTTTATATCAAATAATGATAGCCATAGATATAGATATGATATGGTTCTTTAGTTTGTTATGCAGATAGCTTTACAACTTCACTGATTTTTATTTTGTCAAGACTCTATTTTCTTCGATTGTTGTTGATCTTCGATCATCCTCTGATCTTCAATATAAGCGGAGGTTGTCTTCCTTAGCGAAGGTGAAAATCCAATCAGTCTAGTGCAAGATCTATTTGGACACTTATAGTTTGTGGTGGCTCTTCATTGATCTGGACTTAAACATCAAGATCAGTCCATGATCTTCTCAGCTAAAGCAAGTTTGGTTCATTGAAGTGCTCCAGGTTGGTGTTCTTTATGCCGTCGTGACTCAACTAGGCATGGGTGTTATTTACTCAACCAAATTGGGTTTCTTAACATGATATTGGGCTTCTCTTAGGCCCTTCACATATGTATTGTGTTTACCTTTAATCTTAAAGCTTTTTGTGTAGTATTTGTAATGTCAGTTCAATCAATGAAACATCTATTATTAGTTTGAAAAAAAAACAATCATATGTAGTTTTTTTTTTAAGGGATGAGGTAGCAAGCCTAAGAGTAAAAAAATAACATCACATCTTTATGAGCATATTATAAAACACACCCTTATAGTCATGTTCAAGCCACTCTCGCATACAAATAAGAGCTTATAGCAATTTATGGTAGCCTAGAGAAATTGTAATGACCTTCGATTCCATGGAGTCAACTGTGAAGTTGGATTCTTTATAGATATGTTAGATATTCGCAATCCAATCCTTAGCAACCTTTGAATTGTATGGATAAGAGATGCATTCGAGTTAACTAGGCTCTCACTTTTAGCTATTAGATTAGTTATGCACTGGCTATCAATTTTGAGGATTATTCTTTGCTTCCCCAGCTCCCATGCTAGAGAAAGCCATATATACAGCCCCCAAAGCTCTAATAAAGTGACTAATCCAACCCTGATATTCACTAAAAATCTTTCTAACCACTTGCCACAGCTATCCCAAATTAATCCTCCTGTAGTAGCTATCTTATTATTCTAATTAACTATATCATCTGTATTAAGCTGCTAGATGACGTTAATTTACCTAACTATTGGAGACCTTTAGCAATCTTAATTACTTTACTCATATCCTCAACTTTATTTCTAGGTTATGAGAGCAGACTAAATACGTTGACATTTCTCCAACTCTAAAATCTCTATATCATAACCCTGAAAACCATAGCCTACTTAAACCTAATGTCACTCCTGCTTCGGTGAGCCAGATTCACCCTCATTTAAATGTCCAAATTCATAAAAAAAAAAATTATTCTTGAGAGTTTAAGGTACTAATCAAACCCAAACAACCCTATTAGCATATTAATCCCAAAGCACATACAAGACTATCTCTTCCTACTTACCACAAACTGGACACTAGAGGTAGTTGCTTAAATTTCTAAACTAATTAAGCTTTTGTAAGGATTCTCTTTTGCATTAATAACCATATAAAAGTCCTAACCCTTTTAGGACCCTTCCATTACTAAATATTCTTCCAAATTTGATTTTCACGTTCATCATTAAACTTCATTGACTTGCTATAAGTGGGTTGTGTTAAAAACTTTTCTAATGTTGTCAATCCCCAAAAAATCCTATTTTCTCCATTATTTACCTTTAAAGGTCTAACAATATTGATTTGTAAGACAATTGATTACAGAAAAAGGTTGGCAAAGCACCTCCAATTCCATTTATTATTCTGATCTATAAAGCAATCCACAATATGGTGTAACTACTCATTTGAGATTTCTAAGTTAATGAATCTAAGCAAAGGAGTATCCAAGACCTAGCAATCAACCTAGAGCCTCACTTTCCTCCCATTACCCAAGGACCATTGCATACTTTGAAGACCAACAAGCCACATATCATTAATAGCTCTCTATAAGGTCAAACTTCTACTATAATAAATTGAATGGGGAATATTTAGTATATCAAATTTATATTTATGGCATAAGACCTACACTTATAATTCTCTTTGTCGAGTTAACGAACCCTATCCTAACTTGATTAAGAGAGTCTCATTCATCTTTTGAGCTTCTTAATAACTGCCCCTCCCAAAGACTTATGACAATATAGATAATTCCAAGACACTAGGCTTATTTTACAACGGTTGCTATTTGAAACTCATATGAATTAACAACACCACTCTTTAATTTTATCATAAATAAAGGATAAAATTTTAATTGTCTATATGGAGTAAATAGAAATTGCTTTAATTAGCAATTGTACTAAGGTTATCCTGACAGTAAGGGATATGAATGATGCATTACACCCATATAGTCTTCTTTATACCTTTTCCAAAATTTCATCATAGGTCCTTTTGGTGATCCCTAAGTGCAATAGTGGCATCCCTAAATATTTGCCTAAGTTCTTAGTTCTCTTAAATCCTAAATGTTGTGAAATCTTCATTGCCTCTCTATCATTCATATTATGTGAAAAGAAAATATATAATTTATTATGGTTTCTAATTGCCCTGAGCTCTTACAAAAATAACTCAACCCCTTAACTATAGTTTTTACTCGGTGTTTAGAGGCCTCTGAGAATAAGAGAATATCATTTGCAAAGAAGAGATATAATAAGGGGTGTCCATTCCTACTTAATTTCCACTTCCCATTCTCTGTTTCTAAATTAATATGATGTGCTAATCTCTCAATACAAAGGACAAAGAGGTAAGGTAAGATGGTGTCACCTTATCATTTTGTTATTCATTTGCATGATTAATGCTCTATCTAACCTTATTTTGATTTTAATAATATAATTTTGAAGTGCTAATGAGTTTACTTTAAGTGTGTATTAGTTAGGAGCAAAAAGATAGTAAAAAAGCTAACAAAAAATCCATTGGAGTATTGCTCACGATCCCTATCACGATTAGGATCAAAGTCACGAGCTTAAAGATACTTAAAAGGCTTAAAAGAATTTTAAAGTCACTTGTCCTCATAGTCTCCATCATGACCATAATCACATTTGTGATCAGGTTAACAATCTTAGCTCATGAGCATGACTAAGAGAGACTTCAATTGACAAAAGTCTAATGGTCCTTACAGACTTCATTACGACCAGGACAATCTGTGACCAAGCTTATAGTCAATGGTCACGATGCCGATCAAAGCCACTTTTAATTGACAAAAGTCCAATGGTCCTCATGAGTATGATCACAACTGTGATCACACTTGTAACTCAGCTCATAGACACATCTCATAAGCACGAGCTTTAATAAAGAATAAAGGCCAAAGAAGGTCATTGGTCCTCATAGTCCCAGCCACAACCGTGATCATGATCTAGTCCATATAACAATGGTCATTAGGTTGCTCCAACGACTAGTTTAATCAACAGTCATAACCGTGATATGTCAAATTTTTGCAAAAAGTTATTTCCTCATTTAATGAAGGCAAAGAAGCTCGGAGACAAAGTGAATGCACACTAACAACTAGTTTTTTTTATCCCCAATTATAAAATCAAGTGTTGAAGGATCATTTACAAGTTACACACTTTAGTTGTTGAAGAATTTATTATTTAAAAGCTTTGTGCATTAACTCTTCTCCTATTTTTCTTTCAAAATTTATAAGTACTCTTTAAAAGTAGGTTGTGTTCTAACTTAAGATTCTTCTTCTACTTATTTCTCAGGTTAAAGAAAGGGAAAGTGAGGATCTAAGTGTATAAAGGAATTAATCTAAGTGTTCACCACTAAAACATTTGGGATTGGTTTAAGAGTGAGCCTAAAAAACTCTTGTATAAGGTTTGAGTTAAGCCTAAAACTCATTGCGTAATAATCAATCTAAGTGAATAGATTGAAGTGGGTTAAAAATCCTAACTTACGAGAGTTAGGTAGAGATGTAGGTTTAATTGACAAATTGAACTTTTTAAATAAGTGTGTTTAATCTTCTTCATCACTTAATCCCTTTTTAATTTTATTAAATTTCCTTAAATTTTTCATTAGTCATATTCACCCCTCTCTAGGACACTTATACATATGCCTCTAGAAAAGGAAAACTTTTAGTTGTCACTATTCTATAAAATTTCCATTGATGGCATGGAGATGCAATGCATGATGATATTGATATTATGCTCTGGAAAACCCACATCAGTTAATGTATCATGAATAAATTCCCAATTCAGCAAGCCATAGACCTTAGTTATATCAATCGTAATCACCATAAAGCCTTTCTTTCCTTTTTTATTTCTCATAGAATGCACAACTTCTTACACCAAGATTTTGTTATTAGTAATATGTCTGTCAAGGATGAAACTAATTTGGGCAAGTCCAATCAGTTTCGAAAGGAGAGTTTTGACAATTAGTTTTGTAATAGTTTTATTACTCACATTACAAAGACTTATCGGTCTATAATCCTTCAAGCAATTGAAGTTTACTTTTTTAGGATCAAGACTAAAAGAGTCTTATTTAAATTTGTAGGAAGTTCTTTCCTATCAAAGATTCTAAAACCATCTCAGTCACTGCCTTGCTAATTAACCACCTCCCATTAAGACTAGAAAAATCATGTATGAAGTCCATTAACACTCAGAGTCTTGAAAGGGTTCATCTCAAAAAGAGCTTGTCTAACTTTTGCCAAAATGATCTCAAAATGAGGTATTATTGAAACCTCCTTTGGGTTGAGTATGGAGGCCATAAGCTGTCTTGGCTTATATATATATTATTGAAAAATTAAACAATATGTGCTTTTAAATCCTCCGAATTTTGAAGTCAGCAACCTGAGTCATCTTTTAATGATTTAATTATATTCTTTTTTCTTCTTTGAAGTGTTTTTCAGTGGAAATAGCATCTATTTCTATCTCCCCTTAATACTTTGTCTATCCTCAACTTATAAAGTCACAAGTAACTCTTTTTGTGGTAGGGCATTTTCAGCTCTTTCATTAATTGAGACTCTAATTTTAACAATTTTAGAGATCTTCAAACTTATAGAGCTCGTGTTGAGTACTAGGATACAAGATTTTCTCTTAAAAGTGTTTCTAAAGACATCTCTATTCCAAACCTTGACTTTCTCATCAAACGGATATACATTAATTGGATTCATTGTTCCCCATATTTCTATGATCTGGCAAAGTTTAAGTATGATTTGATTTAGCGGGCTAATTAACATCACATATTAAAAGTGAAAAATATATTAATTATAAGAAAAAATATTTATTATTTAACTAGAGAATTTAAATTTTAATAGGAAAATAAAGAAAATTATGTTGGCGATTAAATGGCAGATAGTGATGTATTCCGCATTATAATTATGACTTGCCGTGAAGGGAAGGAGAAAAAATTTTCTGTGCCTGAAAATTAAAACATGTGTATACCTAATTTTTTCTAAAATAGTAATTTTGAACAAAAAAATATACAAGATATAAGTTATTAATTATATTCATATATTTTTAATTAAATTATTTGTAAGATTATATATATAATAATATCATAAAAATATGATTTTTACCCTCTTTATTAAAATCAAATTTGTTAATTGAAAAATTTTAAAATAGATTTGGACTCTGATTTATGGAGTGAAATTTAAAAGCAGTGTAGAATAACTAATTGCAACCCTATGAGCTATAACGTAATTGTTTTTACACTTAATAATGCTATAGGAACGCTCATCAATGCATTTCCTATCGCAATTTTAGGTTCATCATCGTAATGCTAAGCTAAAGGAAAAATTTCAACAATCAATTCAATTGATTTCAGTTTAATTAGTTTGATAATAATTTTGATGATTTTATCTTAGAATATTTTATTAAAACTATTTTTTATCTTATAAATAATATTATTGGTCTGAATCCTCAATATTCATTCAAAATTCACTAGATTTTAACTAATCTGATACCATCAGAGCATGATCAGAAAGACGGCAAAGGTCCCTGTTCTGTCCAAGCAGGACCATAATGACGGTAAAATTTTTCAACAATTAATTAAACGCGATTGTATATATTAAAATTCGAATTCAAAACTTCATTTAAATGGGAATAATTTCCCGACAATTGATTAAAAAATGGGTAGAAAGGATAGAATTTTGATACTTTGTCTCCAACTGGGTTTCAAACATCATTTTTCCTTGAAAGTGAGGGAAAGAAAATTAGGTTTAGATGAAGAAAAAGTTCAGTGATATTAATGATGCATGGCAGATAAACATATGGACCTCATTGCTTCCCTTTCCTAGCGATCATCATATGTTGCATTTATTTATGAACTTGTAAGTTGTACTGCTTGGATTTAGCTCAGAAATAAATGAATGTGACATACAAAAGATACATATGGACTCCAAACTTAAGAAATAAGGCAATAATACATTAATAAGATAACCAAAAGAGTGCAAAACCAATCATATTCGAATTCAATGAGGCAATAATAAATTAAAAAGAATTTTTTTTTTCAGTCATTATTGTAATCAAGAAAGAAATAAATGGCATAAATAAAAATGTTTTCAACGACACAGATTAATTTCTCCATTTTAATTATTGCATTTGCAGACAAAAACAGGGATGTGCTTCTTGACTGCCCTTACAAACTCAGTGATGGAGGAGCAGCCAAATGCATGGAGTTTGATGTTTTTGGCCAGGAAAAGAGTAATTTTCTGTAAAAATATTTTAAAGTGGATTATTTAAATCACACTTTATACAATTTACATTTATATGATAAAAAAGAAAAAATATTTTTTATATATAATTTATTAATATTTAAATTATCTATTTTTTTTTATTATTAAAAATCATCAAAATCTAACTTTCGATCTTTTTATTTTTTCAATTTTTTCATTGAATTTCTATTTTTTAATTTTTTTTGATGGATCCTTTATTTTTTCTTCATTAAGTCCTATATTTTTATATTTTTATACATTGAATCCTTCTATTAAAATTTCAGTTTCCAATTGTAACATTATATTTGATCAAGCCTTTATAAAATATATAATTGGCTCCCTATATTTTTAAATTGTATTGAGTAAATTCTCACAAATTTTACTTTTAGCCATTTAAATCTTTATTTTTAAAATTTTTATCTTAATTATTCAAATCTTAAAATACATATTCTTTCATTATTTTCTTATGTAGTTAAAATATAGATAATTTATTTATAACAAATTTCTATTAATAAAAAGATACCTATAATCTTTAAAATATTTTTAAAATATGCATAATAGAAATTCAATTTAAATACATATGGTAAATATTTTATCTATCTTGATTTAAAATATTTTAATTAATCATCAGCATTTATATATATAATTAATAAATATATAATTTCAATAATATTTTTACTAAAGCAACCCAATAAATTATTAATAATTTAAATCATTATTCTTTCATTATTTTCTCATCTAATTTACCTTCAAGGATCATTTAGTCATAATTGAAGACTTTTAATTTGGTAAATTAAAACTCTTATAAGTCATATACTTATAAAAACATTAATAATATCATAAATATTTTTCATATTTTTACCAATTGAAAGATAAATTTAATAAATAAAAGTATTTATATGTAATGACCTGATATTTTAAATAATATAAAATTATTTTGAAATATGCAGTATTAATAAAATTTTAAATTTATTTATATATATTCTTTATTTGTGAATATTATTCATTTATTTTATTCTAAAAGTTTTATTTACGTAAAATAATTTATTTTAAAAGTTTTATTATTTAAAATATTAAATTTATTATTATTTTTGTAATAACCCTAGTTTTTAAATTATTTTAATTTTTAACAGGATATATAGTGTTAATAAAATTTAAAACTATATTTGATTATTTTATTATCTTGTGATTAATATTCATTATTTCGTATTTAATCAAAATTTTCTACGTAAATATTTATTTTAAAACTTATTATTTTAGGGATTTATCTACGTAAAATTTATTACTTTAAGAATTATTTCAATGATCCTATTAGAGTACTAAGGTTATTTTTAACAATGATATTGTTTATTATTATTATTATTATTATTATTATTATTATTATTATAATGCATTATTGCATGATTATAATATGTGTTATTATATATATATATATATATATATATATATATATATATATATATATATATATATATATATATATATATATATATATATATATATATATATATATATATATATATATATATATATATATATATTGTATTATTATAATATAAAATATTATGTATATATGTACATTATGTTAAAAAAAAAAGCCTTCTTCTTCTTCTTCCCCACGAACCCCCACCCTCTCACTGTCACTGTCACGTCGTTCAACCACCGTTGGAGTGCCTCACTATCATCCAGCCACCTCCTGCCTTCCTCCCCGTCTCCTCCTTCCTCTCTGGCAAGCAGTAGATCGACGGTGACTGACAGAAGCCAAAACTTGAGCTCACCAGCGTTCCAGGCGATTCTGACCGCCATTCTTTGCTTTTTCGGTGCCATTCGACTCCTAGAGCTCCGATGAACTTGATTCCAGCCTTGGTTTGAGCTCTAACCCCTCCATTTTTGCTGTTTCTTGATTTCTTTGATTCGACTATTTAGTGGAAAATTATTTCACAAGAGTTGTTCCCCCTAGCTTAAGCTACATCCCTAAATTTTTGTGTGATTTTTGGGAGTTATTTTGATTTTTGTGAATTTTTGAATATTTTATTATTATTTTATTAATTTTCCTAAATTAATTATATAAATTATGAAATTGTGATTTTTGGTGTTATAAGTGGTTATTATTAATTTTAGAGTTGAGTTTATAATTTTTGTGAATTTTGTGTAATTTTTATAATTATTTTTAGTTTATGTCAATTTTGAAAATATAGGTTAAATATATATTTTGTTAGAAATAGTTGGTTAATTATATGTTTTTGTTGATATTATGGAGATATATGTTGAGAAAATAATTTTTGTGTATTTATATAAATTTTATTGAATTTTTGAATATTATTAGTATTTTTAAACATTAGGGTTAATTTTGTAATTTGGTGATAATTTTAGTTAAACACTATTCTTAATTGGTTTTAATATTATTTGAGGTATACAAATGATTTTTATAAATTATTTACTAATTTTAACTAATTAACACTAATTTTCAAAAATTATTTTCAAATAATATATAATATACTATTTTTGTAATAAAATGGATTTTTAGTAATTTTCAATATGTATTTGGACCAATTAAATTATTTGGATTTATAGAATGAATTTTTAATAATATTTGTGTAGTTATTGGAAAAATGGGTTTTTAATAATATTATATTATTATTTAGGGTTTTAAGTAATTATAGGGAAAAATAATTATTTTGGTGTTTTAATGTTAAATATACTATATTTTGATATTTGGAGGGCATTTATGGTAAATATTGATTTCTAATATATTTTATTATATTATGTGAATTTTGATGAATTGTGAATCTCGATTGGAGAATTTTTGTAGTTTGGGATCCCAACCGATGGTTGTGAGGATTTTTATACTCGAAGTGTATTTTTCTTGTAGAACCAGCTCTACTTTTTAGTAGAGAGATGCCCGCTTTACAAAGGAGGTTCTGTTGAATTTTTGGTAGAATTCTTGTAAAATGTGATATCGGGTCTAATTCTAATTTTGTGTTTGTTTGTGTTTAGAATTCTAGATTGAGTCTCTAGAAGCCTAAGTTAGAGTTATTCTGATTCGTGATCGTTTTTATTATTTAGTTGCACCGAGACCGAAGCCCAGCGGACCAGGCCCGTCGAACCAGTCTCGTGGAGCGTATCTCTATGAGTTATTATTATATATATACATTGCTTTAAGTTGCACATTTTAGAATTATATGTTTTAAATGTAAAATTTTGCATAATTGTTTTATTAAATGCTTAAGTATATTTTAGGTATATTTTTACTATATTCTTGGTATATTTTAAAATGAATGCATGTTTTTTCTTTTGATTTATATTCAAATTATTTTTAAGTATATTATTGGTTTATTTTGAGTATACTTCATGATTTAATTGAATTTATTTTACATATATATACTTGAAATATACTTAGTTTATTTTAGGTATATTTCCGGAATATATATGGTTTATTTGACTATTATGCACGACTTTATACATTATTTGTTACTTGAATGTATGTCTTATTGAAAATAAAGGATATCGATAGAATGTGCTTCCTAATGGGTAGCACTAGGACAGAGTATGTACCGGTGCAATAGATTGTAGGTTAAATTACTAACTTATTTGTGGATCATGACTTGATTGATTTGATTGATGTGTGATGTGATTGCTGGAGCTCGATTGACCAAGTGTTTCAAGGCCAATCACACTAACAGTCAGACTGCTGGAGCTCGGTCGACTTATTATCTCGGGGCTAGTCTACTGTCCGGTTGGATTAAGTGAATTTACTTGGAATTAAGTGAGCCAATATGGCTAGAGTGCTTTCTATTGCTAATTGAGATTGCGATCACTTAGAGTTCTATTTGATCCTTTATAAACTGGTGTTTTTCAGTATTATATATATAAAGAGATTTTCAGCATCTGTGTGTACATGCCTGTATATATATTTATTAAATACATATGATTGTTTGCATTTGTTATTTAGTAATACATGTATATATATTATAATAATTCACTTAGTGAGGTTTGACTCCCCTCCCTTAATGTTTTTACAAGAGAATCTTCTTCTTCAGACCTCAGCAATAGACCTATCCGTCGGATTTCTTCTGCCCTGGCTTTATTATGTAAATGGTCTACTTAATTATTTATTATTGCATTCTAGAAATCTGCAGTAGTTGTATTTATATTAGTCAGAAGTTGTACTCTGTACTATGTATGTTGATTTTAATTCAAAGAGACATGTCTCTGAATGTTGTACTAAAATAATTTATTTTATGATATGTGGAGATTATTTTTATCATAATTATGGAGTTTTAAATTCTGATGTATTTTTAATTGTTTTAAGTTATTTATTGTATGTTTTTATTATTTCAAAGCTTGCTACGGGTTCTGGATTCGAAAGAATTCCCATTCCCTAGCATTGGTCATGGCCCCTAGTTTGGGTTGTGACTGTGTGCATGTATATCATTCATGTGCATTATTTTTATTATTATTGTTATCATGTGTTATTATTATTATTATTATTATTATTATTATTATTAGTATTGTTATTATTATATTTATTTGTGCTTGTGCATGTATATAATAATAATAATAATAATAATAATAATAATAATAATAATAATAATAATAATAATAATAAAATAAAAAAATAAAAACAAGGGTCAGGATTTTTTGGTTTTATTTGGCCAATTCTCCCTTTCTCTTTCTCTTTTCTTTTTCTTCTCTTCTTTTCCCATTTTCTTCCTTATTCTTGCGCAACTTGCAGAGTCCGTTCAACCTCACCGGAGCACCACCAACCACCACCACTTGTCATCCTCAACTCCTCTCTTCCTCCTCAACCTTCCCGTTATCTGAAGACCACCGGACCGCCACCAGAACCCACAAAGACAACAGCAATAGAGAGGGAAGCTCATTGCCGACAATTCCATTTTCGACCACCTCAACTCTTGATTCTGGTCTCTTTCGAATCCTTGAGCTATGAGGAACTCATTTTTAAGCTTGGTTTAAGCTTAAATTTCATCAATTGTGAGTTTTATCTAGATTTAAGTTTATGTGTATTTTGGTTTTTGAATTTTTTTTGCTTGAATTTGTATGAACCATACATAGTATCTTTGTAAATGTTGATGTGGGAAGCTTGAGCTACTTAAATATATTTTTTTTTGATTTTTTTTGAATTATTTGGATTTTGATTTTCCGGCGAGTCACTGTTCTAGTGACCCTCATCGGAAAACTTTTATATTTTTAATAAATAGTATGTGTCATTTAGAATATAGTTTGTGAAGAAAGTTTATTAAAATTCTATCCTGATTATTCTCTATGAATTTTTAAAGGTTTGTGTACAAAAATAATTTTTTGGAAAAATTAATATAAATTGATGAATTTTGTATTTTAGTTGATGTTATTGTTAATTAGTATGTTTTAAGTAATTTTAGAATAATAATGAGTATTAAAATAATTTTTAGTAATATTTAGGTATTATGTGATTTTTGGATTTTATAGGTAAATTATGTGTTTTATTGAAATTATAGTTAAATAATATGTTTTAAATAATTTTGGTATAAGAATTGGTGTTAAAATAATTTTTATGAATTATTTACTATTTTTAACTAATTAATACTCATTTTTGAAAATGATATTCAAATAATAAATTAATTACTATTTTTGTGATTAAATGGGTTTTTAACTATTTTTATTATATATATACCCTATTTGAGTACTAATTGTAAATTTTACTATTTTATATTAAATAATTGAAAAATCGGATTTTTATTAATATTATAAAATTATTTGAGATTTTTATTTTATTATTGTGAAAATAATTATATTTAGTGTTTTGATGTTTAAATATATTATATTGTGATTATTTATTGATTTTAATGATTTTTATTATATTTATTATTTTATTTTGATTTGTGGTGAATTGTGACCTTAGTTGGGAATTTGCATAGTTCGGGATCTCAACTCGAGGTGTTGAGCATTTTGAATTTAGAAGTGCGTTTTCTTACAGGATCAGTTCTACTTTTTCAGTAGAGAGATGCCCATTTTATAGAGAAAATTATGTCAAATTTTCAGTAGAATTCTTGTAAAACGTGACGTCGAGTCGATCCTAAGTCTTTGTGTTTTGAATTCCTATATCGAGTCTTCTTTAGAATTCTTAGAAGTATAAGTTAAAATATATTTTGATTTCATTATTATTTATTTTTCTAGCTACGTCGAGACTGAAGCCTATCAGACTAGGCCCGTCGAGTCAGTCTTGAGGAGCACAAACTTGTAAGTTATTATTTTATATATGCATGTCATGACCCAAACTAGGAGTCATGACCGGCGCTAGGGAACGGAAATTCTTTCGAATTCGGAACCCGTAGCAAGCCTTAGAAAATAAAATCATACAATAATTATATAAAAGTACGACCAAATTAAAATTTTTCTGAATCAATATATAAAATAAATACTCCAAATCCTTTTATAAATGAATACATGTTCATACAATGTTCAAATACAAATTCTCAGAGTATTTAATATCCAAACAAAATAATACACTTCCAATATAATGACACTACTACTGCAGTTTCTAGAATACAATTCAAAGTTCAGAATATACATTTGCATAAAACAGCCGGGACTGAAGAACATCGGCGAGGAACTCTACAACTAAGGTCTGACGATATGGAATCTCCTGAAAAAATAATTGAGGGGGGTCAGACCTCACTGAGTGAATTATTATACTATATATACATGCAAACTAAACCATAACAATCAGGCATTCTTATATATATATGCATATACACACATTTCACACGAATGCCAAACTTTGCTTTTATAAATATACTAAATGTAGAAAATGTTTGTTTTAATTCATGAAGGATCCATAGAACCCTAAATAATAACAACCTCAAACAATCCCATCATCACTCTAGCCATACAGGCTCACTTGATTCCAAATAGAACACTTATTCCAATTTGGACAGCAGACTGGCCCCGAGACATTAAGTTGACCGAGCTTCAGCAGTCTGGCTGTCAATGTGATTGGCCCCGAGACATTTGGTCAACCGAGCTCCAACAATCACACTATCCATCACCTCACATGTCAAGCAACCCAATAGATCATTCAATTCACTTATGGACAGTAGACTGGCCCCGAGACACTAAGTCAACCGAGCTCCAGCAGTCTGACTGTGTAATATCTCGTGTTTTTAAAATATTTTTACACAGTACCGGGATATGCAGTGTCAATGATTTCTGTATTTTATATGATATTTTTACGAGTTAATATGTATTTTAGACCTATTTTAATTATTGTGTATTATTTCCAGTGTTTTACGTAAAATTTTCCCGGGACTTGCATTTTCGGGGAAATTTTCACGTAAACAATTTATTATTAATTATTTTAAATGTATTTACGGACTTGCATGAACTCATGCGTATTTTTAAATTATTAAATAAAGCCGTGTGTGAATATTTATTTAATTAGGGTTTAATATATATAACCCTAATATTTTATTATTTATTTATTTATTTATTGTTATTTAATTATTTTATTTATTATTAAATTATTTTATTATTATTTTATTAATATTTAATTATTTAATTATTTTATTTTATTTTATTTTTCTTTTTCTTTTTTTTTCTTTTTCTCTTTTCTTTTTCTTTTCTTTTTCTTTCTTTTCTTTTCTTTCTTTTCTTTTTCTTCTTCTTCTTCCCTTCTCTCCCGTGCGCCCGACCACCCACCTCACTCCTCACCGCTGTAACTTCCGATTTCCGGCCGTCGGTGTGCCGCCAGGAGCTCCACCTTCCTCAGCCAGCCACTCCGCCGCCCCCAGCTCCCTTCCCCGGCGCCGGCAAGCCCTTTCTCCTCCATTTTCGCCCGAAGCTCCATTTCTTCATACCTTGCGATTCCGGCCACCATTTCGTGCACCGCCGGTCTTCATCGACTCCTTGAGCTCCGGTGATTCCAATTCTAAGCTCCTTTTGGCCTGAAATCAAGTGGATTTTGAGGTTTGAGCTAAAACTCAATTCGGTCACATTAGGGTTTTCATTTTTTTTGAGCTTCGAATTGGATGATTCATGGAAACTTCCTTCACAAATGTTGTTCCTAGTAGCTTAATCTACATGTATGAATTTTTGTAGAATTTTTGGAGATTGTTTGGATTTTTGGGTATTTTTGAATATTTTAATATTATTTTCTAATTTTCGGAAATTAATTATTTAAATTATGAAATTGGAGTTTATGGTTAAATTAGGTGTTGAAATGAATTATAGGAATTTATTTGGAATTTTTATGAATTTCTAAGTATTTATTTTGAATTATTGAAGTTTATGGAATTTTGGAAAAATTAGGTTAAATGTGTTTTTATTTGAATTTAATTGGTTAATTGGGTTTAATTATTAATATTATTGATAAATATGTTGAGAAAATTAATTTTGGATAATTGTATGATTTTTGGTGAATTTTTGAAGTAATTTAGGTATATTTATATATATAGGGGTATTTTGGTAATTTTACCCTAAATTGTCTAAAAATGTAATTTCTACGTATAAAATGATTTCTACAAAATATTTAGTATTTTTAACTAATTAAAACTATTTTTCGTGAATTATTTTCAATTATATATAACATACGGTTTTTCTAATAAAATGAGTTTTAATCGGTTTTTATAGTGTTTCAAGTTTAATTATGTAATTTTTACCTATGAGATGTATTTCTGTGATTTAAGGATATTTTTGTTATATCTGGAATTATTCTGTGTTTGTGGACCCCGGTCGACAGATTGTAGTCTGGAGTCCGACCGAGGGGTTGTGGATGTTTGTTGAGCTTGTATTTCGAAGTGTGTTTCTTTGCAGGGTCGGCTCTACTCTTTTGAGTAGAGAGGTGTCCGTTTTACAGGGGAGGTTCTGCCGGATTTTCGATAGAATTCTCGTAAAACGTGATATCCAGTCGAACCCTAAATTCCGATTCTGTGTTTAATACTCTAGATTGAATTCTAGGATTTCTATTAGGGTTACTCTGACGTCGATTATTTATTTCTTGTTTAGTTGCGCCGAGACCGAGGGCTAGTGGACC
The DNA here is from genome assembly GCA_947683625.1 of Mallotus nudiflorus. NCBI lineage: Eukaryota > Viridiplantae > Streptophyta > Magnoliopsida > Malpighiales > Euphorbiaceae > Mallotus > Mallotus nudiflorus. The sequence continues at coordinate 1,489,347 of CANTUR010000431.1, read as the reverse complement.
AGGCCCGTCGGACCCGTCTCGTGGAGCGCACTAGGTGAGTTACTATACTATATATATATACTTAGGAAGCATGATTTAGAAATGCATGTTTTATGTTGATTAAATATGCATAAATAATTTGATTATTTCTTAAGTTTATATTAAGTATATTTTCGGTTTATTTTTGGTATATAATAAATTATATGCATGTTTTGTGAATAAAATATATTTAAAATGTTTTTAAATATATTTCCAGCTTAAGTTATAATTTGACGGGATTCATTTGACATATATATACTTGAAATATACCTGGTTTACTTTTGGTATATTTCCGGTATATATATGGTTTATATTGTTATTTCATTTACATTCATGCATCATTTATTTTTGTGAATGAATGTTTTACATTATTAATGATGAAGGATATCAATAGAACGTGCTACCTAGTGGGCAGCACTAGGACCGAGTACGTACCGGTACGCCTATAGCTTTAGGCTATATTATTAAATTATTATGGATATTGATTTGATTATGATTATTGATATGTGAGATATGGTTTGTGGGTGTGATTGCTGGAGCTCGGTTGACTTAGTGTCTCGGGGCCAATCACACTGGCAGTCAGACTGCTGGAGCTCGGTTGACTTAGTGTCTCGGGGCCAGTCTACTGTCTAAATGGATTAAGTGGATATATTTGGATAAGTGAGCCTGTATGGCCAGAGTGTTGTTTAACACTATTTTTGAGGTTGCGATATTCTAGGGTTCTATGTGATCCTTCATAAAAGATGATTTTCAATAAAACATATAAAATGATTTTCTGCATTTGTGTGTATTTGCCTGTATATATATATTAGATATATATATACTGTTGATTGTATGCATTATCATTTAGTGTGTATGTATATATATTATAGTAATTCACTCAGTGAGGTCTGACTCCCCTCCGTTGACTATTTTTCAGGAGAGTCAACTTCCTCAGACCTCAGTAGCAGGTCGATACGCCGGATTTCTTCCGCCCCTGCTTCTTTATGTAAATTGTCTACTTGAGTCTTATTTATTTTATCTAGACACTGCAGTAGTTGTGAATTAAAGTATTGGATTTCATGCATTTTATTTTAAAGAGATGTATTATATTGAAACTGAATTTGTACTAAAGAGATTATGTATCTATGAGATAAGATTTTTATTTAAATCTAGTGATGAAAATGATATTGCGATATTTAAGATTTTTATTTCCGCTGCATATATATTATATGGTTATTGTTATTGCATGATTTATTTTATTTTTAGGCTTGCTACGGGTTCCGGATTCGAAAGAATTCCCGTTCCCTAGCGCCGGTAATGGCCCCTGTTTTGGGTCGTGACAGACTGTTAGTGTGATTGGCCCTGAGACACTTAGTCAACCGAGCTCCAGCAATCACACTATCTAACATACCATTAATCTTAGTCAAATCAATTAAATCAATTATAATCCCCCAATTTTAACTCTCACTCAATCCTTATCTATCGTACCGGTACGTACACGGTCCTAGTGCTGCCCACTAAGAAGCACGTTCTATTGATATCCTTCACTTTGAATAAATCATTCATTCAAAAAATAATTAATGTAGAACAATATTCATAATAGTAAAACCAACCATATATATATACCAAAAATATACCTAAAATATACCCAGTATCTTTCAGGTATATATATATATATATGGTCAAATAAAATATGAAATCAACTAAAGATAAATCATTAATATAGTTAAAAACAATTTAAATGAGTAACAATAATATAACATGCATTATCTTAAAAATATACTTAAATATGCAAAAGATATACCCTAAGTACTCAAATCATTTAATAAACCATTTATGTATAAATATTCATTTAAATACGTGTTTGTGTTTAACATATATTCACAAATATACTAAAAATAAACCTAATTATCTAGCATGCATATATCAAAAATAAACCCTAAATATACCACTAATGTGTTAAGTTTAATTTAATAATAAAATATTTATTTATTCGAAAATAAATAAAAAATATACAAAAAATAAACTTAAAAATAATTTAAGTGTAGGTTTATAATTTAACATTATTTAAGAATAAACCTAAAATCTACTGAAACTATAGCTAAAGTATATTAATCATTTAATAAAATAATTATGTCTAAGTGTACATTTTAAAACATGTGTATATTACTCAAATGTATTAAACCTAAACCTAATTGTTTAATGTGCATATATCAAACTAACATGCATAATTATTTAATATGCATATATATAAGAATGCAACCCTAGATATACCAAAAATATTATAATTTGAATCATTTTTTAAAACATACAATGAAAATGAAAAATTCTAAATAATGCACCCTATATGCAGTGCATATATATATAGTATAATAACTCATATGTTAGCGCTCCACGAGACAAACTCGGCGGGCCTGATCCGTTAGGCCTCGATCTCGGCGCAGCTAGACAACAAATGACAGCATGAAATCATAATAAATTTAACAAAAATTCTAAAGACTCGATCTAAAATTTTAGACACAGCTTTAGAATAGGAATTTGACCGGACATCACGTTTTACGAGAATTCTACCGAAAATCCGGTAGAACCTCCCCTGTAAAACGGACATCTCTCTACTCAAAGAGTAGAGCCGGTCCTGCAAAGAAATACACTTCAGAATAAACACAGGATTACAATCAAAATCCCTCGGTCGGACTCCAAACTACAATTCACCGACCAAGGTTCACAATTCACAGAATATTTATAAAATACCGAAAATGCCCTTATATAATAAAAATACATTTTATAAATCCAAATTACGTAATTAACCCTAAAACATACTAAAAATCAATAAAAACCCATTTATTTAGAAAAATAGTATATTATATATAATTTGAAAATAATTTATGAAAAATAGTTTTAATTAGTTAAAAATACTAAAAATTTGCAGAAATCATTTTTATACCCTAAATAACTGTTAAAACCAATTTAATTACATTTTTAACCAATTTAGTGTAAAATTACCAAAATACCCCTATATATATATATTCACTATAAATGTTCAAAAATTCACCAAAAATTATATAATTACTCAAAAATTAATTTCTCAACATATAATTGAATAATATCAATAACTATACTCAATTTACCAATTTATTTCAATTAAACACATAATTAACCCTATTTTTCAAAATTACATAAACTTAATAAATTCCAAATAAATACATAAAAATTCACAAAAATTACAAATAAATTTCTATAATTCATTTCAACTCCTATAATCACCATAAAACACAATTTCATAATTTTATTAATTAATTTTCGAAAATTAGAAAATAATAATAAAATAATCAAAAATTCACAAAAATTAAAATAAATTCCAAAAATTCTAAAAAAAATTACAGTAGATTAAGCTTCCAGGAACAATGTTTGTGAAGGAATTTTTCATGAATCAATCAAATTGAAGCTAAAAAAAATTCGAAACCCAAAATGGCTGATTTGAATAAATTGAAACCTAAGCAATTCTAGACCAAATCAAGTGAAACAAAGCTTGGAATCACACTCACCAGAGCTCAAGGAGAAGATAGAGACTGACGGCATCAAATTTGGTGGCCGGAAAGTGGTTGGAGTTAAGTTGATTTTTGGCTCTTTGAAGAAAATCCGGCCAAAACTCATCAGAAAAGAGTGTTTTAGGTGGTGGAAATGGCTGGAGGTGGAAGAGGAAGGCTGAGAGGCATAGTAACAGGAAGAAAACCAGCTTGAAAGTGACTGGAAATGGAAGAAAACGTTTTGGGAGGAAGAAGATGAAGGAGGGGCAAAACTGTAAATAAATGGAAGTTTTGGTTTTTTGATAAAAAAATTATGTATATATATATATATATATATATATATATATATATTTACACTATATATTATAATAATATAAAATTTCACACACATTAAATATACACCACACACATATTTTAATATGTTTAATAATTTATAAACTTAAAATTAATTAATACAAAAATTAAATAATAAAATTAAGGAAATTAATTAAGCTCTAATTAATTTAAATAAATACACATATATACATTTTATTTTAGCACTTTAAAATTATATATGAGTTCATGCAAATTCATAAAACTAGTCAAAATAAATAGTATTAATTTATTTACGTCTCAATTTCCCCGAAAATATAATTTTTGGGAAAATTTTACATAAAGTACTTAAAATAATATAAAATAATTAAAATTAGCTTTAAACAAACAACAAACTTATAAAATATCATAAATATATATAGAAAAATTATTAACACTGCATATCCCGATGCAGTATAAAAATATTTAAAAATTCGGGATATTACAATGCATTGCATATATAATGCATGATTAAGGATTTTCACGTTTTCATTATATGTTTAAATATGATTTATTTTGTTAAATGATTTGGTATACTTTTAGTTTATTTTTGATATATTTGCTATATATGAGACATATATGCTAGGTATATTTTTGGTATATCTTTTGTAGATATGTGACATATATATGTTAGTATTTGTTTGGTATATTTATGATATATGTTTAGTAAATAAGTGATATATTATTTTTAAATAAGTACCATTATGTTTTAAATGATGCATTTTATTATTTTCAATATATATACATGATTTTATATAAAGGATATCGATAGAACGTGTTACCTAGTAGGCTGCACAAGGACGGTGTACTTATCGATGCAATAGATTTTAGGGTTGAGTTATTAAATCACTTCAGGTGACATTTGATTGATCGATTATTGAGAATTGATGTGATTGAGTAGTGTGATTGCAGGAGCTCGATTGACCTAGTGTCTTGGGGCTAATCATACTGACCGTGAGACTGCGAAAACTCGGTTGACTTAATGTCTTATGGCTAGTCTACTGTTTAAAATGGGATAAGAGAATTATTTTGGAATTAAGTGAGCCTATATGGCTAGGATGATATTTTAATTGAGGTTGCGAATATTAGGGTTCTATTTGATCCTTTATTTAAATAAATGTTTTATGCATTTAATATATATATATAAATGGATTTTAGCATATGTATGAAATGCCTATGTATATTTATATATATATTATGATGCTTGACTTTATATAACTTAGATTGCATGTATATATATTATAATAATTCACTTAGTAAGGTTTGATTCCCCTCAATATTTTTTTCAGGAGATTTCTCGTCATCAGACCTCAGTAGTAGACCTCTACACCAGACTTCTTCAGCCCCAACTAGATTATGTAATTTATTTATCTGAACTTTTATTGTATCCTAGAAAACTACAGTAGTAGTGCATTGTATCAATAAAATGTTATTTTAGTAAGAGACCTATCTCTGAATATTATATGCATATATTTTTATTTTATGAAATATCATTTAAATATTTATTTTATATTGATTTAAATTTTAATTTTGGCATTTTTTTAATCTATTTATTGCATGCTTTTTTATTTTGCAGGCTTGCTATGGGTTCCGGATTCGAAAGAATCCTCGTTCCCTAGTATCGATCATGACTTCCAGTTTTGGATCATGAAAAAGTTGGTATCAGAGCCTAGGTTTATTAGTGTTGTGGACCTAGGTTTTCAGAGTTGTGTTTTCTTTGAAACTACTGCAGTTAATTAGGTTTAATCATGTCTTCAATAAGTTTTCCTTGATTAGTATTCCACATAACCATTAGATTTTCTATTTAATGTTTGTCTATTATCTATTTTGTCTAAATCTTATTGGTTTTTCTCTTTTTAGAATGAGGAGGCGGGTGCGTGTCGCTCCATCGGTCGTTGAGGCCAAAGATGATAAGTCCTTTTAGGACGAGGTTTTACCTCCTGAGTCACCAATAAGGCGTAGAGGCCGAGGTAGAGGTAGACCTTGAGGAGCGACAGGTCATTGTGGATAACAAGAGCTACAGGATGATGAACCTATAGAGCCTGAGTGTGCGAAAGCTGCTATACTGCCAGTTGCACCGCCATTGCAGCCTGCCTATCAATAGGGTATGTCTGACCCTAAGGCAACATTATTTTACGCTAGAGTTGGTCGTATAGCCTTCATTAGGATGTCAGATCTGTTAGACTTTCTACACGCTATTGAGATGAGGACTTAGACTGCTCATATCAAGTACTAGTGGATCATGATTATTGAGTTGTCTATTAAGGGACCAGCCCTGGATTGGTTTATCCAGGTGATTCAGCAATACATGATGCTGATGACCTTGGCATAGTTTTGAGAGAGGTTTATGAGGAGAATCTATTTAAAGCCACTACAGATAAGCTATAGACTCAAATTGACCAGCATAACCAGAGGTAATAGATCTGTCGAGGACTACACCAGAGAGTTTCTTTGACTAGGTAGATATATAGAGGATTTGATGTGAGACCAGTATTTTGCTGTCATGACTTACATCACTTGTTTGGAATCTACTTTTGCTAGGATGGCTACTATGGGCCTTACTCAGGAGTCGATGATAGAGTTAGCCAAGGAGATAAAGCTGAGACTAGTTAGATAAGGAGCTATGCAATAATTACATTTTACTATTAAAAATTACACCATTTAGTCTCTTTTTAATTTAATAACATTTCATTTTAGTTGCATAATTTTCTATTTTCTACATAATAATTAATAAATTTAGCATTTATAAAATATTAGGACATTTAAATAAAATATAGATATAATCATGCATTAATTAAATAAATAAGGAGTTTCATATTTTCTATCTAATTTGTATATTATTCTTAATGAGTTTTTATTTTTGTTGTTTGAAATTAAAATATTAGGTGTGCAATGCTGAACAAGAGTCAAAATTAAGAAAGTCAAAGAATAGAACATAGGCGTGCAAAACTCAGGCTTGAAGAATGCACGGTTATGCCAAGAAATAAAGGACATAGCACACGGCCGTGTGAAGCATCGCACGACCATGCCATTATGAGGTATGCAAGATGCACAACCATGCAAGACATGACATAACCATGTCATCTTTACACTACAAGGTAGCATGACTATGCTTATGGGCACACGACCATGTCATTCTTTCCCTATAAGTGTGCATGGCTGTGCAAATCCAGCTATGCTTGTACATTTAAGGAATTTCCACTCGGATGCATGCATCACATGCAACCCTATTTTTGAGGATATAAGAGCATCTTAAATGGGGGGAGAGGGTAGAAAATATAGCAGATAGAGTAAAGCAGAGAGAGATAGAGACATAGAGATGGAGAAGAGGATTGAAGAAACGGAGACTATTTCTCCATACTTTTTCTTCTTTTATATTCATTTATTCCTGTCTTTAATAATTTACATTATATGTAACTAAACTCTTTTAGAGTTTAGATTCATATAGCCAGAATTACTACTTGTCTAGATATTGTTTTATTACAGTTAATTATCATCGGTCAATTTCTCAGGTTTTGCTTTATTAATCTTGTGTTTAATTTAGGCCTGATTAAATGCATGCCTGTGGATAAATTTATAACAATGAAAGTTGCATGATTTGTTAGCTCATAAAACCTGTGATTCTAAGGACCCTTGATCATGAAAGTAGACAAGACCTTAGGGGAATAATAGACTATTAAGGAACTTAATAAACCTGAGTAATTCATTAGACCATGAGAATAGGCTGTGTTTGCTTTGGGTATGCCTGAGTGACTTTGAAAGAAGCCTTAGGAATTTATGAACAGCCTACCCTTAATTGAGATTTATTAACTGAATTAACAAAATCCTGTAATTCAAGAAAGTGCCTAGTGAATGAATCTAAGCTCTAGATTTTAAATCTTGAATTTCTTTAGATATAATTTGTTTACATTAGCATTTTATTTATTTATTTATTTAATCTTCCAGTTTAAAATCATTCATTCTATTAGCTTGTAAGAGGCAAGATCACAGTTAGTGCTAGAATTTCTTATCTCCTTATGGGAATGATACTCACTCATCATATATTACTTGTAACGAGCCGTACATTTATGGAAACCACTCAAAAAGTTTTTGGCGCCGTTGCCGGGGAGATCGGCGAATACCTACATTAGGATAGACTTTTTTTTTGTAAGACTAATAGTTTTATTCTTGTTTTATTAATTGTGTTTAACTTTTTCTTTTTAGGAACCTGATTTTTATTTATGGAAACAAGGTCCCAGAATCCTCAATTAGAAGAGCTTAATTCAGAGATTGAAAAAACTTACAAAAAGAACATGAGGAGATAAAGATTTAAAGCAATGGCAGGTCAGGGAGCTCCAGCTAGAGCTTTGGAAGAATATGGTGTACCTAGTCTGACAGGAAGCCAGAATTGTATAGTGAAACCCAACATCGAAGCCAACACCTTCGAAATCAAACCAGCCTACATCCAAATAGTTTCATAATACTAGTTCATAGGACTACATTTTGAGGACCCTAATGCCCACCTGGCTTCATTCTTGGATATCTGTGACACCTTCAAGATGAATGGAGTCAGTCCAGATGCAATCAAACTCTGATTGTTTCCATTTTCCTTAAGGGATAAAGCTAAGCTATGGTTGAGTTCATTAACCCCAAATTCAATTACTTTATGGGACCTTCTCTCTAAGGCTTTCCTGACAAAGTATTATCCACCTAAAAAGACTGCTAAGTATTGTCAGGAATTGGCTAGATTTAAGCAATGCATGGTGAATCACTGTATAAAGCCTGGGAGAGATTTAAAGATTTATAGAGAAATTATCCTCACCATGGAATTCTAGACTGGTTGTTGATGCAGACCTTTTACTAGGGACTGTCAAAATCTTTGTAGATTATAATAGATGCCACTGCTCAAGGCTCTTTTATGAGTAAAACAACAGCAGATGCAGATGCACTTTTGGAGAAGATGGCATCCAATAACTACTAGTGGCATGGAGAGAAAAACCAACCAAAGAAAGTTATTGGACTTTATGAAGTTGATGGTTTAAGCATGGTGAATACCAAATTGGACTCTCTTACAAAAAAAATTGAAGAAGCTAAATTTTGTAAGACATCCATCTCAAGTACTCTGTTGTGAGGTATGCGGAGCAAGGCATGCTATGGTAGACTATTAGCAAGGTGATCCTTACTCTTAGGGCTACTCAATTGAGTAACTCAATGCTTTAAACAATTATAATGGCAGACCCCAAGGGAACCCTTACTCCAACACTTACAACCCAGGATGGAGAAATCACCTGAATTTTTCATGGTCAAATCAAGGTGGACACTAAGCTCAAAATTTATAATAGGGATACAAGCCTCCACCCCCACTAGGTTTTCAATAAAAGAGCATGGATTCCCAATCCAAACCTAAATCTAATATGGAATTAATGATGGAAAATTTCATCTAAACACAAAATAAGGTAATGAAGATGGTTCAAGATAGCCTCAAACATCATAAGGAAAAATTTAAGCGGTATAATGCTAGGATGGAACAATTGATCACACATGTTAAATTACTAAAGAATCAAGTCACTTCTCAAGCAAGTTCCTCCAATTTTCGCCAACCAGGTCACTTTCTAAGTCAGCCTCAAAACCCGAGAGAGCAAGCCTAAGCAATAACTCTGTGAAGTGGGAAGAATGTACCAGAGGTTAAATCTAAGAATAAAGAATGGGAAGTTAAGTTAGAGACCACTCAGCAACCACAGGTAGAAGCACAGGAGCCAAAGACAGTCAAGACTCCTTGCTTACCATTCCCTCAGAGGATGCACAACTCTGCTCTGGATAAACAATTCCAGAAAGTCTTAAAGGTGTTTAAACAACTGGACATCACCATTCCTTTCTTGCAAGCAGCTACTCAAATGCCTAAGTACACCAAATTTTTGAAAAATATCATGTCCAACAAAAGGAATTGGGATAATTATAATACTATTCTAATAAATGAGGAGTGTAATGCGGTGATTAGAAATAAGCTTCCTCAAAAGCTTAAGGATCCAGGGAGTATCACTATACCTTGTGTTATTGGAAAATTTTCTATTAGTAGAGTTCTTTATGATCTAGGAGCTAGTGTCATTATAATGCCTTTATCTCTATGCAGGAAATTGAACATAGGTGAACCCAAATCAACAAATATTTCCTTGCAGCTAACTGACATGTCTATTATCTACCCTGAAGGATCTTAGAAGATATACCAATCAAGGTTGGAGAATTTTATGTGCACTGTGACATTGTGGTATTAGAGATGGAAGAAGATTCTCAAATTCCCATAATTTTGGGAAGACCATTCTTAGCCACTGATGGTGCTATAATTGATGTGAAGCGGGGTAAAATTAAACTCAAAATTGGAGAAGAAATAGTTGAGTTTGATGTATTCCAAATGATAAAAGATCCTTTGTTAACAAAGACCTACTTTAGAGTATATGTTATCCAAAGTTGTGTAGAGAAAATATTTAGGAAGAAATTCCCTGAAGATCCATTAAAAGCAAGCCTCACTCGAGATATAGATTCTGATGAAGAAGATCCTGAGGTAGTAACTTTTATAAACACCCTGAATGCCTCTCTTGCACTGCCTAAAAGTAAGTCAGTAAGGTATGATTCGTTACCCCCTCGTGATTTCTATACCGTCTGTGCTTAAAAGATGAAGATGCACCAAAAGTTAAACTTAAACAACTTCCTCCTAATTTAAAGTATGCTTGTCTAGGACCTAATTCTACTTATCCGATTATTGTTAATGCATAGTTAAATGGTGAACAAGTGGATAAGTTACTTAGAAGAGTTAGAGACCATAGGAAGATCATAGGGTATACCATTGATGACTTTAAAGGGATTAGCCTTTCTTTTTGCATGCATATGATCCATTTAGAGGAAGGCTGTCTACCCTCTATTGAGCATTAAAGAAGACTTAATCCTAATATGAAGGAAGTGGTTAAAAAGGAAATAATGAAATTGTTAGATGCCAGTATAATTTACCCAATCTTTAACAGTAATTGGGTTAGCCCTATCCATGTGGCCCCGAAGAAAGGTGATATAACTGTGATTAAAAATGAACATAATGAATTGATCCCTATTAGGATAGTTACAGGATGGAGGATGTGTATAGATTATAAAAAATTGAACAAGGCTACTAGGAAATACCATTTTCCTCTTCCTTTCATTGACCAACTTTTAAAGAGACTTGCGCAACACTCATTTTTCTATTATCTAGATGGATACTCTAGATTTTTTCAGATTCCTATAGACCCTGAGGACCAAGAAAAGACCACATTCACATGTCCCTATAGCACTTTTGCTTACAAACGTATGCCCTTTGGGCTATGCAATGCCCTTGCAACCTTTTAGAGGTGTATGATGGCAATCTTTTCTGAATTTATTGAAAATATTATGGAAGTGTTCATGGATGACTTCTCTATATATGGTTCTTTATTTGATGATTGCCTTAACAATCTATCTAGAGTTTTGCAAAGATGTGAAGAGGTCTATTTGGTTTTGAACTGGGAGAAATGCCACTTCATGGTCATAAAAGGAGTTATTCTAGGACACTTAGTATCTGATAAGGGCATAGAGGTGGATAAAGCAAAAGTTGAAGTCATTGAAAAGCTTCCACCTCCTACTAGTGTTAAAGGCATCCGTAGTTTCCTAGGACATGCAGGTTTTACAAAAGATTCATCAAGGATTTCTCAAAGATTGCAAAACCCCTTACTAATCTTCTTGCTAAAAATGTCTTGTTTGTTTTTAATAAAGATTTTTTGGATGCATTTTTCAGGATAAAAGAGGCTCCGATATCTGCTCCAATTCTATAACCACTTGACTAGAACCTCCCCTTTGAAGTAATATGTGATGCCAGTAACTATGCTGTTAGTGTTATTTTAAGGTAGAGGAGAGACAGACAGGCATATGCCATTTACTATGCCAGCCACACCTTGGATGAAGCTCAATTGAATTATGTCACCACTAAGAAAGAGCTTCTTACTGTTATTTTTGCCATTGATAAATTTTGCTCTTATTTGACAGGCAGCAAAGTGATTGTGTTCACTGATCATGCAGTTTTGAAGTACCTCCTCTCCAAGAAAGATGCCAAACCTCATTTTATAAGGTGGATACTACTCCTACAAGAATTTGACTTGGAGATTAAGGATAAGAGTGGAGCAGAGAATGATGTAGCTAACCACCTGTGTAGGTTGGAACTGCCAGGGAAAGGTTTTGAATTACCAATTGATGACTATTTCAAAGGAGAAAAGTTGATGCAAATGCAAGTTTCAATACCTTGGTATGTGGAATTTGTCAATTTCCTAGTATGTGGAGTGTTACCACCTGATCTTACCTTGTAGTAGAAGAAAAAGTTTTTATCTGATGTTAATATTACTATTAGGAGGAACCTCTTCTATACAAGAGATGTGGAGATGGATTAATTAGGAGATGCCTTCCAAAGGATGAGATTCAGGCCATTTTAACACATTGTCATTCCCTCAAATATGGAGGACATTTTAGCTCCACTAAGACCGCAACCAAGGTCCTTCAAACTGGTTTTTACTAGCCAACTCTTTTCCAAGATGCTAGACGATTTATGGTGAATTATGACAAATGTTAGAACACGAGGAACATAGGAAGAAGGAATGAAATTCCTTTGACTGGAATACTGAAAATTGAAATTTTTGATATTTGAGGACTGGATTTTATAGGGCCCTTTCCAAGCTCACTAGGGAACAAATATATATTAGTTGGGGTGGACTATGTATCTAAGTGGGTAGAAGCTTTAACATCCCCAACTAATGATGCTAGGATAGTAACCAGATTTCTTAAAAAGAATATATTTTCCAGATTTGGGACACCAAGGGCAATCATCAGTGATGGGGGTACACACTTTTATAACTACCAATTTAAGAGCTTATTGAAGAAATATGGTGTGACTCACAAAGTTGCTACTCCCTATCACCCTCAGACTAGTGGACAGGTTGAGATTTTTAATAGAGCCATCAAGTCCATTCTAGAGAAGACAATATTGGCATCAAGAAAAGACTAGTCTTTTAAGTTAGATGATGCTCTATAGGCCTACAGAACTACATTTAAAACCTCCATTAGTGCCTTTCCATTTGGACTCGTCTATGGAAAATTTTGTCATCTACCAGTGGAATTGGAACATAGAGCTTTTTAGGCTATAAAATTTTTAAACTTTAACATACAAAAGGTTGGTGATCAGAGACTTCTCTAACTAAATGAACTTGAGGACTTCAGACTGACTTCTTATAAGAATGCCAAGATTTATAAGGAAAGAACAAAAAGATGGCATGATAAGTATATTCTGAAAAGAGAGTTCAAAGCAGGTGACCAAGTTCTATTGTTTAACTCTAGACTGAAACTGTTTCCAGGAAAGTTGAAATCAAGGTGTTCAGGACCTTTTACTATTAAACAGGTCTATCCACATGGAGCAGTAGACATATGGAGTCATAACTCCGGTTTATTTAAAGTTAATGGCCAGAGGTTGAAGTTTTATCATCAGTCTGAGGAAATTCCAATAAGAGCATCTTCTACACTTTTGTCACCTACCTGACCTCTGCTGCATTAAGTTGAGCTTATGACTTTAAATAAAGCACTTCTTAGGAAATAACCCAAGTGTTATTTAGTTGTTCTTTTCAAAATTTTTTAGTTAGTTTGATTCCCCCGAGAGCTCTATTCTTTATGCAGATTTTTGAATTCTTGGGATATACATGCAGCAAAGACTATTCTTAAGTTATTAGTGATATCCAGAATACAAATTATTGTAACATCGGGAAATAAATTGGGGAATTTTTATTTACTTTTATATATATATATATATATATATATTATATATATATATATATGTTTCTGCTTAAATGTTTTATTGTCTTTGAAAATATTTGGAGTGATTTTGAATGATAATTTTAAATAGGGACATATGTTACTATATTTCACGTTGTATGCATGCATATTGAGGGCCAAGCTTTATAAACGTAACATGGGCATGCTATAAAATGACACATCCATGTAAACGGGTACCAAAACATGGCCGTGCCTCACCTAGCACGACCATGCCATTTTCTCCCTTCAGTTAACATGGCCGTGCCCTATCCAACACGGTCGTGTGATATTTATACCTTCAATAAGCATGGTTGTGCCCCCTAAAACATGACTGTGTCATTCTCACACGGCTATGCCCCCTTAAGCACAACCGTGTCATTCTCATGCACACATTTTACACGACCGTGCCCTCACCAACACGGCCATGCCGTTCTTGTGCTCACAATATGCATGGTCGTGCCTCACCAAACATGGTTGTGTGATTTTCAAGCTTCTAATATGCACAGGCGTGTGCATTATCCATGCATTTCACATGTAGCATGGGTGTGTAGATTCCAGAGGCATATGACTTTTCATTTTCATGTGAACCATCTGACACCCCTTTTTGACATCTACTGTCCCAAAACCTCCAAAATACTTTTTCAAATTCTTTTTGTGTCAACTTTTCATTTTATATTTTATTCTCTATTTTTTTTTATTTCTGTTTTCTTTTCATGGATTCCAGACACATCCTTTCACTTACAGTGCAAGACATTGAGAACAATGTAAAATTCAAGTGTGGGGGAGTATTTACTTACTTTATCTTTTTAGTATTTTATCTTATTCATTTTGAGTAATTTGTCATTTATTTATTGCATTTCTAAAAAAATAAAAATAAAAATAAAATAAAATATCCCACACTTTTATTTTTGCTAACTTGTTATAATTATAAGCTTTGTATATTAAAATTAAAATTAGCTAGTCTAGTTGATGCAGTATGTGGTTAATTCTTGTAGAATATGGTTTAAAGCTTTGTTAATATTTGAGAATTAGACTTTTTAACTTTTAATCAACCTAAATATATACCTCTTTTTTGTCTTCTTTAAAAATGATTTTTGGATAAAATTTTTGCAATCAAGAGATTTGGATAATTTTTTATTATTAGGAAAACATTTTTTCTATTATATGATAATTCAACTGCAAAAAAAAAAAGGATTAGAGGAGCAAAAATCTCCATTATACTTCAATGCTCAAATTGAGTATGAGTAATCCAAAGGTACCTAACGACGATATTCATGCTCAGTAATACAGGAACGGTAGGGAATACTAAAGTTGAGAAGGATTCTAATCCAACATAAATAAATAAAAATTCAACTGGTTATCATATCTAGCTTAAGGGTTGACTAATAATTAAACATGTTTGACTTTCCTTGGTTTATAAGTTTTAGTTCATCAATTCTTATGAATAATTCATTTGAGAGGTATGCTTCACTTAGTAATATATGCAATCTTTTTCTCAATTTAGTAACTTAGTTTTGCTAAATAATACTTGTATTAACTGGTTATTGTATTGATTAAACTATCTGTAATTTTATTTAACATGCTCATATTATTGTTATAATAAGGTTCTTGCTTGAGGACGAGCAAAAGTTCAAGTGTGGGGGTATTTGATAATTACATTTTACTATTAAAAATTACACTCTTTAGTCTCTTTTAATTTAATAACATTTCATTTTAGTTGCATAATTTTCCATTTTTTGCATAATAATTAATAAATTTAGACTTTAGAAAATATTAGGACATTTAAATAAAATATAGATATAATCATGCGTTAATTAAATAAATAAGGAGTTTCATATTTTCTATCTAATTTGTATATTATTTTCAATGAGTTTTTATTTTGGCTGTAGGAAATTAAAATACCATGTGTGCAATGCTGAACAAGAGCCAAAATCATGAAAGTCAAAGAATAGAACATAGGCGTTCAAAACTCATGCTTGAAGAATGCACGACCATGCCAAGAAATGAAGGACATAGCATACGGCCGTGTGAAGCATCACACGATCGTGCCATTATGAGGTATGCAAGATGCATGGCTGTGCCCTCACCAACACAGCCATGCCATTCTCATGCTCATAATATGCACGGTCATGCCTCACTAAACACGGCCGTGTGATTTTCAAGCTTCTAATGTGCAAAAGCATGTGCATTATCCATGCATTCACACGTAGCATGGGCGTGTAGATTCCAGAGGCATGTGACTTTTCATTTTCATGTGAACCATCTGACACCCCTTTTTGACCTCCACTATCCCAAAACCTCCAAAACACTTTTTCAAATTCTTTTTATGTCAACTTTTCATTTTATATTTTATTCTCTATTTTTTTATTTTTATTTTCTTTTCATGGATTCCATACACTTCCTTTCACTTGTAGTGTAACACATTGAGGACAATGTAAAATTTAAGTGTGGGGGAGTATTTACTTATTTTATCTTTTTAGTATTTTATCTTATTAATTTTGAGTAATTTTTTTATTTATTGCATTTCTAAATAAAATAAAATATCCCACACTTTTTTTTGCTTGTTATAATTATAAGGTTTGTATATTAAAATTAAAATTAACTAGTTTAGTTGATGTAGTATGTGGTTAATTCTTATAGAATATGGTTTAAAACTTTGTTAATATTTGAGAATTAGACTTTTTAACTTTTAATCAACCTAAATATATACCTCTCTTTTGTCTTCTTTAAAAATGATTTTTGGATAAAATTTTTGCAATCAAGAGATTTGGATAATTTTTTATTGTTAGGAAAACCTTTTTCTATTATATGATAATTCAGTTGCAAAAAAAAAAATTATTTAGGTTTGAGTATGAATAATCCTAATGGCGGTATTCATGCTTAG
Organism: Mallotus nudiflorus; assembly: GCA_947683625.1. NCBI lineage: Eukaryota > Viridiplantae > Streptophyta > Magnoliopsida > Malpighiales > Euphorbiaceae > Mallotus > Mallotus nudiflorus. The sequence goes on along the minus strand of CANTUR010000431.1, from coordinate 1,472,757 downwards.
TAATACAGGAACGGTAGGGAATACTAAAGTTGGGAAGGATTCTAATCCAACATAAATAAATAAAAATAAAATAAAATAAAATAAAAATTAAGTTGGTTATTATATCTAACTTAAGGGTTGACTAATAATTTAAATATGTTTGACTTTTCTTGGTTTATAAGTTTTAATTCATCAATTCTTATGAATAATTCATTTGAGAGGTATGCTTCACTTGGTAATATTTGCAATCTTTTTCTCAATTTATTAATTGAGTTTTGCTAAATAATATTTATATTAACCTGTTACTGTATTGATTAAACTAGTTGTAATTTTATTTTAATATGCTCATATTATTGTTATAATAAGGTTCTTCCTTGAGGACAAATAAAAGTTCAAGTGTGGGGGTATTTGATAATTGCATTTTACTATTAAAAATTACACTCTTTAGTCTCTTTTTAATTTAATAACATTTTATTTTAATTGTATAATTTTCCATTTTCTACATAATAATTAATAAATTTAGCATTTAGAAAATATTAGGACATTTAAATAAAATATAGATATAATCATGCGTTAATTAAATAAACAAGGAGTTTCATATTTTCTATCTAATTATATATTATTCTCAATGAGTTTTTATTTTGGCTGCAGGAAATTAAAATACCATGTGTGCAATGTTGAACAAGAGTCAAAATCAAGAAAGTCAAAGAATTGAACACGGGCGTGCAAAACTCAGGCTTGAAGAATGCACGACCATGCAATGCCATGCACAATCGTGCCAAGAAATGAAGGACATAGCACATGGTCGTGCCATTATGAGGTATGCAAGATGCATGGCCATGCAAGGCATGACACGACCGTGTCATCTTTACACTACAAGGTAGCATGACCATGCTCATAGGCACATGGCTGTGTCATTCTTTCCCTATAAGTGTGCACGGCCATGCAAGTCTAGTTATGCTTGTACGTTTAAGGAATTTCCACTTAGACGCATGCATCACATGCAACCCTATTTTTGAGGATATAATAGCATCGTAAATGGGGGGAGAGGGCATAAAATATAGCAGATAGAGCAAAATAGAGAGAGATAGAGAAACTGAGAGATGGAGAAGAGGATTAAAGAAACAAAGACCGTTTCTTTAGACTTTTCTTCTTTTATATTCATTTATTCCTGTATTTAATAATTTACATTATGTGTAACTAAACTCTTTTAGAGTTTGGATTCATTTAGCCAGGATTACTGCTTGTCTGGATATTGTTTTATTACAGTTAATTATCATCGGTCAATTTCTCAGGTTTTGCTTCATTAATCTTGTGTTTAATTTAGGCCTGATTAAATGCATGCCTGTAGATAAATTTATGACAAAAAAAGTTGCATGATTTGTTAGCTCATAAAACCTGTGATTCTAAGGACCTTTGATCATGAAAGTAAACAAGACCTTAGGGGATTAATAGTCTATTAAGGAACTTAATAAACCTGAGTAATTCATTAGACCATGAGAATAGGTTGTTAAGTGTGATCTTGCCTCTTACAAGCTAATAGAATGAACGATTTTAAACTAGAAGATTAAATTAATAAATAAACAGAATGCTAATGTAAACAAATTATATCTAAAGAAATTCAGGATGTAAAATCTAGAACTTGGATTCATTCACCAAGCACTTGCTTGAATTACAAGATTTTGTTAATTCAGTTAATAAATCTCAGTCAAGGGTAGGCTGTTTATAAATTCTTAAGGCTTCTTTCAAAGTCACTTAGGCATACCTAAAGCAAACACACCCTATTCTCTTGGTTTAATGAATTACTCAGGTTTATTAAGTTCCTTAATAGTCTATTAATCCTCTAAGGTCTTGTCTACTTTCATAATCAAAGGTCCTTAGAATCACAGGTTTATGAGCTAACAAATCATGCAAATTTCATTGTCATAAATTTATCCACAGGCATGCATTTAATTAGGCCTAAATTAAATATAAAATTAATAAAGTAAAACCTGAGAAATTGACCGATGATAATTAACTGTAATAAAACAATATCTAGATAAACAATAATCCTAGCTATATGAATCCAAACTCTAAAAGAGTTTAGTTACACATAATGTAAATTATTAAAGATAGGAATAAATGAATATAAAAGAAGAAAAAGTCTAGAGAAATAGTCTCTGTTTCTTCAATCCTCTTCTCTATCTCTCTATTTCTGTCTCTCTCTGTTTTGCTCTATCTGCTATATTTTCTGCCCTTTCCCCCCATTTAAGATGCTCTTATATCCTCTGAAATAGGGTTATGTATAATGCATGCATCCAAGTGGAAATTCTTTAAATGTACAAGCATAGCTAAACTTGCGCGACCGTGCACACTTATAAGGAAAGAATGACACAACCGTGTGCCCATGAGCATGGTTGTGCTACCTTGTAGTGCAAAGATGACATGGCCGTGCATCTGGCATACCTCATAATGGCATGGTCGTGTGATGCTTCACACGGCCGTGTGCTATGTCCTTCATTTCTTGGCACGACTGTGCATGGCATTGTATGGTCGTGCATTCTTCAAGCTTGAGTTTTGCATGCCCGTGTTCTATTCTTTAACGTTCTTGATTTTGACTATTGTTCAACATTGCACACCTAATATTTTAATTTCCTGTAGCCAAAATAAAAAATCATTGAGAATAATATACAAATTAGACAGAAAATATGAAACTCTTGATTTATTTAATTAATGCATGATTATATCTATATTTTATTTAAATTTTCTAATATTTTCTAAATGCTAAATTTATTAATTATTATGCAGAAAATGGAAAATTATGCAACCAAAATGAAATGTTATTAAATTAAAAAGAGACTAAAGAGTGTAATTTTTAATAGTAAAATGTAATTATCACTATGCTTGATTACTATCAGTTGGGTGTTCAGTCAGGAGGATTCTAGACTACTATATATTTGACTTTTCATATTGGTTCTAGTAGTCAACAGAGAGGCTCAGTATATTAGAGTTAGAGGTAGCAACAGAGAGTCCATAGGAGTAGCAGACATGGCCGTGTTGGACCTTGTAAACCTATTAGATTTGGGTAAGGTGCTTCTAGCAGTAGCAGTGGTCAAAGTTCTGGTTACGGTAGCACAGGATCAACAACCAATGCTTGTTAGATGTGTGGGAGAGTCCATCAGGGACAGTGTTACATGACTCATAGAGCTTGTTTTTGATGTGGATAGACAAGAAATTTTACCAGAGTGTGTCCATATTTTAGTTTTTAGTCACAACAATTTCAGCAGTAGTCAATTGCCAGTGTAGCACTAGCACCTTTTCAGTTGCCTCCAACTCAGTAATGGAGTTCGACTCAGATTGTTGCCCAGTATGGGTGTGGCAGAGGTACTAGAGGAGGTGCTAGAGGTTTTAGCTATGTTTCCACTAGTCAGTAAGGAGGTCGAGGTTAGGTCAGAGTTTTCCACCTCACTCAGCAGGATACTCAAGCATCTAATACCGTAATTGTAGGTATTATTCCAATCTATTACTTGGATGCTAGGGTTTTGATTGATCTGGGTGTTACACACTCTTTCGTGTCCCTTGTTTTTACTTCGAAGTCATGTTGACAAACTTCGAGGATGGCTTTTCCTTTGTATATTGCCACTCTTCTAAGCGATTCATTGGATACAAACATTGTTCTTTCTAGTTGTCCAGTGTTAGTCAAAGGTACAGATCTAACAGCAAAATTGGTGTTGTTAAATGTGATGGAATTTGATGTGATTTTAGGTATGGATTAGTTGTCTTAGCACTATATCATTATGGATTGTCAGAGTAAAGAGGTGATTTTTAGAATTCTAGATAAAGAAGAGTTTAAGCTTATGGGTGATAAGAGTTCTGCCCTTTAGAATCTCATCTCTGCTATCACGACTAGGAAGACGCTGAGGAAGGGCTATTAGGGATACTTGAAACTTGTCAAGGATACTTTTGTGAAGAAGTTATCACTCACAGATGTTCCTATTGCTTGTGAGTTTCCAGACATTTTTCCTGAGGAGTTGCTAGGTTTACCACCTCATAAAGAGATTGAATTCTGTATATATGTGGTTCTAGGCATCACTCCTATATCTATGCCGCCTTATAGAATGGCTCTTGCAGAGTTGAAAGAGTTAAAGGAGTAGTTATAGGATTTGTTAGATAAGAGTTTCATCAGACCTAGTGTTTCTCCTTGGGGTGCACCAGTCCTATTTGTGAGGAAAAATGATGGTACCCTAAGACTGTGCATTGATTATAGAGAGCTGAATTGTTATAACCCTAATTTTTAAATTATTTTATTTTATAATAAAATATGCAGTGTTAATAAGATTTTGAAATTTTATTGATTTATTTTCATTATTTGTGATTAATTATTACTATTTTATGTTTAATTAAATTTTCTACGTAAATATATTATTTTGGACGTTTAACTTGCATGGTTTATATTTAATTTTTTGGATAGTATTATTATAATAGTATTAATTTTATATGAATTATTATTATTTCTATTATTGTTTTATCAAATTTCATTATTATTTTTAATATTATTATTTTTATTAAATTACATTATTAGTATTATTATTATATATTATAATGTATATGTGTGTGATTATTTGTGTGGTGTAGATTTAATGTTATATTATATAATATTATAATATAAGTTTTTATTAAATTATATTATATAGTTTTATTATTAAAATATACATATATACATAAACATACAAACATACATTCAAATAAAAAACGCAGAACACATAAACTCATTGTGCTACCTTCCCTCCCCTGTATTGTCTTGATCTGAGCTCATCGATGTGCCTCCCTTGCTTTCGGCCACCCACCACCTTCTTCTCCAGCCTTCTCACTGTTGCCTGCAGGTCGAAGCATCATTGGAGTTTGTCATGATCCAAACCGGGGCCATGACCGGTGCTAGGGAACGAGAATTCTTTCGAATTTGGAACCCGTAGCAAGCCTTAGAAAAATAAAAACATGCATTACATAAATAAAAGCACGACTAAATTAAAATTTTTCGAATCAAAATATAAAAATAAATACTCATTATCTTTTCATAAATAAATATATTCATATAATGTTCAAATAAAATTCTCAGAGAATAAAGTATTAGACAAAACAATACTCTGCTGATACAATAACCTTACTAATGCAGTTTCTAGAATGTAAATCAGAGTTCAAAATATACATTTACATAAAATAGTCGGGACGAAAGAACACCGGCGAAGAACTCTACTTCTAAGGTTTGACAATATAGGATCTCCTGAAAAAATATAATTGAGGGGGGTCAGACCTCACTGAGTGAATTATTATACTATATATACATGCACCTAAACCATATTCAGTCAAACATTCTTAAATATATATATATGTGCATATACATGCATTTCACACAAATGCCAACTCTGTTTTAATAAATATAATAATTGCAGAAAACATTTATTTTAATACATAAAGGATCAAACAGAACCTTATTAATCGCAACCTCAATCAACCATATCATCCCTCTAGCCATATAGGCTCACTTAAATCCAAGTAAATCACTTATTCCATTTTGGACAGTAGACTGGCCCCGAGACACTAAGTCAATCGAGCTCCAGCAATCACACCATCAATCATATCACATCTCAATCATATTATAATTACCATAAATAATTCCTCACTCAAACCTAAATCTATCGTACCAGTACGTACATGGTCCTAGTGCTACCCACTAGGTAGCACGTTCTATCGATATCTTTCATTTAAAATAAAACATTCATATAGACAAACAAATAATGCAGAATAATAATCATAATGATAAAATAAACCATATATATGCTAGAAATATACCTAAAATAAATCAAGTATATTTCAAGTATATATATGTCAAATAAAGTCAAATCAAATATGAAATACACCAAAGATAAACCAATGATATACTTAAAAACAATTAAGTATGAATTGATAATATAACATGCATTTATTTGGAAGTATATCAAAAATATACCACAAATATATTTAAAAACAAATTAAGTATAAATCAATAATATGACATGCAATTATTTAGGAATAGACCTAAAATATACTAAAAATATACCTAAATTATACTAATCATTTAATAAAACAATCATGATTAAATATACATTTAAAACATGTACTTAATTTTGACATATATCCAAAATATACTAAAAATAAACCTGAATATCTAACACCAATATATCAAAAATAGACTCTAAATATACCAGTGATATATTAAATTTATATAAAAAATATGCAAACATATATATATCAAGATATACTAAAAATAAACCGAAAATATACCAAATCATATTATAAATTAAATTACTGTTTAAAACATATAATTAAAATGAAAAATCCTAAGTCATCTATCCTATATACAATGCATATATATATAGTATTATAACTCACTGGTTCACGCTCCACAAGACAGACTCGGCGGGCCTGACCCATTAGCCCTTAGTCTCGGCGCAGCTAGAAAAATAAAATAACAACCATTAGAATAAATTCTAACTCTTTGCTTCTAGAATTACTATGGAAAGACTCAATTAAAAATTCAAAACTAGACTCGGATCAATTGTCACATTTTATGAGAAATCTACAAATATTTCAGTAGAGTCTCCTTTGTAAAACTGACATCTCCTTACAAAAGTAGGATCGATCATGCACAGAAAACACACTCTAACATCACCAAATACTCAACACCTTGGGTTGGGACTCCAAATTCCACAAATCCCCAACCGAGGTTCACAATACACAAACCAACAATATTAAACAGTAAAACAATAAAAATCATAAAAAAAAACCCATAAAAATATTTAAAATCACAATTTAACTAATAAAGTCTCAAATATTATATAATATTAATAAAAATTCAATTTTACAATTATTCAACATAACATAATAAAGTTCACTTTTAATTGCCTAAATAACTTAATTATATAATAAAATTAGTTTAAAACTCATTTTATTTCCAAAATAATAATTATAATATATTATTTGAAAACAATTTTTAAAAAATAGTATTAATTAGTTAAAAATAAAAAAATAATAATTAATTTGTAAAAATCATGTTTTTATACTTAAAATAATTATAAAATAAACTAAAACATAATGTTTAACTATAATCTTAACAAAATTACATATTTAACCCTATAATACAAAATATCAAATATAATAAATAATTCCTCAAAAATTATACAAAATCATTAAAATTATTTAATCAACATATAAAATACTAATATCAACTAAAACTCATATTTAACCATTAATTTCAACAAAAGTACATATTTAACCTAATAATTCAAAATATACATAAATTATATAAAATTCCGCAAAAATTATATAAATTCATAAAAATTATTTATCATCAAATAACATTTTAATATCAACTAAAACACACAATTAAATTTTAAATTCAATCAAATTACTCATTTTACTCAATTATCCAATATTTACATAAACTAAAAATATCCCTAAAAATTATATAAAATTCCCAAAAATTAATTTCTCAACATCAAAATTAATAACACTATATAATAACAATAATTTAACCAAATTCATAATTTAATTAATTAATTAACGAAAATTCATTTTTTAATTATTAAAATATTCAATAATTAACCAAAAATCAAAAAAAAATCAGAAAAATAAATTAAAAATATCTATGAGTAGATTAAGATGCATAGATCAATATTTCAAAAAGAAATTATCAAAAAATCAATTAAACTCACGCTAAAAAAATTAAGAAGAAATTTGACATAGACTAAAAATCAATCAAAACTTACAAATGAACAAGTTTAAGCTTGAATGGAGCTTGGGATCATCTTCCCCACAACTCAGGGAGTCAACCAAGCCAAGGAAGTCAAGCTCTTATCGTCGAGAAGTCACCGGCGCTGCTCCAAGTTGCTGCCGTTGCTGATTTTGCATGCTGTCCACTGGCGAGAAGAGGAAGAAGATGGTAGGGGAGAAGAAGAAAGGAGATGGTGGCTCATGGCGGTTCAGGTGGCGCTGGAAGATCGCGAAGAAGAAGAAGATGCACAGTAAGAGGAAGGGGTCGGGATTTGCGGGACAAAGGGAGAGAAAATACTGTTTTGTATATATATATATATATATATATATATATTATACCAAAACTTTATAATATAATATAATTAACTTTAGTTTAATTAAATCTCTACCACAAATAATACTCATATATAAATATACATACACACACTTATAATCACACACACATAAAATAACACTTAAAATTCATTTAAAAGTAACAATAATAATAACCATAATTATTAAATAATTAATAATATAATGTATATTTAATAAAATAAAAATAATAATAATAACTCACATAATAATAATGCAAAACACATTTGAAAATAACAATAATATAGACAATATCCTTGAAATAATTTAATAATGAAATAATGTCAATCAATAGGAATAAAATAATAATAATAATAATAATAATAATAATAATAATAATAATAATAATGTACTTAAAATGTTAATATTAAAATAATATTGTGATAATAATATTGCATGATAATTATAATAATAACCCACATAATTAATAATGAAAATAATAACATTAATAATGGCAATGGAATACTTTAAAAATATTAGTAGTACATAAATCATATCAAGTAATAAAATAATATTAATACTTAAAAAAATATAATATAAAAAAATAATAATATTAAAATATTCATGCACTAAATTAACATTATTAAAATAATAGTATTCGAAACTAATAAATATACATAATGAAATTTAAATGTCCAAAATAATAAATTTCAAATTAATATATATACGTAGAAAATTCAATAATGCATAAAATATTATAATAAATCACAAAATAGTAAAATAATTAAATATAACTTTTAAATTTTATTAATATTGCATATCTCATTACTTAATAAAATAAATTAAAAAAACAAGATTATTACAGAGTTGCAGAAAACGGCAGCGGTAGCAAGTTGAGCTCCTCGTCGTTTCTCCCTCTTCAACCCACCATTTCTTGCCATTATGGTGTCTATCAACTCCTTAAACTCTGATGAGCACGAATCTAGCTTCAGTTTGAGCTCAAAACATCCATTTCTTGAGTTTTCTTGAATTTTAGTTTTTGAGCTTTAGGGTTTTCTATTTTTTTTAGGTTGATATTGATCGAATCTTGTAAACTCCCTTCACAAAAGTTGATCTTGGTAGCTTAATCTTCATGTCTATATTTTTTTTTTGAATTTTTGGAATTTATTTTAAATGTTGTGAATTTTTGAATATTTTATTATTATTTATTGAATTTTCTTAAATTAATTTATTAAATTATAAAATTTGTTGATTTAGTGTTTTTATGGGTTATTATTAATTTTAGTGTTGAGAAATTAATTTTTTGAAAATTTTATATAATTTTTATTAATATTTTTAGTTTATTTCAATATTAGAAAATTAGGTTAAAGTTGGGTTTTTGTTGAAATTATTGATTAACAATGTATCTTAGTTGATATTAGTAATATATATGTTGAGAAAATAATTTTTATACATTTATATACTTTTTATAGAATTTCTGAGTAATATTAGTATTAATATGTATATTTTGAATTACAAGGGTAAATATATAATTTTGTTAAGATTATAGCTAAATATTAGGTTTTAGTTGGTTTTATAATTAGTTACAGTATTAAAATGATTTTTACAAATTATTTACTATTCTAACTAATTAATACAAATTTTCAAAAATTGTTTTCAAATAATATATTATATATTATTTTGGTAATAAAATGGGTTTTCAGTAATTTTTAATATGTATTTAGGCTATTTTAGTTATTTAAATATATAAAGTGAATTTTTATTAATTTGTATTGAATTATCAAGAAATTTGATTTTTAATAATATTATATTATTATTTCGGAATTTTTACATAATTGTTGAGAAAATAATTATTTTTTGTGTTTTAATGTTAAATATGTAATATTTTGCTATTTTGAGGATTTTTGTGTAATTTATTGATTTTTAATATATTTATTATATTATCTGGATTTTTGGTGAATTATGGACCTCGGTTAGGGGAATTGTACAATTCGGGATCCCAACTGAGGGTTGTGTGAATTCTGTGATTTGAAGTGTGTTTTTCTTGTAGGACTGACTCTACTTTTAGTAGAGAGATGTCCATTTTACAAAGGAGGTTCCACCGAATTTTTAGTAAAATTCTCGTAAAATGTGACATCGGGTCAATTCTAAATTCTGTGTTCTGAAATCCTATATCGAGTCTCTTTAGAGGTTTAAGTTAGAAGTTTATTCTGATTTTCGAATTTATTTTATTTATTTAGTTGCACCAAGACCGAGGCCTAGTGGACTAGGCCTGTTGGACCAGTCTCAAGGAACGCATACCTATGAGTTGTTATTTTATATGCACATTGCATTTCAGGATGCATGTTTTAGCACATATTCATGTTTTAATTGTATTTATTCATAAATTATTTTATTACAATGTTTAGTATACTTTATGTATATTTTAGGTATACATTTAGTATATTTTTGATACATTTCTAAATAAATGTATGTTTTATCTTCAATATATACCTAGTATGTTTTAAGTATATTATTGGTTTATTTTTGGTATATTTTATAATTGATTTTATTTTATTTGACATATATATACTTGAAATATACTTAGTTTATTTTAGGTATATATTTGGTATATATATGGTTTATTTTGTTATAATGAATGACATTATGCATTATTTATTTTCTCGTATGAATGTTTTATTTTAAATGAAGGATATCAATATAACCTGCTACCTAGTGGGCAGTACTAGGACCATGTACGTATTGGTGCAATAGATTTAGGGTTGAGTGAGGATTATTTGTGGTAATTATGATTTGATTCAAAATGATTTGATTGATTTGATTAAGATGTGTTATGATTGATAGTGTGGTTGCTAAAGCTCGATTGACCAAGTGTCTCGGGGCCGATCACACTGATAGTCAGATTGCTGGAGCTCGGTTGACTTAGTATCTCGGGGCCAGTCTACTGCCTATATGGAATAAGTGAATTTATTTAGAATTAAGTGAGCCTATATGGCTAGAGTGATGTTATTATTGATTGAGGTTGCATTAAATAGGGTTCTATTTAATCCTTCATAAACTTATGTTTTTCAGTATAATTATATGAAGTGATTTTTAGCATTTGTGTGGATTGCTTGTATATATATTTATTATATACGAATGTTTGATTACATTTGACATATAGGAGATGCATGTATATATATTATAGCAATTCACTCAGTGAGGTCTGACTCCCCTCAGTTGATATTTTTACAGGAGAGTCTTTTTCTTCAGACCTCAATAGTAGACCTATTCGCCGGACTTCTTTCGCCCCGGCTCTTTTATGTAAATTATCTACTTAATTTTATATTGTATTTTAGATAACTACAGTAGTCATATTTTGTATCAGTAGTGAAATATATTTTATATTTACTGTATGTGATTTTAATTCAGAGGCTTTTCTTTGAAATTTGTATTAATATATTTTATGTTATGATATGGAAGAGATTATTTTTATTACTTTGATTTGAGATTTTAATTATGTTGCATAATTATTTATTTTATTTTATTACATGCTTTTATTTTTAAGGCTTGCTACGGGTTCTGGATTCGAAAGAATTCCCGTTCCCTAACGTCGATCATGGCCCCTGGTTTGGGTCGTGACATGAATAAGGTAATAGTGAAGAACAAGTATCCTCTCCTGAGGATATATGATCTGTTTGATTAACTTCAGGGTGCACAATTCTTTTCTAAGATTGACTTGAGGTTAGGTTATCATTAGTTACGGATCAATGAAGCCCATGTTCCTATAATGACATTTCGCACTTGATATGGCCACAATGAGTTTCTGGTGATGTCATTCGGGTTGACTAATACACCAGCTGCTTTATGGATCTGATGAGCATAATATTCAGACTATATATGGATCAGTTTGTAGTAGTCTTCATTGATGATATATTGGTGTATTCGAAGAGTATGAAGAAGCACGTATATCACATAAGGATATTACTGTAGACATTGAGAGAATATCAGCTTTATGATAAATTCTTGAAGTGTGATTTTTGGTTAGAGAATGTTGCGTTCCTTGACATGTAGTGTCTAAAGATGGTATCCAGGTTAATCCATAAAAGATAGAGGCAATGTCTGAGTGGTCGAGACCAATGACAGTCATAAAGATTCAAAGTTTTTTGGGTTTGGTTAGGTATTATAGGAGATTTATGCATGATTTTCTAGAATTGTAGCTCCTATGACTCACTTAACTCAGAAGAATATGAAGTTTAAGTGGTCAGATGCTTGTGAAGGAGAAGTTGACCATAACTCCAGTTTTGGCGTTGCCTAATGGAGTAGATAAATTCACTATGTATTATGATGTCTCGAGAGTCGGCCTAGGTTGTGTGTTGATGTAGAATGGTAGGGTGATAGCTTATGCTTCGAGGCAATTGAAAAAGAATGAACATAATTATCCTACTCATGACCTAGAGATGGTTGTAGTGATCTTTGCTCTCAAGTTTTGAAGACATTATCTATACACGGTGACTTGTGAGATTTTTACAGATCATAAGAGCCTTAAGTACATTTTCTAGCAGAAAGATCCGAATCTCAGGTAGAGGAGATGATTAGAACTCCTAAAGGATTATGATTATGAGATTCTTTATCATCAAGGCAAGGCTAATGTGGTAGCAGATGCCTTGAGTAGGAAGTCCCCAGGTAGCCTTGTTCATATTAGTCTGGAGACGAGACCGTTGATCCAAGAGTTGTACCAATTAGTGGATCAAAGTCTGATGATAAAGATTAACAGATCTAGTGGATTGTTAGCTCAATTTAGAGTTTGATTTGTGTTAAGAGATAGGATTAAGGCAGCTTAGGGCTGAGATCCTATTCTAGCAGAGCTTGTAGAAAGTGTTTGTGTTGGGAAGTTCACTGATTTCACTCTCAATGATGATGGTTTTTTGCGGATCAGTGGCAGATTGTGCATTCCTGATGTAGATAATTTAAGAGAAGTGATCTTTGAGGAAGCATATTCTACAACTTACAGCGTACATCCAAATGTCACTAAGATGTACCACAGTATTAGAGACTTGTATTGGTAGGATGGATTAAAGAAGGATGTAACTAATTTTGTTTCTAGGTGCTTGACATGTTAGCAAGTGAAAGTTGAACATCAGAAGCCTTTTGGGAAGCTTTAGCCACTTCTTATTCCTGAGTAGAAGTGGGAGAGAATTGTTATGGATTTTATAGTTGGGTTACCTCATTTGAAGGATGGATACAATTTCATCTGAGTGATTGTGGATAGGTTGACCAAGTCTGCTCATTTCTTGCCTATTAAAGCCACTTATTCTATAGCTAAGTTGGCGAAGCTATATGTTAAGCATTTTGTGTTCCTTCATAGAGTACCTTTATCCATTGTATTTGATAAAGGTTCAGTGTTTACCTCTTAATTTTAGCAGAAGCTACAAGAATCAATGGGCACCAAGCTTGATTTCAGTATTGCTTTTCATCCTCAGACAGATGGTCAGTCTGAGAGGATGATCTAGACACTTGAAGATATGTTAAATATGTGTGTATTGGATCTTGGAGGTAGCTGAGATGATCATTTTCCTATTGTGGAGTTTGCATATAATAATAACTATCATAGCAGTATTAGGATGGCAATGTATGAGGCTTTGTATGGAAGGAAATATAGATCTCGTATGAGTTGGGATGAGATTAGAGAGTGAGCGTTGACTGGACCTGAGATGGTTCAGGATGCAGCAGAGAAGGTTGTTATGATCAAAAAGAGATTAGAAACTGTAACTAGCAGATAGAAGAGCTATGCAGATTTGAGACATAAAGATGTGGAGTTTCAGGTTAGAGACTATGTGTTTTTTAAGGTGTCTCCGATGAAGGATATGATGAGTTTTGATAAGAAATGGAAGTTAGCACTGAGATATATTGAACCATTCGAGATTCTGGAGAGAGTGGGCATGGTTGCATATCTGTTGGCTTTGGCTCCAAATTTGTCTCAAGTGCATTTAGTGCTCCATATCTCGATGTTGAGGAAGTATATTTTCCCATTTGTTGCAGTTTGATAATGTGGAAGTGAATGAAGGCCTGATGTACGAGGAGGAGCCAGTCACGATAGTTGACTATTAAGTTCGTTAGTTGCGTTCAAAGCAGATTCCGATAGTTAAGGTGTTTTGACGAAAAAACAACATGAAGGAGCATACTTGGGAGACAGAAGCTGATATCCGAGTTGCTTATCCCGACCTCTTTCCTCAATGAATTCTTGTTTCTGATCTTTTCTTTGAATTCAAGGATGAATTCTTATAAGGAGGGATGATTGTAATGACCCAATATTTTAAATAATATAAAATTATTTTGAGATATATAGAGTTAATAAAATTTTAAATTTTATTTATATATATATTCATTATTTGTGAATATTATTCATTTATTTTATTCTAAAAGTTTTATTTATGTAAAATAATTTATTTTAGAAGTTTTATTATTTAAAATATTAAAGTTATTATCACGTTATTTTATTATTGTTGTTATCATGTGTTATTATTATTATTGTTGTTGTTGTTGTTATTATTATATTTATTTGTGCTTGTGCATGTTATATATATATTAGTCAGGATCTTGGGGTTTTATTTGGCCAATTCTCCCTTTCTTTTTCTTCTCTTCTCTTCCTATTTTCTTTCCTATTCCTACGAAACTTGTAGAGCTCGTTCAACCTCACCGGAGCACCACCAACCACCACCACTTTTCATCATCAACTCCTCTCTTCCTCCTCAACCTTCCCATCATCTGAAAACTGTCGGACTGCCACTAAAACCGATGGAGACATCAGTAATAGAGAAGGAAGCTCGTAGCCGACGATTCCATTTCTAACCACCTCAACTCTTGATTCTGGTCTCTTTAGAATCCTTGAGTTGTGAGAAACTCGTTTCTAAGCTTGGTTTAAGCTTAAACTTCATCAATTGTGAGTTTTATCTAGATTTAAGTTTATGTCTATTTTGGTTTTTGAATTTTTTTAGCTTGAATTTATATTAATCATGCTTAGTGTCTTTGTAAATGTTGATGTGGGAAGCTTAATCTACTTAAATATATTTTTTGTTTGATTTTTAGATTTTTTGAATTATTTGGGTTTTGATTTTCCGGCAAGTCACTGTTCCGGTGACCCTCGCCGGAAAATTTTTTATATTTTTAATAAATAGTATGTGTTATTTAGAATATAGTTTGTGAAGAAAATTTATTAAAATTCTATCCCAATTATTTTCTATGAATTTTTAAAGGTTTATGTAAAAAAATATATTTTTGGAAAAATTAATATAAATTGGTGAATTTAGTATTTTAGTTGATGTTATTTTTAATTAGTATGTTTAAAGTAATTTTAGAATGATAATTAGTATTAAAATAATTTTTATTAATATTTAGGTATTATGTTATTTTTGGATTTTATAGGTAAATTATGTGTTTTATTGAAATTATAGTTAAATAATATGTTTTAAATAATTTTGGAATAAGAATTGGTGTTAAAATAATTTTTACAAATTATTTACTATTTTTAACTAATTAATACTCAGTTTTGAAAATTATATTCAAATAATAAATTAATTACTATTTTTGTGATTAAATGGGTTTTTAACTATTGTTATTATATATATACCCTATTTGAGTAATTAATTGTAAATTTTACTATTTTATATTAAATAATTGAAAAATCAGATTTTTATTAATATTATAAAATTATTTGAGATTTTTATTTTATTATTGTGAAAATAATTATATTTAGCATTTTGATGTTTAAATATATTATATTGTGATTATTTATAGATTTTAATGATTTTTATTATATTTATTATTTTATTTTGATTTGTGGTGAATTGTGAACCTCGGTTGGGAATTTGTGTAGTTCAGGATCCCAACTCGAGGTGTTGAACATTTCGAATTTAAAAGTGCGCTTTCTTGTAGGATCGGCTCTACTTTTTAGTAGAGAGATGTTTGTTTTACAGAGGAAACTCTGCCAATTTTTTGATAAAATTCTCATAAAACGTGACATCGGGTCGATCCTGAGTCTTTGTGTTTTGAATTCCTATATCGAGTCTTATTTAGAATTCTTAAAAGTATAAGTTAGAATATATTTTGATTTCATTATTATTTATTTTTCTATCTGCGCCGAGACTGAGGTCTATCGGATCAGGCTAGTCGATGTCACGACTTAAAACAGGGGCCATGACCAGCCTTAGAAAACGGGAATTCTTTCGAATCCGGAACCCGTAGCAAGCCTTAGAAAATAAAATCATGCAATAAATAAATAAAAGTACGACATAATTAAAATTTTTCGAATCAATATATATAAAATAAATACTCCAAATCCTTTCATAAACAAATATATTCATACAATGTTTGAATACAACTTTCAGAGTATTAAATATCAAACTAAAATAATACTCTTCTGATACAATAACACTATTACTGCAGTTCCTGGAATACAAATCAGAGTTCAAAATATATACATTTACGTAAAATAGCCAGGACGGAAGAACATCGGCGAGGAACTCTACTATTAAGGTCTGACGATATAGGATCTCCTGAAAAAAATAATTGAAGGGGGTCAGACCTCACTGAGTGAATTATTATACTATATACACATGCAATCTAAAACATATCCCATCATGCATTCACACACACACACACACACACACACACACACACACACACACACACACACACATATATATATATATTCATGCATTCCACACGTATGCCAATTCTGCTTATATAAATATACTAAATGTAGAAAACGTTTAGTTTAATTCATGAAGGATCCATAGAACCCTAATAATCACAACCTCAATCAATCCCATCATCACTCTAGCCATACGGGCTTACTTGATTACAAATAGAACATTTATTCCAATCTGGACATTAGACTGGCCCCGAGATAATAAGTCAACCGAGCTCCCGCATCAGTGTGATTAGCCCCGAGACACTTGGTCAACTGAGCTCCAGCAATCACACTAGCTATCACCTCACATCTCAATCAAATCAATAGACCATTTATTCCATTGTGGACAATAGACTGAACCCGAGACACTAAGTCAATCGAGCTCCAGCAGTTTGACTGTCAGTGTGATTGACCCGCAATCACACTATCAATCATATCATCAATCTTGACCAAATCAATCAAATTAACATCAATCAATTATAATCACCACAATTAATTCTCACTCAACTCTTATCTATCGCACCGGTACGTACACGATTCTAATGCGGCCCACTAGGTAGCACGTTCTATTGATATCCTTCATTTAAAAATAAATCATTTATATGGATAATAAATAATGTGGAATAATAATCATAATGATAAAATAAAACACATATATATATATATATGTAATATCCTGAGTTTTTAAATATTTTTATATTGCATCGGGATATGCAGTGTTAATAATTTTTGTATATATTTGTGATATTTTATGAGTTTGTTGTTTGTTTAAAGTTAATTTTAATTGTTTTATATTATTTTAAGTACTTTATGTAAAATTTTCCCGGAAATTGTATTTTCGGAGAAATTGACACGTAAATAATTTAATATTAATTATTTTGACTAGTTTTATGAATTTTCATGAACTCATACATAATTTTTAAGTGCTAAAATAAAATGTATATATGTGTATTTATTTAAATTAATTAGGATTTAATTAATTACCTTAATTTTTATTATTTAGTTTTAATATTAATTAATTAATTTTAAGTGTATAAATTATTATATATATTAAATTATTTGTGTGGTGAGTATTATTTGTGTGTGGGAATATATATAATATTATAATATAAGTGTGGATATATATATATACATATATACATTATTATTTATCAAAAATCAGAAGTTTGCTTTATTTATAGTTTTGCCACTATCTTCATCTTCTTCCCTCCCGATCAGTTTTCCACCATTTCCGGCCGATTCAAGCTGATTTCTTGCCGTCAGTGTGCCTCTCCTCCTTCCTCCTCCCTTGCCACCCATTCTTGATGCCTGAAGCTCCCTATTCCGGTGTGTTTTGGTCGGAAAAGCAAGGAATAGCCGAAAATCGATCAAGCTCCGATCGACGTGATTCCGGCCACCATTTTTCACGCCGCCAGTCTCTATCTTCTCCTTGAGCTCCATTGAGTGTGATTCCAAGTTTTTTTTACTTAAAATGGTCTAGATCTTCCTATGCTTCAATTTCTCAATTTCGGCCATTTAGGGTTTTGAAATTTTTTGAGCTTCAATTTGAGTGATTCATGAAAACTCCCTTCACAAACTTTGATCCTGGAAGCTCAATCTACATGCTGTAATTTTTTTAGAAATTTTGGAATTTATTTTGATTTTTGGGTATTTTTGATTATTTTATTAATATTTTCTAATTTTCGAAAATTACTTAATTAAATTATGAAATTGTGTTTTATGGTGTTTATAGGTGTTTAAATGAATTATAGAAATTTATTTTTAATTTTTGGGAATTTTTATATATTTATTTGGAATTTATTAAGTTTATGTAATTTTGAAAAATAGGGTTAATTATGTGTTTAATTGAAATAAATTGGTTAATTGAGTATATTTATTGATATTATTGAATTATATGTTGAGAAAATTAATTTTGAGTAATTATACTATTTTTGGTGAATTGTTTATTAATTTTAGTAAATTTATATATAGGGGTATTTTGGTAATTTTATACTAAATTGGCTAAAAGTGTAATTAAATTGGTTTTAATAGTTATTTAGGGTATAAAAATGATTTCTACAAATTATTTAGTATTTTTAACTAATTAAAACTATTTTTCATAAATTATTTTCAAATTATATATAATATACGATTCTTCTAAATAAATGAGTTTTTATCGTTTTTTAATGTGTTTTAGGGTTAATTACATAATTTGGATTGATAAAATGCATTTTTAGTATTTAAGGGCATTTTTGTTATTTTGTGAATATTCTGTGAATTGTGGACCTCGGTCGGTCAATTGTAGTTTAGAGTCCGACCGAGGGGTTTTGGTTGTAAATTTTATGTTTATTTTCGAAGTGTGTTTCTTTGTAGGGCCAGCTCTACTCTTTGAGTAGAGTGATGTCCATTTTACAGGAGAGTTTCTGTCGGATTTTCGGTAGAATTCTGATAAAATGTGATATCCGATCGAATTCCTATTCTGATTCCATGTCTAAGATTCTAGATCGAGTCTTTAGAATTTTGATATTCTATAGTCGTTTGTTTGTTTAGTTGCGCCGAGACCGAGGCCTAGTGGACTAGGCCCATCGGACCTATCTCGAGGAGCGCAATAAATAGTGAGTTGTTATTTTATATATATATGTTATAGGATGCATGATTTTAGAAATGTATGATTTATTTTGATAAATATGCATAAATGATTTAAGTATTACTTAGGTTTACTTTTGGTATATTTTTGGTATATTTTGGTATATTTTAAACTATATGCATGTTTTATTAATGAATTATGCTTAAAATGTTTTTGAATATATTTCTAGTTTATTTTGTAATTTAATTGGATTTATTTGACGTATATAAACTCGGAATATACCTGGTTTATTTTTGGTATATTTCTAGTATATATATGGTTTATGTTGAGATTTTATTCAATTATACGCATCATTTATTTATGAATGTATGTTTTATATAATAAATGAAGGATATCAATAGAACGTGCTACCTAGTGGGCAGCACTAGGACTGAGTACGTATCGGTACGCCAATAGCATTTAGGCTATATTACTAACCTATTTGTGGATTATGATTGGATTGATTGGATTTGATTTGATGTGTGATATGATTTGGGAGTGTGATTGCTGGAGCTCAGTTGACCAAGTGTCTCGGGGCCAATCACACTGAAGTCAGACTGTTGGAGCTCGGTTAACTTAGTGTCTCGGGGCCAATCTACTGTCCAAATGGAATAAGTGAATATATTTGGAATAAGTGAGCCTGTATGGCTAGAGTGTTGTTTAACACTATTTGAGGTTGCGATTTTTTAGGGTTCTATTTGATCCTTCATAAATGGTGATTTTCAATAAACATATAATAAATGATTTTACTGCATATGTGTGTATTTGCTTGTATATATATTTATTATATATACTATTGATTGTGTGCATTGTTATATAGTATGCATGTATATATATTATAATAATTCACTCAGTGAGGTCTGACTCCCCTCCGTTGACTATTTTTCAAGAGAATTATCGTTTTCAGACCTCAGTAGCAGACCCGTACGCCGGATTTCTTTCCCCCTGGCTTCATTATGTAAATTGCTTACTTGAGTTTTATTTTATGATCTAGACACTGCAGTAGTTATAAAATTGTTAAAGGGTTATGTATTATATTGTGTGAGTTGTATATTTTAAGGATTTGAACTGGATTGTATTAAAAGAATATTTATATATATGATGAGTTGTTGATTTAAATTCCATGGTGGATTATTATTTAATTATTTATGAATTTATTTCCGCTGCATAATATTTTATTTATGTTATTATTATTATTGCATGTTTTATTTTTATTTTAAGGCTTGCTACGAGTTCCAGATTCGAAAGAATTCCCGTTCCCTAGCGTCGGTCATGGCCCCTGTTTTGGATCGTGACAATATACTAAAAATATACCTAAACAAACTAAGTATATTTCGTGTGTATATATGTCAAATAAATTCAAATAAATTATAATACATATCGAAAATAAACCATATATATACCGAAAATATACCTAAGATAAACCAAGTATATTTCGGATATATATTTGTCAAATAAAACATGAAATGTATTGAAGATAAACCATTAATATGTTTAAAAATAATTTAAGTGCATTTTAATAATATAACATGCATTTGTTTAAAAGTGTACCTAAATAAACTAAAGATATGCCTTAAGTACACAAATCATTTAATAAAACGATTATGCATAAATATTCATTTAAATATGTATATGTACTAAAACATGCATTTATTTGGAAATATATCAAATCTACCAAAAATATACTTAAAAATAATTTAAGTACAAATCGATATTTTGACATGCAATTTTTTAAGAATAAGCCTAAAATACTATAAATATACCTAAAGTATACTAATTATTTAAATAAACAATTATAAATAAATTTACTTTTAAAAACATATAATGAAAATGAAAAGAAATCCAAAGTCATGCATTCTATATGAAATGCATATATATACAGTATAATAACTCACTGGTGTGTGCTCCTCAAGATAAACTCGACAGACGTGGTCTGTTAGACCTCGGTCTCGATGCAGCTAGAAAAAATAAAATAACAACCATCAGAATAATTCTAACTCTACGCTTCTAGAATTACTATCGAAGGACTCAATCAAAAATTCAAAACTAGACTCGGACCGATTATCACGTTTTACGAAGAATCTATCGAAATTTCGACAGAGTCTCCTCTATAAAACGGACATCTTCCTACAAAAGTAGGGCCGATCCTGCACAGAAAACACACTTCCAATGTCTCAGGGCATAACACCTCGGGTTGGGACCCCTAACTCCACAAATCCCAAACCGAGATTCACAATTTACAAAATAAGAATATTAAACAGTAAAATAATAAAAATCATCAAAAACCCAATAAAAATATTTAAAAACCTTTATTTTCCAATCAAAACATAAAAGTTTAATTTAATTAATATTTGATAATAAAAATTTATAAATGGAACAAAATTTCCATTTTACAATTAAATTAACATAAATTGTACATAATATTTAAAATTACAATTTAATATCACAAGAATAATAAAATACACATTTAGTCCCAAAATAATAAATACACTTATTATTCACATAATATTCTAAAATTATCACAATTAACTAATAGAATTTTAAACATTATATAATATAAATAAAATTAAATTTTGCAATTATTCAACATAACGTAACATAACAAAATTCACATTTAATTGCATAAATAGTTTACTCATATAATTAAATTAGTTTTAAACCCAATTTATTTCCAAAATAGTATATATAATATATTTATTTGAAAACATTTTTCGAAAAAAATAATAAAAATAATATTAATTAGTTAAAATAGTAATTAATTTGTAAAAATCATTTTATTACCTTAAATAATTATAAAATCAACTAAATTATAATATTTAACTATAATTAACACAAATTACACATTTACCCCTATAATATTAAATATTCAATATACTTAAATATACTAAATGATTTTCTCAAAAATTATAGAAACTCATTAAAATTATTTAATCATCATATAATATACTAATATCAATCAAAACACATATTTAACTGATAGTTTCCTCAAAATTACCTATTTAACTTAATAATTCAAAATACACATAATTTACATAAAATTCCATAAAAATTATATGCATTCATAAAAATTATTCTCTCAACAAATAATATTCTAATATTAACCAAAATACACAATTAACTCTAATTTTTAATCAAAATACACATTAAACTAAATATCCAAACTTACATAAACTATAAATATCTTTAAAAAAATTACAAAATATTCTCAAAATTTAATTTCTCAGCACCAAAACTCATAACAATATATAATAACAATAATTTAACAAAATTCATAATTTAATTAATTAATGAAAATTAGTTATTTAGTAATAAAATAATAAAAAATTCACCAAAATTAAAATAATTTCCAAAAATTATAAAAAAAATAAATTCATGAAGCTCAAGCTATATAAATCATTATTTCTAAAGGAAATTATAAAAAAAAACCATTAAACTCAAGCTAAAAAAAATTAGAAAAGGAATTTGATATAAACTAGAAATTGATTAAAACTCACAAATACTTAGCTTTGAGCACTGATCAAGCTCAAAATCAACCTCCCCTCAACTCAAGGAGTTGATTGAGCGCAAGAAACCCTGCTCCGTTGTCTGAAAGTCGCCTGCTCCATGCTGCTGCCTCTGCGTTGCCCACCGGTGAGAAGAAGAAGGAGAAGGTAGGGAAGAAGATGGCGGCTTGAGGAGGGTTCAAATGGCACTGGCAAGGGCTGAAGATTCTTGAGGAAGAAGGTGGAGCACAGTGACAGAGAAGGAGTCGGGTTTGTAGGGAAAGGAGAAGAAAAAATACTGCACATTCATTTCTCTCATTCATTTGTGTGTGTGTGTGTGTGTATATATATATATATATATTCACACACATGAATATAATAAACACATAAATATATTTTGATATATATATATACACACATAAAATGACATTTAACAATAAATGATATTAACACAAATAATACTAAAGATAATTCCAATAAAATAAATAATAAAATACTTAAAAAAAATAATCGTCAAAATTATGCCATTTAATAAACTAATACAAATACTTAAAATAATGTTATTAAAATAATTCTCTTCAAAATAACACTAATATTATAATAATTCTCCACTACACAATACATAAATATCTCACCCATACACACATGTATATATAAACACACATATACATTATCACTTAAAATATAGCATTTACATAAAGGATATAATAATAATAATAATAATAATAATAATAATAATAATAATAATAATAATAATAATAATAATAATAAATAATAATAATAATAATAATAATAATAATAATAATAATAATAATAATATTAGTAATTAAAAATAATATTAGATTGACCATGCTCTAAATTAACGTTATCATAATATTAGTATTCAAAAACAATAAATATACGCAATAGAATTTAATGTCCAAAATAATAAATTCCAAATTAATGAATTTACGTAGAAAATTGAATGAAACATAAAATAATGATAATAAATCACAAATAGCAAAATAATTAAATATAATTTTTAAACTTTATTAACATTGTATATTTCATTATTTAATTAAATAATTTTAAAAAATCAAGATTATTAAAGTCGAGTCAGTCTTGATGAGCGCAAACTTGTGAGTTATTATTTTATATATGCATTGCATATAGGAAGCATTATTAAGGATTTTCACGTTTTCATTATATGTTTAAATATGATTTATTTTGTTAAGTGATTTGATATACTTTTGGTATATTTGCTATATATGAAACATATATGCTAGGTATATTTTTGGTATATCTTTTGTAGATATGTGACATATATATGTTAGTATTTATTTGGTATATTTATAGTATATGTTTAGTATATAAGTGATATATTATTTTTAAATAAATTACATTGTGTTTTAAATGATGCATTTTATTATTTCCAATATATATACATGATTTTATATGAAAGATATCGATAGAACATGCTATCTAGTGGGCTGCACTAGGACTGTGTATGTATCAGTAAGATAGATTTTAGGGTTGAGTTATTAAATCACTTGAGGTGACATTTGATTGATCGATTATTGAGAATTGATGTAATTGAGAGTGTGATTGCGATAGCTCGATTAACATAGTGTCTCGAGACCAATCACACTGACAGTGAAATTGCGGGAGCTCGGTTGACTTACTGTCTCGGGGTCAGTCTACTATCTAAAATTGGATAAGAGAATTACTTTGGAATTAAGTGAGTCTGTATGGCTAATATGATATTTTGACTGAGATTGCGAACATTAGGGTTCTATTTGATCCTTCATTTAAATAAATGTTTTATGCATTTAATTTATATATAAAAATGGATTTTAGCATCTATGTAAAATGTTTATATATATATATATATATATATATATATATATATATATATATATATATATAACTTAGATTGCATGTATACATATTATAATAATTCACTTAGTGATGTTTGATTTCTCTCAATATTTTTTTCAGGAGATTCCTTATTGTCAGACCTCAGTAGTAGATCTCTACGTCAGACTTCTTCAGCCCCGACTAGATTATGTAATTTATTTATCTGAACTTTTATTGTATGCTAGAAAATTGCAGTAATAGTGTATTGTATCAGTAGAATGTTATTTTAGTAAGAGACCTATCTCTGAATATTGTATAAATATATTTTTATTTTATGAAATATCATTTGAATATTTATTTTATATCGAGTTAAATTTTAATTATGGTATATTTTTTTATCTATTTATTGCATGTTTTTATTTTTATTTTTAAGGCTTGCTATGGATTTCGGATTCGAAATAATTTCCGTTCCTTAACGCCGGTCATAACTCCTGATTTTGGATTATGACATTATATCTTAATTACATGTATGAATTATTGTTTATGGTTACATGATGTATAAAAATATTTTTTTAATAAAAAAATTTTCTTAGTATAATTTTTTATTTATTAAATCTTTAGATTTTAATTAATGATGATCTAAAATTTAAATTTATCATATGTTAAAAAGTTACATCAATTACATCGTGAATTAAAATTTTAAATTAGTGAAACCATATATATATAATGAAAGAATATGCATTGTTGGACTGTAACAATTAACTTTAAAAATTTGAAAATAAAGATTTAATTGGTTAAATATAAAAATTTTAAACATTTAATTATATATTTTATAAGAATTTAATTGAACATTGTATTAAATATAAGAATTGAAAATTTGATTGAAGAATTCAATATATAAAAAAAATTAAAGTATAAAGACTTAATGTAGAAAAAATAAAAACACAGAAATTCCATAGAAAAAAAATTAAAAGATAGCGACTTAATAAAAAATCAAAAAGTAAAGAAATCAAAACTTACTTTTTTTTTAAAAAATTTAATATTTTTGGCATAGTTATTGTTAATAAGAACGAGCATAAAGGAGCAGAGGGGAACATATTAGAAGTGGCATATTGGTCTGCTCATGTTAGTGCATCTTTGAGAAGCTCTTTATATAATTTAGGATAATTACTATGAGTTATTATGCTATTATATTCTTATATTTTCAAGGGAAAAGAGTCAAACTAGACCCTTAATTTTAGGTTAAATTTTACATTAGACATTAATATTTTTTTTTTCTAAGTGGACCTTTATATTTCCAAAATAGTAAATATTGAACTTTCACTTAACAAAGTTTTAAATGTCTGTTAAATTTAGCTTATGTGGATTTATGGGCCCTACTTTCTTGATGATTGAATTATTTTAAATAAAAAATCAATTATTAAATTAAAAGATTAAAAAATTTTTTAATTAATTTAAGATAGTATAAATGAGTTGATTTGTAACTTTTTTAATTTAATTAAAAATATTAAATTTAAATTCGAATCCGAAATATGCAGTTAATTTAAAATTTGTAAAATAGATTTTTACCGGTCTCCTCTCCTTAGAATCAGCATTCACCTCTCCTCTCCCAGCGAACACCATTATCTCTTCTCTCCCAGATAACAGTGATGCCTCTCTTCTCCCAACAACCAGCGCTACCTCTCTTCTCAAGCAAATACCACCGTTGCCTCTCACAAACATCGTTGCCTCCTCTTGCCGCTGCCTCTTGCAGAACCTATGTTTAGAAACCATTGCCTTCCACTATATCGCCTCTCATCACTGCCTACTTCAAGTACTGCCAATCTCAACCATCGCCTTCTATCTATTTTCTTTCTTGTTGATTTTATTGACTTTATTGTTTTTGTTTTTGTATATTTTGGATTTTTTATGTTGTTGGAGGTGGTTATGGTGGTGTTAATTTAATTGACAGTGGTGATGTTGTTGGGCGTTGGTGACGTTAATGATCTATTCAGCTATGGTTTTCAATTACTATTCTCTTTCTTTTCTTTTTAATCTTGTTGCTAATATTTGAACTTTTTTTTACATATATAAAATCATGCTTTTCTAATCTTCTTGTAATGGTTAATTGGAGACGGTGTAATGTTAATCTGTGTAACGATGTGATTGATGAGAACGGTGGTGTTGGGTGGCGGTTGTGGTTTTGGGTGATGGTTTTCGGGTTATAATGAGGGTGCTTATGGGATAGTGCCAATGCTAATGAGGGGTGGTGGTTATGGGCGGTAATGGGACAATTCTCACATGAAAGTAATCCTTATGTTCTCGGCTTCTTGCTGATATACAATATTATTGATTTTTATAATGATTTAGAGAAGAATTAAAAGAAGTAATTTTCATGGGCATTTTTAAATTTTAAATTTTTGTACTATTCAATCATTGTTTTGGTGTTTTGAATGCATGGCAATAACTGCAAAAAATTTATTGCCCATGGGACATTATTAAATCTTGCAAAACTCAATTCCTAAAATCTAACCTTTTACAAGATATATTTAATTTTTCTAAAAAAAAATTGATTTTGTAAAATTAATTTTCCTAATCCTTTTTTAAAGGATTATAGTACATATGCAAATGGTTTTGTTAGAGAAATCGTTGTTGTCTGTTGATGGAGATGTTGTTTGTAGCTGTTGTCATTGTTGCTATCTGCATTTGTTTTTCTACAACTGTTGTTGTCGATCTTATTGTCGGAGAAAAGAGCGGACTGTAGTCATCCAATGTAATCTCCATTCAGCAACGATAATGGGGTCCACCGTGCTATATGAGCAATATTTTTTTCCAACCGGCCATATAAGCAAATATTTAACGGTAGTTTTGTTCAGTTAATCTAAAGTCTTATTTGTACCAATTTTGATAGAAAAAGGTCCAATTAAAAAAAAAAAATTAATATCTAATATAAGATTCAACCCAAAATTGGGGTTCAATTTGGCCATTTCCTTGTTTTCAATAATTACTATAACATTTCTAGGGTTTTATTTTGTTAAACTGTTACACACTTATTATTTAATTTACTTTTAAATGGATTAATATGAAAAAATTAAAAATTCTATTTGATCCCTAAACTTATAATATAGTTTTAGATTCATTCAATTTTTTTATTAATTAATATAGATTTCTAAAATTATCATGTTTTCATTGCAATAATAATTATAATAACTAAATAATTTTTATTTTTAACATAAAAAAATTTAAAACATATTGATTTAAAATTGACATTATTCCTATAGAGATATGTAAGCAATACTACATTAATTAGGATTTATCAATTGAAATGGACTCAATTTTACTAATTGTTACGAAACTAATACGACTTATATGTAATGTATATTCCACTTATTATAATTTATCATGTTAACATGTACTCAATTTCGTAATTGGTATCATACTGATGTGATTTATGTAATTGTGCCCAACAATTGTGTTTACCATACTAATATGAACTCAATTTTTATAATTGACACTGTATCTCTAATGAGTCTTGCCTTGCTGAAACAATTTTTTTTTTTTTTTAATGAGATTTGATAATTGTAATTCTTAATGATTTGTAAATAACGAGCATATGTGTATATATATATATAACACACACTAAACTAGTTTTAATGAGATTTAATAATTATATAGTCATATTGGAACAAAGTCAATTCCAAATTAATATATTTTAAATCTATTTTTATATTTAAATAAAACTATTTAGATATTATAATTATTATTACAATAAAAACATAATTAAACATATATTAGTTTAATAAAAATTGAACAGATTTAAAATTACATTATAACTTTAAAGATCAAATAGAACTTTTTTTTTTTAAATTCGTACCTTTAAATGTAAATTAAATGACAAGAATGTAATAATTTAATCAATCAAAACTTCAGAAATGTTTAAGCTAAATATTGAAAACACATGAACCTAATGATATAATAGGTCGAATTTTAGAAATATTATACTAATTAGTCCTATAATTTAAATCGTTATTACAAAAAAGTAATTAAAATAAATTAGTAAATTTTTATTCTATAAATCTAGAACAAAATATTAATTTGATTTTTTACATATAGAAAATCAAATCTTATTTTTCATTATAATTATAAGGAAAAAATACATAAATGGTATATCAATTTTTAATATTTATATTTTACTTTTTAAACTAATTTTTTACAATTAAATATCTAAATCAATTTTTTTTAAAATAACATTTTTAGTAGGTTTTACACATTACGTATTTTGTATTTTGTTTTTAAATAGTAAATTGATTTAAATGTCCTCTTTTACATTATATTTAATTTTCTTATTTTTAATAAAAATAATTCACTATATTAAATTTGAAAAAAATTATTAAATATTATTACAATAAAATGAAATATAAAATCAAACCATCATCTATAAAAATAAAGTAAAATAAAATAAATATTTAGAGTAAGTTGTAGAAATGAAAAATGAGATGTAATTTAACTAAAATGAAATCAAAAAATAAAAATAAAATAATTTCTTACGTTTTTGCCAATGAGTGAAAAATAACTTAATTTAAATAAAATGAAATGAAAATAAATTAAATTTATTTTTACATTTAATACAATAAAAAATAAAATTTATTTTTTAAGTTAATATCAATAAATCAGCAATAATAACTTTTTATTCCAATAATTTATTTAAAATAATAATTAGAGTAAAAAATTATCATATAAAAGGAGGACAATTAAGTTAATTTAAAATTTAAAATTTATTACATAAACACTTTAACCTATAAAATTTACTAAATATATAATTTTATAAATTGTTTACCAGTTTATATATTTAATTATTAAAAAAATAGTTAAAACACCAAAATAACAAATATTAAAAAAAAAAATCAAACGCTGTTTATTCATTTGGAGGAGAGAAAGAACTGAACTGCACCAAAAATTGACAGTTTAGGTTCAATATTGGTTTGAATTTTTTAAAAATAAAAAACTTGGTTTAAACAGAATCAACTGAAAATTTTAATTTCAACCAAAAACACTATGAAATATGTCTTTTCTATCCATATATATATATAACTTTTTAAAATTGGTTATCGGTCATTTTGATTGTTGATTCAATTTTAATAAATTAGAAAATTCAATTAAATTAAAAAAATTAAACCAACCCAATGCTCTATCCTATTAATTTTGCAATTTTCACTAAGTTTAACTAATAAGGTATACAATAAAAAAAAAACTGATAAAAAATACATTTTATATATTTTATTATGATAAAACTGATTCTAAAGATTGAAAGTTTCAAATCATGCATCATTTGGATCCTTATCTGAACAACAAAATGTCGAACATGTGGGCCTGGCTTGCTATGACAGAAACTGGCCTATATCATCCGAAATTGATAGGATCAAATCCATGAAATTATGGAAACTTGCACCGATATACAATTTTTGAGTTCAGTTTTCAGTAAAATATTTTATTTTTTTCATTAACTATATGAGTAATTATTTTATTTTTAAAAGTGCATATTTTTTAATTTTTTAATTTTTTTAAAATTTTTACCCTCATTTATATTCTTCTTATTCTTTCATTATTTGTTTTATTTTTTCTCCCCTTTTTTCTTTTTTATTGTCATTCCTTTTTTTTCTTTTTTCTCAGTTATCCATATTTTAATTTTTTTTTGTTTTTTTTATATTATCCTTATTTTTTATTTTTTCCTATTATCCATTTTTTTTATTTTTATTTTTTTATGTTTTATTTTTTCTTTTTCTCTATTATCATTATTTTTTCAATTTTTTTATTTTCTTTTATCTTTTTTTCTTATTTTTGTTTTCTTTATTGTTTATCTATTTTTTTCTTATTCTTTGTTATTCTTTGTTATCCTTGTTTTTTCATTTTTATCCTTATATTTATTTTTTAATTTTCTCTCTTTTTATTTATTTTTTCTTATTTTCTATTATCCTTATTTTTTTATTTTTCTTTATTTTTATTTTTTATTCTTAGTTTTTTTGTTTGTTTTTGTTTTGGGTATTAATATATATAAGTGTTGTCCTCTATTTCAGAGATTATAATTAAGATATTTAAATTTTATAACTCATGTTAGTTTTATAAATAATTAAAAATTCAAATATCATAGAAAATATTTTAAAATGTATATATATATATATATATATATATATATATATATATATATTAGGCTGATATTATTTTATTCATTTTATACTCAGAAAATAAACTAAAATAAACAAATTATAAAATTGAAATAAATGAAATATGTTTTTCAAGTTTCATGCATTTGAAAAAAAATAGGCACTTGTATTCAAATTAATTGATATGCATATATCAATTATTTTTATTTTTTATTTTAATTAATTAAATACAATTATATTTGAAATTTATTATTCAAGTACAACTATTTCTTTGATAATTTTTTAACAAAAATTATCATATTCAGATATTGTTTTTATAAGTTTGAGATATTGTTTTCAATTTCAGATACTGTTCTTACTTTTAGATACATTTTTTGAGTTTCAGATACTTATTATATTCAGGTCATATATTTTTTTTAATATCATATACAAATAAGATTCCAAAATAAATGGATAACATTAAAAAATATATATAACCGAATAATGAATATGACACATGTTTTGTATTTTCAACAACGAATAAGATTCTGAAAATATATGAATAATATTAAAAAATATATATAAATGAATAATAAATATAACATATGTTTTGCATTTTCAATATATACGAATAAGATTTCAAAAATATATGAATAATATTAAAAAATGTTGAATAATAAATATGATACATGTTTTGCATGTTCAACATATACATATAAGATTTAGAAAATATTCGAATAATATTAAAAAATGTTATATAATGATATAACCCATGTTTTGCACTTTCAGCATATACAAATAATGAATATGACACATGTTTTACATGTTCAACATATACGTATAAAATTCAGAAAATATTAGGATAATATTCAAAAATGTTGTATCATGATATGACACATTTTGCACTTTTAATATATACAAATAATATTCATAAAATATTCAAATAATATTAAAAAATATAGTTAACTGAATAATGAATATGTCACTTATTTTGCACTTTCAGATATTATTTTAACTTTCATATACTATTTCTAAGTTCTAGATACTATTTTTCAGTTTTATATGCAAATAACATTTCATATCTAATATGGATTGACCAAAGAACCATGAAGACCGTATTGAGTGCAAAAACATGAGTTTTATTTGTTCCAGTAGATTCATAATAAACTGAATGGCTAAAAATGAGTATTTGAATATTTCTACCATTTATGTCTCCTTATTTTGCTCCTTTCTGATAATAAGTAGCAATAAAACCAAATTTTGTTGGGTGTTTATTTCTCTTACAAGTCACTTATTTATATAATTCTCTTTTTTTTTTAAGATCACCAAATATGAGATCGAGTATGCCTCTCATTATATTTGCAAAAAAATGACATTGACCCTATGGATATATGTATAGACATATTCCAACTTAATTAAGCTCTTTTGGAAATGGTTAATTCAGGAAATAGTTTTCACTCATCATACCAACAAGAATGTACTAAATGGACAATCAAATGTTAAATTTTAAAAGGCCAAACATTTTTATGAAATCTTAAGTTTTAGAAGGCAATATGCACATTATAATTGTTTTTCTCAGTTGCATGACTGATATGAACTCTTAAGCTCATGCCATAAGTAAAAGAATGTGTCATAAACATGATTATCATCATTGTTGTTGTTAAAATTACAGTCTCCATTTTGTGTGGCATTTAGTAGTGTCTTTAACCAATCTTCATGGGAGTTCAGAACTCTGATCTATTTTCACTTGAAACTTTCCCTAATTGATTTTTTTTCATTATTTGGCCAGCTTGTAAAGCAGCTTCAACCACATTTTTTGGTATCTAGCCATGATAGCAACTTGTAACTCGTAACTCTCAAGGCATGCTCTTGAGGTAAGCCGATATAGAAAAACCAGATCCTGATGGTCACCTTTAGAATAGCTCTCAGATCTTGACTTGAAGGCACAAGCCATGTGTTGCAGTAGGACATGGGGGTGAGAAGCAAATTCCTTCGTAAATGGATAATAGTACGTAGCAAAAAGCAACTAGTAGTTTAGCTTTTTATAAAGATAGCGGAGCACCTGGACAAATATTTAGGGACCCTTTAACTCCTAATGAAACCAGGCTATCTAATTATAAGGGAAGCAACATAGTCATACTAAAACCCAATGTGAACATAAGGTAACTAATGTTTATTGGATATAGATCCCAATTAATTCAAATCTTGAATGTGTAATTGAGAGTGAGCATAATTTTTTGTGCTCCCATGCTTCTGTTAGGGAAAATGGAGCCCTTACAATCCAACAAATACCTTTACTCTTGTAGATCACAACTTGAACAAAAATACTTGAAAAATAAAATAGAGAAACACATAATAATTTAACATGAAAAACTCTCAAATGGAGAAAACCACAGGTGTTGTCAAGAGACAACCAAGAGAAAAATATTCACTATATGAAAAATTATTACAACCATACTACAAAATATTTCACTCTCACTCACACCCAAAAGCTCAAGTATACCCAAAAAAATTTTTCATAAATTTTCTACTAATAAAGCTAATATTTTTCAATGATACATTAAATACAAGTGGTGATTGATATACATTAACCAAAGGGGGGAGAAGTCTATTTATAACTAAATACTCCTCTCTATTTCTCTCAAATTCCCAATGTGGGAATTTTACAACGTAACAAATCTCCACCTTGAAAAATTCCAAATAGTTTTCTCACAAATCTTCTACATGATTAAGAATAAAGAACAACAGCTACCTCACTATCAACTATGTTAATCACAATTCAAAAAACAAGAATTGTCATACTCCACTATAAAAGTATACGCACTTGGAATTCACTAACTCCAAGCATTTTCAACTCGGCCAGTTCATGTCAAAAAACTGCTAATAAGTTATGGTCTAACTTCCAATGTTGACTTTCTAAAAAGTTCATTAGCCATCGACATCAATTCCACCACACACCTTGCATCAACTATCAATCAATGCCTTTGTGCAAATTGTGAACATGCTACCTATCATACATCCTTCTCTATGGCAACTAAGTTGGTAGCTATCATGCCATGAGGATATATATCTTTCCTTATATAGAAAGTTCATCGTCTCTTTTTTCAAAGACAATTGTATTAGTAGCATTACTTTTGGAGCCATTAGCCGAATTAGCTCCACCATATTTGCAATCTTTCTTTACATATCCAGGTTGCCCACATCCCCAGCAGATAATTTTCTTTTGGGAGCCTTTATTCTTTCTCCTATTTCCATAAACTGACAATGTTATACTTTTAGAAGACTTGTTCTCTCCATTTTTCAACCTTCTTTCTTTAGAAATTATCTTACTAGTCACTTCTGAAAAATTCACATTCTCTTTTTCGTACGTTAAAATGGCTTGTATGTGTTCATATGAAGGTGGAAGAGACTAGATAAGTCTCAGTGCTTTATCTTCATTATTAATTTTCACTCCAATAGATTCCAGTTCAGAAACAATCCCATTGAGTACACTAAGGTGGTCAGAAATTTTTGTACCTTCTTCAATTTGTAATTTGTGAAATTGCTCCTTTAAATATAACCTATTTGAAAGACTTTTAGCCTGGTACATTTTCTCAAGCTTTTCCCAAAGCTCCTTTGTTGTTGACCATCTAGCAACATTATTAAGAACATTTTTTGCTAGACAAAGACGAATCTAACTTGTTGCTCTCATGTCTAGCTCCTCCCATTCTTCTTCACTCATTTTGGATTTTCTTATGTCTGTACCACCGGATTTAATTGGCTTATTTCCTTCGAACAAAGAAGCTGACTTTCCCTTCAAGGCCTTATGCAATCTGGATTGGATTAGTATATCCTTGACTTGTACTTGTCACAACCCAAAATTAATTCTCCCATCAAATTTCTCAATATCAAATCTAAAACTCATATGAGTGTTTCTAAGTGAGCTTTTAACAGTTTTATTTCTATGAGAAAGACTAATTGCGACTTGAATTTGTAAATCAATTGATAAAGAGTACGTTTTGTAAGAGGATTCCCTAATCCTTGGTAATTCCAAAATAATATTGAAATTAGAAGATACATACAAGCTTTAATAGAGAGAGCACTATCGCTATTTACTTTGCTAATTAGAATTATTGCTATTTCACATTTTTCTATATTGTTAAAGAGACTAAAACAAAGGTAAGAGAAGGAGAAGAAGAAGAATAAGAAGAAGAAGAGTGTATTAATTAATATAATCTCGAACTAATTTCACTTTAAATATCTGAGTGCTCTCTCTGTAGAACTTCTATAGTGTCCTTAGATGGAACTTGATAAAGGTTGGTTTATCATCCTCTTCATTTGTTAAATTTATCCATAAGTGTTTTAGGTTAGTGAAGTTCATCATATAATAGGGTAGCTCTTTACTTTCACCTGATTTGTTTATAATCTCTCTTCCCTTTTTTTTAAACATTTGATAAGTCAAATTTCATTAAAGAGAGCCAAAAGGCCTAAAGCATATAGATACAAGCTCGATAGGAACAATGGGGAGACCACGAGTGTCATTATTCTTACTCTTATTTGACATAACTTTTGTAAAAGTAAGTAAAACATAAGATAAAACAACATAAGATAATCCTGCTAAAGACATTGTATACCAGGTTCTTCAGAGAGGGCTGCTTCTTCAAAGTCTTCATTTTTCTTAACTTCTTCAGAGCCTGTGACTTTTATGTTGAGGGAGAGGTTCCTATCAAAGTACTACAATTTGTATTTTTTCATCTAGTACGTCTTTGGTGCTCTATTCTTCATCACAACATAGATCTCTTAAATTTCCACTAGATCTAGTCCAAATAAAGTATGATAAAGAGATTCCTCTCTGAAACACCAAAAAAATTTTAAAATGGGATACAATCCACACTAAAATTGAGATTATAGCTTAAACTAACTTATTTATAATATAGGAAATAAAGAAAATAAAGAAATTAGGTATTTGGCCAAACAATGACCAAAAACCACCCAAAAACTAGAAAAGAAACACTGAATGAGATAGATGAATAGTAAAAGCTATGGAGAAAATTTTGAAAAGCTTCATGTGCTTTAGAGGGACAAATCCCCTCTCTTATAGTTTCACTTCTCTTGTCTCTTGATTTTCAAAGTTATTATTTATGGCTTTTGGCAACTTTTATTTTTACTGGGGCGCATAAAAATTAGTCAAACCAACCAAATCAAAATGATCCAAACCAATTCAAATAGAAAATTATGGTTTATAGTGGTTAATAGATAGTTATGGTTTGAAATTTTTTTAAACAGAATTTTTGCTTTGGTTACGGTTTAGAAAAATGAAAATCCAATAAGACCAAACTGAACTGATAGTATAATAATACTATATATGTTTTTCATATTTGTAAAATATTTTAGGTTGTTATTTTGAAACTTAAGGATTTTGCCAAAAAAGTAAATATTATTCAATTTTATTATTGTTATTGTTGTTGTTGTTATTATTATTATAAATTTTGCATTTTATTGTATTTTTAGTAGATTTAATGAGATGTAATATTAATAATTTTGATCTTTATTTTTTTATTTATTTTATTAAACCATCCAAACCGATTTCAAATATCATTGGTTTGGATAATTTTTAATGTTATTTGGTTTGGTTAAAAGTACTAATATTTAAAAACCGACGTTATTAGTTTGGTTAGAAATTTATGCTTTAAATCAACCAAACTGAACCATGAACACCCTTAATTTTCACAAATACATCAACCTTTTACTAGTTTGCTTCCTCCTTTGTCATGCAACAATCTTAGTGAGGTTGTACTATCAATCTCATTTTTTATAAGGATCTTTTTAACAAGAATTTCAATACAAAAGGCTACCCTACACAATATAAGTTATCTTTATGGACTATTTGGCCACACTACCGGGAACTATAATGTTACTAAAGCTGTAGGTCTATCTATTAAGAAAGACCCCAAAACCTCAAAAGGAGAAATTGCTACCCATAAGGAAATTGAGAAGTGTAAGCTCAATGATCAAAGAATGTCTCTTCATTCACCTGGGTCAAGCATTGAATCTTCAAAGGTTGGAAGAGTTGTCCCTTTACCTCAAGATATACTGCTCTATTGAAATCCTATATTTATGATTTTTGGTTGATGTTAGTCATTCTTCTTTCTCATACCCATGATCTTTCAAGAGTAAAATTATTGACTTTCATTTTGCTAGCTTGTTTAGTAATTTTCAATTGTAAGCTTTCTTAATCTTAGTTTATGAGGCTAGTTGTACTCTTTTGTATCCGAGTTTAATGCATCTTTAGTTAAAAAAAAAAGAGAAAATTACATTAACCTCCTTAAGGTTATGCCTACTTTACATTTTAAAATCTCTTATTTCAAAATCTAATATTAACCTCCCTACAGTTTTAAAATCGAACACTTAAAGACTTTTGTTAACTTTTTTGCAAAAAATGACCATTATACCCTTGTCTTCTGTAACCTTTTTTTTTTTAGAAAATTACATTAACCTCCTTGAGGTTAGGCCTAATTTACATTTTAAAATCTCAAGTTTCAAAATCGAATATTAACCTCCCTACAGTTTTAAAATCGAACACTTAAGGACTTTTGTTGACTTTTTTGCAAAAAATGACCATTATACTCTTGTCTTCTATAACCTTTTTTTTTTTTTGAAAAATTACGTTTTCTCTAACCTTATTACATAAAATCCTTAGCATTTATCTTTCTCCAATTTTTATATTTTTTAAAAAAATTTAAAAATTTAAAATTTTATTTATTGATCTAAAAATTATTAATTCTTTTAATTTTTGTAAATCTAAAAATTTTTTAACTTTTAATTTTTAAAATAAAATTTTTTTGTATAGAAACTTTTTATTTTTTTTTATTAAATGTATATGGATTGATTGTAAAATTTTTAAATCCATAAAATTTTTTTTAAAGTTTTTTAAGAAATATTAATAAATGATTTTTATAGACTAAAAAATTTTTTAAAAATTATAAATGTATATTTTAAAAGTAATTTCATCAATTCTCATTGTTATTCATGTTGAGGAAGTAAATATTTTTATTGTATATATTAGGAAGTAAATATTTGTATACAATTAGAAATAAAGTTTTATTCTATTTAGAATGTTATTTTATTCCTAATTAGGTTGTGATTAGGATTCCTATATGTATATATAAAGGGTGTAATCCTTCTTTGAATATTATAGAAAAATATTTCCCTTGAATTTTCTCTCTTTTTCTCTGAATTTTATTGTTCATGGTATCAGAGCATACCCATTGAAATTGAATTTTTTTTATTGAATTCTTGAAATCGTATTTTTCTTCCTTTGAATTCTTTGAATCTTCAAAATCATGACCACTGAAAACACATCCATCGTATCCCATGGAACACCCAATTTTATTCAAACCCTTCAAGATAATTCTCCCTTTCCAACAGGAATTATTCTTGATGATACAAACTATACTCTATGATCACAGATCATAGAGATGCGAATTGGAGCCAGAAATAAATGTGGCTTTCTTAATAGCACTACGCCAAAGCTATCAGTAGGAGATAAAACATTGGAAACTTGGCTCCTTGATAATAATCGAGTCAAAAGTTGGCTGATTGACTCCATGAGTCCGACATTGATATAGAAATTCATCCGTCTTCCAACAGCAAAGGAGATATAGAATGCTGTATCAAAAACCTTCTATGATGGATCTGACGAAACTCAGTTATTTGAATTGAACCGAAAATCATTCACAACACGTCAGAATTGTAAGCCATTACCTGCATTGTAATATCCCGTGTTTTTAAATATTTTTACATTGTATTGGGATATGCAGTGTCAATAATTTTTTTGTATATATATTACGATATTTTTATGAGTTGTTATGTATTTAAAACCTATTTTAATTACTGTTTTTTATCTACAGTATTTTACGTAAAATTTTTCGGGGACTTGCATTTTCGGGGAAATTTTCACGTAAATATTTTAATATTAATTATTTTAAATATATTTTCGGACTTGAATGAACTCATACGTATTTTTAAAGACTAAATAAAGCCTATGCGTGTGTATATTTATTTAATTAGGGTTTAGTATTACCCTAATATTTTATTTATTATTTATTAGTTTTATTGATATTTAATTATTTTTATTTAGTATAAATTATTAAAATATTAAATTTTATGTGTGTGGTGTATATTTAAAGTGTGTAATTTAATATTATTTTAATATATAGTATAAATTATATATATATACATATATACATAAAAAATCAAAAGAATTTGGAAAATTACACATTTGCCCCCGAGTCTTCTTCTTCCTCCCGCCGGTTCCCTTCGCCGTTCCGATCGCTGTTACTGCCGTTTCTTCACCGTGGGTGTGCCGTCCGGTGTGCCACCGCCTTCCCCAGCCTTTTCCGCCGCCTGTGGTAGCCGTTTCCGACGTCTGGAAGTCGATTTTGGCCGGAGAAGCCGAAAATCGATCCACCATCGATCACGCCGATTCCGGCCACCGTTTTCGACACCGCCGGTCTCTTTCTTCTCCTTGAGCTCCGGTGAGTGTGATTCTAGCTTTGGTTTGAGCTTAAATGGTCTAGAATTGCTTAGGTTTCGAATTTTCAATTTCGGCCTATTAGGGTTTTTGATTTTTTTGAGCTTCGAATTGATTGATTAATGAAAAATCCCTTCACAAATGTTGTTCCTAGTAGCTTAATATACATGTATGAATTTTTGTAGAATTTTTGGAGATTTTTTGGATTTTTTGGGTATTTTTGAATATTTTAATATTATTTTCTAATTTTCGGAAATTAATTATTTAAATTATGAAATTGGAGTTTATGGTTAAATTTGGTGTTGAAATGAATTATAGGAATTTATTTGGAATTTTTATGAATTTCTAAGTATTTATTTTGAATTATTGAAGTTTATGTGATTTTGAGAAATTAGGGTTAATTGTGTTTTTATTTGAAATTAATTGGTTAATTGGGTTTAATTATTAATATTATTGATAAATATGTTGAGAAAATTAATTTTGGATAATTGTATAATTTTTGGTGAATTTTTGAAGTAATTTAAGTATATTTATATATATAGGGGTATTTTGGTAATTTTACCCTAAATTGGCTAAAAATGTAATTTAATTGGTTTTAATAGTTATTTAAGGTATAAAAATGATTTCTATAAATTATTTGGTATTTTTAACTAATTAAAACTATTTTTCGTGAATTATTTTCAATTATATATATAATATACGGTTTTTCAAATAAAATGAGTTTTTATCAGTTTTTACAGTGTTTAAAGGTTAATTATATAATTTCTACTTATAAAATGTATTTCTATGCTATAAGGATATTTTTGGTATATCTGGAATTATTCTGTGTTTGTGGACCCCGGTCGGTAGATTGTAGTTTGGAGTCCGACCGAGGGGTTGTGGATTTGTATTGAGCCTATTTTTCGAAGTGTATTTCTTTGCAGGGTCGGCTCTACTCTTTTGAGTAGAGAGATGTCTGTTTTACAAGGGAGGTTCTGTCGGATTTTCGGTAGAATTCTCGTAAAACGTGATATCCAGTCGAACCCTAATTTCTGATTCTGTGTTTAATACTCTAGATCGAATTCTAGGATGTCTGTTAGGATTATTTTGATGTCGATTATTTATTTCTTGTTTAGTTGCACCGAGACCGAGGGCTAGTGGACTAGGCCCGTCGGACCTGTCTCGTGGAGCGCACTAGGTGAGTTACTATACTATATATATATGCTTAGGATGCATGATTTAGAAATATATGTTTTATTTTGATTAAAATGCATAAATAATATGATTTGTATTTAAGTATATTTTTGGTTTATTTTTGGTATATAATAAATTATATACATGTTTTATCAATAAAATATATTTAAAATGTTTTTAAATATATTTCTAGTTTAATTTATAATTTGATTGAATTCATTTGACGTATATATACTCGAAATATACCTGGTTTACGTTTGGTATATTTCTGGTATATATATGGTTTATATTGCTATTTCATTTAAATTCATGCATCATTTATTGTGAATGAATGATTTATATTATTAATGATGAAGGATATCAATAGAACGTGCTACCTAGTGGGCAGCACTAGGACCGAGTACGTACCGGTACGCCTATAGTATTTAAGCTATATACTAACTTAATTGTGGATATTGATTGATTGTGATTATTGATATGTGTGAGGTGTGGTTTGTGGGTGTGATTGCTGGAGCTCGGTTGACCAAGTGTCTCGGGGCCAATCACACTGGCAGTCAGACTGCTGGAGCTCGGTTGACTTAGTGTCTCGGGGCCAGTCTACTGTCCAAATGGATTAAGTGGATATATTTGGAATAAGTGAGCCTATGTGGCTAGAGTGTTGTCTAACACTATTTCCGAGGTTGCGATATTTTAGGGTTCTATGTGATCCTTCATAAAAGATGATTTTTAGATAAAATATATAAAAATGATTTTATTGCATCCGTGTGTAATTGCCTATATATATATATTAGATATATACTGTTGACTGTATGCATTATCATTTAGTGTGTATGTATATATATTATAGTAATTCACTCAGTGAGGTCTGACTCCCCTCCGTTGACTATTTTTCAGGAGAGTCAACATCCTCAGACCTCAGTAGCAGGTCGATACGCCAGATTTCTTTCGCCCCGGCTTCTTTATGTAAATTATCTACTTGAGTCTTATTTATTTTATCTAGACACTGCAGTAGTTATGAATTAAAGTATTTGATTTCATGTATTTTATTTTAAAGAGAGATGTATTACATTGAAACTGGATTTGTATTAAAGATTTATATCTATGAGATGAGATTTGATTTAAATCCAGTTGATATGAATAATATGGTGATATTTATGATTTTTTTTATTTTCGCTGCATATTATATGATTATTGTTATTATTGCATACTTTATTTTATTTTTAGGCTTGCTACGGGTTCCAGATTCGAAAGAATTCCCGTTCCCTAGCGTCGGTCATGGCCCCTGTTTTGGATCGTGACAAAGTTGGTATCAGAGCAGAGTTCTATGTCAGGGCTTAGTTATGTGAGTTGTGGCCCTAGTTTTTAAGTTATGTTTTCTGTTGAACTACTGCAGTGAGTTAGGTTTGAGTACGTCTTGATAAGTATTCCTTGCTTTAGTTTTCAGCGTTATTCCTCCGTTGTCTATTTTGTCTGAATCTTTCCGTTTGTCTTTTTAGTATGAGGAGGCGAGCACGTGTCGCTCCACCGGTCGTTGAGGCCGAGGATGATGAGTCTTTTCAGGATGAGGTTTTACCTCCTGAGCCGTCAGTTAGACGTAGAGGTCGTGGCAGAGGTAGACCTCGAGGAGCGGCAGGTCGCCGTAGGCAGAGAGAGTTACAGGACGAGGAGCCTGTTGAGCCTGAATTTGATATTCTTGTTCCTCCAGTTATTCAGCCTGCCTATCAACAGGGTATGTCTAACCCTGAGGCAGCTTTGTTCTATGCCCGAGTTGGCAGGATTGCGTTTGACGGTACTTCTGATCCTTTAGATTTTCTACATGCGATTGAGACTAGGACTCGGACTGCTCATACCGAGTACCAGCGGATTATGATCGTAGAGTTGTCTGTCGAGGGACCAGCCTTAGATTGGTTTATTCAGATGATCCAGCCCTTTATGATGACGATGACCTGGGCTCAGTTTATGAGGAGATTCTATCCAGAGCCTCTTCGTTTGAGCTATCATCTTTGTCTGACTAGTATTTCTCGTGGAGATCGATCAGTAGAGGATTATACCCGAGAGTTTCTTCATCTGGGTAGATATGCTGAGGATCTGATGCGAGATCAGTATTTCGTAGTTACTACGTATGTTACTGGTTTGGGTTCAGCTTTTGCTGGTATGCCTACAGCAGGTCTTACTCTGGAGTCTGTGATCGAGTTAACTAAGGAGATTGAGCTGAGGTTAGTTAGGCAGGGAGCGATGCCTGATTACTACCAGCTGGGAGTTCAGTCTAGTGGATTGCAGGCTACTCCGTATTCGAGTTTTCATGTTGGTTCAAGTAGTCAGCAGCGAGGTCCGACTCAGCAAAGTCAGAGACAGCAGCAGCGAGTGCATCGGAGCAGTAGACATGGCCGTGGAGGTCAGCATAGATCGTTCAGATTTGGGTCAGGTGCTTCGAGCAGCAGCAGTGGTCGTAGTTCTGGGTCAGCGGCCAGTGTTTGTCAAACTTGTGGTAGAGTCCATCAGGGACCGTGTTATCTGACACCACTGACATGCTTCAGATGTAGGCAGACAGGACATTTTGCCAGATCATGTCCTTATTCTGGTTATCAGCAGCAGCAGATTTCACGATTCCCACAGCAGTCGATTGCTAGTGCTGCACCCGTGCCATTTCAGTTGCCACCAGCCCAGCATCAGAGTTCCACTTAGTTTGTTCCAAAGCAGAGTCATGGTAGAGGTACTAGAGGAGGTGCCAGAGGTGTTGGCCAGGCTTCTACCAGTCAGCAGGGAGGTCGAGGTCAGGCCAAAGTCTTCCATCTGACTCAGCAGGATGCTCAGGCATCTAATGCAGTCGTGGCAGGTATTGTTTCTGTTTGTTACCTGGATGCATGGGTTTTGTTTTATCCGGGTGCCACGCATTCATTTGTTTCTCCTGTTTTTGCTTCTAAATCTTGTTGGCAAGCTTCGAGGATGGCTTTTCCTTTGTCTGTTGCCACTCCTCTGAGTGATTCCTTGGACACCGATATTGTTCTTTCTGGTTGTCCAGTTCTCGTGGGAGATAGAGAATTACCCGCTGATTTGATTTTGTTGGATATGATGGAGTTTGATGTTATTTTGGGAATGGATTGGTTGTCTTAGCACTTCGCCATGGTAGATTACAGGAATAAGGAGGTGACTTTTATAATTCCTGGTGAAGAAGATTTTAAGTTTGTTGGTGATAGGAGTTCAGCACCTCAGAATCTTATTTCTGCTATTTCAGCTAGGAAGTTATTGAAGAAAGGTTGTCAGGGATATTTGGCATTGGTCAGGGATACGTCAGTGGAGAAGTTGTCACTCACAGATGTTCTTGTTGCTTGTGAGTTTCCTGATGTTTTTCCCGAGGAGTTGCCAGGTTTACCACCTCATAGAGAGATTGAGTTATGTATTGATGTGGTTCCAGGTACTACTCCTATATCTATGCCACCCTATCGTATGGCTCCTGCAGAGTTGAAAGAGTTGAAGGAGCAGTTGCAAGAGTTATTGGATAAAGGTTTCATTAGACTTAGTGTTTCCCCTTGGGGTGCACCAGTCTTGTTTGTGAAGAAGAAGGATGGTACCCTGAGACTGTGCATTGACTACAGAGAGCTGAATAAGGTGACAGTGAAGAACAAGTATCCTCTCCCGAGGATAGATGATTTGTTTGATCAGCTTCAGGGTGCACAGTTCTTTTCTAAGGTTGACTTGAGGTCGGGTTATCATCAGCTGCGGATTAGTGAATCTGATATTCCTAAGACAGCGTTCCGCACTCGATATGGCCATTATGAGTTTCTGGTGATGTCTTTTGGTTTGACTAATGCACCAGCAGCTTTTATGGACTTGATGAACAGGGTATTCAGACCGTATGTGGATCAGTTTGTAGTAGTCTTCATTGATGATATACTAGTATATTCGAGGAGTATGGAAGAGCATGTATATCACTTGAGGATTGTACTACAGACATTGAGAGATCATCACCTTTATGCTAAATTCTCGAAGTGTGATTTCTGGATGGAGAG
The DNA here is from genome assembly GCA_947683625.1 of Mallotus nudiflorus. NCBI lineage: Eukaryota > Viridiplantae > Streptophyta > Magnoliopsida > Malpighiales > Euphorbiaceae > Mallotus > Mallotus nudiflorus. Next base: position 1,428,291 of record CANTUR010000431.1, on the reverse strand, counting down.
TGTTTCTTTTCTTGGACACGTAGTTTCTAAAGAAGGTATTCAGGTTGATCCACAGAAGGTTGAGGTAGTGTCTGAATGGCCTAGACCTACTTCTGTTTCAGAGATTCGGAGTTTTCTGGGTTTAGCCGGGTATTATAGGCGGTTTGTGCAGGATTTTTCCAGGATAGCAGCCCCTATGACTCGCTTAACTCAGAAGAATGTTAGATTTGAGTGGTCAGAAGCTTGTGAGAATAGTTTTCAGTTGTTGAAGGAGAAGTTGACCACAACACCAGTATTAGCTTTGCCTAATAGTGTGGATAAGTTCACAGTTTACTGTGATGCCTCTAGAATTGGTCTTGGTTGTGTGTTGATGCAGAATGGAAGGGTAATAGCCTATGCTTTGAGGCAGTTGAAGAAGCATGAGCAGAACTATCCTACACATGATCTTGAGATGGCTGCAGTGATCTTTGCTTTGAAGATTTGGAGACATTATTTGTACGGGGTGACTTGTGAGATATTTACTGATCACAAGAGCCTTAAGTACATTTTTCAGCAGCGAGATTTGAATTTGAGGCAGAGAAGATGGTTGGAATTGTTGAAGGATTATGACTGTGAGATTCTATATCATCCGGGTAAAGCTAATGTGGTAGCAAATGCCTTGAGTAGGAAGTCCTCAGGTAGTCTTGCTCATATTGGTGTTGAGAGGAGACCATTGATCCATGAGTTGCATCTGTTGGTGGATCAAGGTCTGATGATGAAGATTAGTAGATCAGGTGGACTGTTAGCTCAGTTTAGAGTACGATCTATACTGAGGGATAGGATTAAAGCAGCTCAGAGCCGAGATCCTATTCTGGAAGAGCTTGCAGAGAATGTTAGAGCAGGGAAGTTCACTGATTTCACACTTGATGATAATGGTGTGTTGTGGATCAGTGGTAGACTGTGTGTTCCTGATGTGGATGACTTGAGAGAAGAGATCCTAGAGGAAGCACACTCTACAGCTTACAGCGTTCATCCAGGTGTTACTAAGATGTACCACAATATCAGAGATTTATACTGGTGGGACGGATTGAAGAAAGATGTTGCTGATTATATTGCTAAGTGCTTGATGTGTCAGCAAGTGAAAGTCGAACATCAGAAGCCTTCTGGGAAGCTTCAGCCTCTTCCTATTCCCGAGTGGAAGTGGGAAAGGATAACTATGGATTTTGTGGTTGGTTTACCTCGTTCGAAGGATGGATACGACTCCATCTGGGTGATTGTAGACAGATTGACGAAGTCTGCACATTTCTTGCCTGTGAAAGCCACATATTCAGTTGCTAGATTGGCGAAGTTGTATGTGAAGCATATCGTATGCCTTCATGGAGTACCTGTGTCCATTGTGTCAGATAGAGGTTCGGTGTTTACTTCCCGTTTTTGGCAGAAGTTGCAGGAAGCAATGGGCACTAGGTTGGATTTCAGTACTGCTTTTCATCCTCAGACAGATGGCCAGTCTGAGAGGACGATCCAGACACTGGAAGATATGTTGAGGATGTGTGTCTTGGATTTAGGAGGTAGCTGGGATGATCATTTGTCGCTTGTTGAGTTTGCATATAATAACAGCTACCATAGCAGTATTGGCATGGCACCGTATGAGGCTTTATATGGAAGGAAGTATAGATCCCCGTTGAGTTGGGATGAGATTGGTGAGAGAGCTTTGACTGGACCTGAGATGGTTCAGGATGCTGCAGAGAAAGTCACCGTGATCAAGCGAAGATTAGAGACCGCAGTAAGCAGACAGAAGAGTTATGCGGATCCTAGGCGCAGAGTTATGGAGTTTCAGGTAGGAGATTTTGTTTTTCTGAAAGTATCTCCGATGAAGGGTGTGATGAGATTTGGCAGGAAGGGTAAGTTAGCACCGAGATACATTGGACCGTTTGAGATTCTGGAGAGAGTTGGCACTGTTGCATATCGGTTGGATTTGCCTCCGAGTATGTCACAAGTGCATCCAGTATTTCATATCTCGATGTTGAGGAAGTATATCTCAGACCCTTCACACGTGTTGCAGCCTGACAGTGTAGAAGTGAGTGAAGATTTGACGTTTGTGGAAGAACCTGTGGCGATCATTGATTATCAAGTTCGACAGTTGCGATCGAAGCAGATTCCGATGGTCAAGGTTCTGTGGCGTAGCGACAGAGTTGAAGAGCATACGTGGGAGATTGAAGCTGAGATGCGAGCTTCTTACCCGTATCTCTTTCCTTCTTGATCTTGTTTTTCGGAATTCGAGGACGAATTCTTGTAAGGGGGGAAGACTGTAATATCCCGTGTTTTTAAATATTTTTACACTGTATTGGGATATGCAGTGTCAATAATTTTTTTGTATATATATTACGATATTTTTATGAGTTGTTATGTATTTAAAACCTATTTTAATTACTGTCTTTTATCTACAGTATTTTAAGTAAAATTTTCCCGGGACTTGCATTTTCGGGGAAATTTTCACGTAAATATTTTAATATTAATTATTTTAAATATATTTTCGGACTTGCATGAACTCATACATATTTTTAAAGACTAAATAAAGCCTATGCGTGTGTATATTTATTTAATTAGGGTTTAGTATTACCCTAATATTTTATTTATTATTTATTAGTTTTATTGATATTTAATTATTTTTATTTAGTATAAATTATTAAAATATTAAATTTTATGTGTGTGGTGTATATTTAAAGTGTGTAATTTAATATTATTTTAATATATAGTATAAAGTATATATATATACATATATACATAAAAAATCAAAAGAATTTAGAAAATTACACATTTGCCCCCGAGTCTTCTTCTTCCTCCCGCCCGTTCCCTTCGCCGTTCCGGTCGCTGTTACTGTCGTTTCTTCACCGTGGGTGTGCCGTCCGGTGTGCCACCGCCTTCCCTAGCCTTTTCCGCCGCCTGTGGTAGCCGTTTCCGGCATCTGGAAGTCGATTTTGGCCGGAGAAGCTGAAAATCGATCCACCGTCGATCACGCCGATTCCGGCCACCGTTTTCAACACCGCCAGTCTTTTTCTTCTCCTTGAGCTCCGGTGAGTGTGATTCTAGCTTTGGTTTGAGCTTAAATGGTCTAGAATTGCTTAGGTTTCGAATTTTCAATTTCGGCCTATTAGGGTTTTTGATTTTTTTGAGTTTCAAATTGATTGATTCATGAAAACTCCCTTCACAAATATTGTTCCTAGTAGCTTAATCTACATGTATAAATTTTTGTAGAATTTTTGGAGATTGTTTGGATTTTTTGGGTATTTTTGAATATTTTAATATTATTTTCTAATTTTCGGAAATTAATTATTTAAATTATGAAATTGGAGTTTATGGTTAAATTGGGTGTTGAAATGAATTATAGGAATTTATTTGGAATTTTTATGAATTTCTAAGTATTTATTTTGAATTATTGAAGTTTATGTGATTTTGAGAAATTAGGGTTAATTATGTTTTTATTTGAAATTAATTGGTTAATTGGGTTTAATTATTAATATTATTGATAAATATGTTGAGAAAATTAATTTTGGATAATTGTATAATTTTTGGTGAATTTTTGAAGTAATTTAAGTATATTTATATATATAGGGGTATTTTGGTAATTTTACCCTAAATTGGCTAAAAATGTAATTTAATTGGTTTTAATAGTTATTTAAGGTATAAAACTGATTTCTATAAATTATTTGGTATTTTTAACTAATTAAAACTATTTTTTGTGAATTATTTTCAATTATATATATAATATACGGTTTTTCAAATAAAATGAGTTTTTATCGGTTTTTACAGTGTTTAAAGGTTAATTATGTAATTTCTACTTATAAAATGTATTTCTATGCTATAAGGATATTTTTGGTATATCTGGAATTATTCTGTGTTTGTGGACTCCGGTCGGTAAATTGTAGTCTGGAGTCCGACCGAGGGGTTGTGGATTTGTATTGAGCCTATTTTTCGAAGTGTATTTCTTTGCAGGGTCGGCTCTACTCTTTTGAGTAGAGAGATGTCCGTTTTACAGGGGAGGTTCTGCCGGATTTTCGGTAGAATTCTCGTAAAACGTGATATCCAGTCGAACCCTAATTTCTGATTCTGTGTTTAATACTCTAGATCGAATTCTAGGATGTCTGTTAGGATTATTTTGATGTCGATTATTTATTTCTTGTTTAGTTGCACCGAGACCGAGGGCTAGTGGACCAGGCCCTTCGGACCTGTCTCGTGGAGCGCACTAGGTGAGTTACTATACTATATATATATGCTTAGGATGCATGATTTAGAAATATATGTTTTATTTTGATTAAAATGCATAAATAATATGATTTGTATTTAAGTATATTTTTGATTTATTTTTGGTATATAATAAATTATATACATGTTTTATCAATAAAATATATTTAAAATGTTTTTAAATATATTTCTAGTTTAATTTATAATTTGATTGAATTCATTTGACGTATATATACTCGAAATATACCTGGTTTACGTTTGGTATATTTCCGGTATATATATGGTTTATATTGCTATTTCATTTAAATTCATGCATCATTTATTGTGAATGAATGATTTATATTATTAATGATGAAGGATATCAATAGAACATGCTACCTAGTGGGCAGCACTACGACCGAGTACGTACCGGTACGCCTATAGTATTTAGGCTATATACTAACTTAATTGTGGATATTGATTGATTGTGATTATTGATATGTGTGAGGTGTGGTTTGTGGGTGTGATTGCTGGAGCTCGGTTAACCAAGTGTCTCGGGGCCAATCACACTGGCAGTCAGACTGCTGGAGCTCGATTGACTTAGTGTCTCGGGGCCAGTCTACTGTCCAAATGGATTAAGTGGATATATTTGGAATAAGTGAGCCTATGTGGCTAGAGTGTTGTTTAACACTATTTTCGAGGTTGCGATATTCTAGGGTTCTATGTGATCCTTCATAAAAGATGATTTTCAGATAAAATATATAAAAATGATTTTATTGCATCCGTGTGTAATTGCCTGTATATATATATTAGATATATACTGTTGACTGTATGCATTATCATTTAGTGTGTATGTATATATATTATAGTAATTCACTCAGTGAGGTCTGACTCCCCTCCGTTGACTATTTTTCAGGAGAGTCAACATCCTCAGACCTCAGTAGCAGGTCGATATGCCGGATTTCTTCCGCCCCGGCTTCTTTGTGTAAATTATCTACTTGATTCTTATTTATTTTATCTAGACACTGCAGTAGTTGTGAATTAAAGTATTTTATTTCATGTATTTTATTTTAAAGAGAGATGTATTACATTGAAACTGGATTTGTATTAAAGATTTATATCTATGAGATGAGATTTGATTTAAATCCAGTTGATATGAATAATATGGTGATATTTATGATTTTTTTTTATTTTCGCTGCATATTATATGATTATTGTTATTATTGCATACTTTATTTTATTTTTAGGCTTGCTACGGGTTCCGGATTCGAAAGAATTCCCGTTCCCTAGCGCCGGTCATGGCCCATGTTTTGGGTCGTGACATGCATACTATAATGAACTGATTGGAATATTTCAGAAAATCGATGCTCGGATGTATGCACAAGGGGAGGATGTTAATGGAGTAGTATCACTCCATAAACATATTACCTGGCTTTGAACACATATTTTCCTAGTCAGGCTTGATTTGGAATTTAATACTGCTCGGATTGAAATACTCTAAAAGGATCCACCTCTTGATCTCGAGTCTAGTTATACATATGTACAGAGAGATCATAACCAACGACATACTATAGAAGAGTCAAAGATACTGTCGAACCATTTTGTACTTGTAGCAGCTCAAACTCATTCCTCGTTCAAAGGGAAAGTACCAATTAAGTCCATCACATACACCTGTTCTCATTGTGGCGAAGTTGGACACTCTAAGGAATAGTACTATGAAATTGTGGGATATCTGGAATGGTGGGATTTCAATTGAAAGCCTCATAAGAAGCTCAGAAAGGCTACAATTGCCACCTTTAGTGGTACTAAACCAAGTGGTGATCTTGATGCAACATCAGGTATGACAAATCTTACTCGAAATAATACATGGATTATTGATATAGGTGCTACTGATCATATGACAAACTCCACTCACCATCTTACATCCATCCGCCCATCAACCCAACAAAATATTCTAACTGCTAATGGAGGCATAACACCGGTCACTCATGAAGGATTAGTATCTAACTCCGACTCTCTTAATCTAGATGTTGTTCTTGTTGTTCTATCTCTTTCTTGTAATTTACCATCTGTTGGCCAAATCACTAAAACCTTGAATTACACTGTCAAATTTTGGCATAATTATTGTATATTTCAGGACATTGCAATGCATCGGATTCTTGGCTCTAATGTTAAATATGGAAAGTTGTATTATCTTGAGTTGCATGATGATTTAAGTCAGAAGTCAAGTTAAGTTAATAGGGTTGGTAGAAGTTGCTCAAGTAAAGACCAAGTAATCTTATGGCATCGTCGTATTGGTCATCTTTCTTTTCATTATCTTAAACAAATAAAATCGGATTTATATTTGAAAACCATAAACTCGGAATTCAAGTGTGATATTTGTGAATTGGTAAAAGGCCACCGAATTTCTTATGTACCGAGTTATAATAAAAATTCAATTCCATTTATAACCATTCATTATGATATATGGGGACTTACTTAGATTCCTACTCTATCTAGTGCTCAATATTTTATAACATTTATTGATGAATATACTCGGATGACTTGGGTATCACTACTTTCAAATAAAGGAGATGTGTGCTCCAAGTTTCAGGATCTATACAAAATGGTGGCTATATAATACAAGAGTAATATCTGAGTCTTACAATCTGACAATGGTGGGGAGTATGTTAACTCAATTCTAAATGATTTCTGCCACAATGAGGGCATTCGCCACCAAAGATCCTGTGCCTGCACTCCTCAACAGAATGGTATAGTTGAGCGAAAGAACTAATAGTTATTGAAAGTTGTTCGAGCATCATTATTTGACATGAATGTTCCTCGAGTATACTGGGGAGAGGCTGTTCAATCCGCTGCGTACCTTATAAACTGGACACCATCAAAAGTACTCGATTTTAAAACCCTTCTTCAGAAACTTTAGGAACTTGTCATATCTCCACCCCTTAATAATCTCGAGCCTCGAGTCTTTGGATGCTCAGTATATGTTCATCAGAAACTCGACAAATTAGACCCTCGAGCTATCCGGTGTATTTCTATTGGCTATGTGGATCTATAAAAAGGATATCGGTGTTATGATCCGAATGTAAAGAAAATGTATGTCACTCAGGATGTTCAGTTTCATGAAAATTTTTCTTTCTTCTCTCACTCCGAGTGCTCTCTTCAGGGGGAGAAAAATCTGAACCTCTTTGAATTTGAAGATAGCATTCTGAGTGTTCCGAGTCTGAGTATCCCAAATGTTTCGAGCATCTCATAGACATCTCTGAGAATGCCAAATGTTTCGAGCATCTCACAGACATCTGATGTTCTGAGTCCGAGCATCTCACCTGGACAGATCATAGAAGAAAATTTGAGTAATCAAGATAGTACATCTTCTGAACCCACACTAGAAGCTGAAGAAACTCCGGATGCAGATGTGCACAATAAGGTAAAATTGTCTCCTTTAGTAACTCCAAATATTGAACCTCGTTATCCTTCTAGAATCAATAGAGGGGTTCCAAAAAAATAATATGACTCGAACCTTCATACCAATGCTAAATACCCTATCAACAACTTTATATCAACCAACCATTTTTCTAAATCACATGCACTTACTGTAAATCAGTTATCTACTGTATCTATTCTGAGTAATATGCAAGACGCTTTAAATGATCCGGATTGGAAGAAAGCTATGAATGTGCAGGAAGCTTTAGATGATCTGGATTGAAAGAAAGCTATGAATGATGAAATGGAGGCATTGTAGAAGAACCAAACATGGTATCTTGTTCCTCTTTTGGAAGGAAAGAAAATGGTGGAGTACAGGTGAATATTCACTATCAAACTCAATTCAGATGGAAGCATAAATTGGTATAAAGCTCGGTTGGTAGCAAAGGGGTATACTCAGAAGTATGAAATTGACTATGAAGATACATTTGCCCCAGTAGAAAAAATGAATACCATCCGAGTCCTTATTTCCTTAGCTGCCAACCTGGACTGGCCGCTGTGATAATTTGATGTAAAAAATATATTTTTGAATGGAACCATAGATGAAGAAGTATATATGGATCCACTACCCAGAACTAAATGTACTAACTGAGTATGAAAACTAAAAAGGGCATTGTATGGACTCAAGCAATCGCCTCAAGCATAGTTTGGACGACTCTCAACTTTCATGAGGAAGCTCGAATATAACCAAAGTGATGTTGATCACACACTATTCATCAAACAGAAGTTAGGTAAAATCACCGCACTGATTGTATATGTTGATGATATGGTGGTCACTGAAAATGATTTGAGTAAGACAACAATCTTGCAAAGACAATTAGCATTCGAGTTTGAACTTAAGGATTTGGGTAACTTGAAGTATTTTTTAGAATTGAAGTTGCAAGATCAGCTCAAGGAATTTCCCTCTGCCAATGAAAGTACATAATGGACCTACTGATAGAGATAGGCATGCTTGATTGTAAGCCAATCGAGACTCCAATTGAACTAAACCATGGACTTTCAGTCCTAGGAGATAAAAGTTCCAACTGATAAAGATCGATATCAAAGGTTGGTGGGAAGGTTGATTTACCTATCTCATACTCAGCCAGACATTGCTTATGCAGTAAGTGTTATAATTCAGTTCATGCATTCTCCGAGTAAAGAACATATGGATGCAGTATACCAAGTATTAAGATATCTAAAGTATTCTCCGGGTAAAGGGTTATTATTTAGGAGGAATAAGGATTATGAAATTACTGGCTATACTGATGTTGATTGGGCTAGAGATCGAACTAATCAAAAATCAACATCTGGATACTTTACATTTATTGGAAATAATTTAGTCACTTCGAGAAGCAAAAAGTAAAAAGTTGTAGCAAGGTCAAGCGTTGAAGCTGAGTTTAAAGGAATGACTCATGGAGTATGTGAGTTGCTCTGGGTAAGGTGAATTATTCAGGATCTGGGATTAAAATATCTGAAGCCTATGTTGTTACATTGTGATAACAAGGCAGCCATAGCAATTGCAAACAATCTGGTTCAACATGATCGGACTAAGCATGTAGAGGTTGACAAAAATTTCATAAAAGATCATCTAAACCAAAGAACAATTAATCTTCCATATATTTCTTTTAAGACTCAACTAGCTGACATCCTCACAAAGGCTGTATCTGGAAAAACATTTTACAACTCACTTGGTAAGTTGGGAATGATTGACATACATTCACCAACTTGAGGGGGAGTGTTGAGGAAGTAAATATTTTTATTATATATATTAAGAAGTAAATATTTGTATACAATTAGGAATAAATTTTTATTCTATGTAGGATGTTATGCAATTCCTAATTAGGTTGTGATTAAGATTCCTATGTGTATATATAAGGGGTGTAATCCTTCTTTGAATATTATGGAAAAATATTTCCCTTGAATTTTCTTTTTTTTTTCTCTGAATTTTATTCTTCAATTCAAATATAAACTTTGGGGTAAATTCTATGGATTATATGTAATGAAATTATAGAAGACATATGTTAAAATAAGGGTATAATAGTCTTTTTTTGTAAAAAAAGTTAACAAGAGTCCTTAAGTGTTTGATTTTGAAACTATATGTAGGTTAATATTCGATTTTGAAATAGGGATTTTGAAATGTCAATTAGATCTAATTTCAGGGAGGTTAATATCATTTGCTAAAAAAAAGTTGTAGAAGATAAGGGTATAATGGTCATTTTTTGAAAAAAAGTCAACAAAAGTCTTTAAGTGTTTAATTTTAAAACTATAGAGAGGTTAATATTCGATTTTAAAACAGGAGGTTTTAAAATGTAAATTAGGCCTAATCTTAGGAAAGTTAATGTAATTTTCTCAAAAAAAAATTCAATCAATATCTTAATTAATATAATATATTTGAAACGATTAAGGGCAAAAATGATATAACTTAATTTATTATAAAAAAATCGCATTTAAAAAATTTTAAAGGTATTCAGCTGTAAATTATTTTTTTGCAGTTTCCAAAAAAAAAAACCAACAGCCAACAATTCGTATAAAAATATTTTAGAAAAAGCTTCTTACAATTGTTAGGTCGAATTAATGGTACCAATTGTATAAAGCCAAGAGGCCATGTTCAGATCAAACCATCACGCAAGCTTTTCTAAACCCTATTTAATACAACATTGGTATGAGATTTTTTTATTTTTATTGTAAAATGGTGATTAGTTTTTAAAAGTTTTTTAAAATATAAAATTTGATTAATTTCTAAAATTAAGTATCTAATTCAAAATATTACCATTATTATATAATTAATTGCTATTGAAATAACTTATTAATCTAAGAAAACAAGAAGCTAGATGATGCAAAGATAATTCAACAAGCTCGCTAGCTTGAACGCCATGAACTGATTATGGTTTATTATTTATTAATGTATTAAATTAATAAAAGATTAAATTAAATTAATTTTTTTAAAGGAACACTTTACTGTGTTTATGACCAATTTGATCATGAAGTATTTAATAGAGCATACATATAAAGAAGTTTACCTTTTTATTATTATTATTATTATTGGAGATTAAACATATTGAGGTGGATGGAGTATACAATGGGATAGTCCTCTCCCTACACGCCACTCACTATAAATATAAGAAATTTTATCAAATATGTGGAGGGGAGATTTAAAGTCAAAATCTCTACTGCTTTTTACACCAAATATAATGGTTGGCACATACATGTAAAAGTTAATACGTAAATTTATACATTATTGAAATTTTATTTTGCATATACAATATAAAATCATATATAAAGTTATTTAAATTGAAAATTTACACATATAATAACTGCGTATTTCATATGTGAAAAAAAAATTTATTTAACTCATGATATATAATAAATAAACAAATAAATATATTATTATTATTATTAAATAAAAATTTTAAGATAATAACAACGTTATTTACTTATATAAGAAGTTGATATTAACTTAATATACTTATATTTCATTACAATATTTATAAATTTTTATTTAAATAATTAAATGATATTATTCATTATTTTTCTCAATTTTAGAATTAATTTTATATATAAAAAAAATATAATGGTCATAATTAATTATATGATAATAAAAAAATTAGTTATTTATTAATAAAAAATTTTAAAATAATAAAAGTTATATTTTCTTTATATAACAATTTAAATTTTACAACCTCATTAAACTTATAATTAATTACAATTTTAATAAATTTTTTATTTAAACTATGACACTTTATTTCTTTAATATTTTAATTTTTATTTACACAAAAATTAATTTGATGTAATTTTTTAAGTTCAACTAATAATTAAATGATAAATATTAATTAATTTAATTTTAACTATTTTTTTGTAAAATTTTATAAAAATATCTAAAAGTGATAATTATACTATTTTTTTACAGAAAATATATTTTCAAACAAATTATATGTTCTATTTTTTATTTATTAATTTTAAATTCATAAAAATATATACTTTTAAAATAAATTATATACTTTGCCTATTTTCATAAAATTTATTAATTCTATTTTTAATTATTTACTTATTAAATTTAATATAATAAGACTTATAAAATTATGTTATCTAATTTGATTTATATTAGATAAAACATAAATAGATCTAATTAAAATAGAAATATATATATTTTTAACAAAATTATTACTAAAATTTTAATTAATTTAATTTTATTAAAGATAAAATAGAATTAACATAATTAAAATAGAAAACATATTTAGATTTTGACGTTAATTAATATCATTTTTATTAGAGATAAATTAGGAATTAACCTAATTATAATATAAAATATATACTTTCAATTAAAATTATATTTTAATTAATTTTATTTTATTAGAGATAAAATAAAAGCTAACCTAATAAAAATAGGAAACATACATCATTTTTATTAGAAATAAAATAGAAATTAACCTAATTAGAATATGAAATATATATTTTCAATTAAATTAGAATTAAATTTTAATTAATTTAATTTTATTAGAAGTAAAATAAAAGTTAATCTAATTAAAATAGGAAATATACTTTCAATTATATTAAAAGTATATTTTAATTAAATTAATTTTTATTTGAGATAAAATAGAAGTTAATCTAATTAAATATACTGTCAATTAAATTACAATAGACAATATACTTTCAATTAAATTAGAATTTTTGTTAGAGATAAAATATAAGTTAATCTAATTAAAATAATTTAATATTTATTAGAGATAAAATGAAAAATAGAAGTTAACCTAATTAAAATAGGAAACAGACTTTCTATTAAATTAAAATTATGTTTTAATTAATTTAATTTTACTTTAATTAGTAAATGACTTAATTATCCAATTTTTATATAATAATGAGTAAAATTTTTTTTATAATTTTGTTTGTCCTTCCCCTCTTTGTACATTTATATATATTATAGATATATATAATTTTTTGCCCAAAAATGTTTTAGAGTAAAAATTTTTATATTTAAATTTATATCAAATTAATTTTTTTAAAACTAATATTAGTCATACCAAATAATATTCAAGAAGATATAGAATAATGCGTAAATTGTATAAATGGCCATTAAATTTTGTACTTGATTACTATTTTATTATATAACTCTAATGTATATCTTTTTGCTCACCAAATTTTTATTTAAATTGTGCAAGTAGTTTTTATCATATTTTTTGGTCTATAAATAGTTAAACACCATTATAAATCTATATTTTCTATATTCATATAGATGAATATCTTATTTCTAAATTAATATAAAAATATTATTCAATTAAAGAATAAAGCAAATGCTAATATTTATCTTCATTTTTAAATTTTTATGTAATAAAATAAAATTCATAATATTTTTGTATATTCTATTATATTTTAATAATTTATAAATATAGTTTTATTTTTATTAAAATATTATTTTAATTTCTTACCTGTAATAAACTAAGCATTAATAATAAAGCATTAGTGTATTAGTCTACATTTAAATAATTTATAACTATAGTGTTGTGGGATTCATCTTTATAGAAAGTTTTAAATTTTTTCATTAATTTCTATATGAGTATAGAAAATATGAAATTATTTTTATGCTATTTGCAATTTTGGATCAAAATAATAATATTAGAATATCTATGAACTAAAAAATTTATAAGGACTACACATAAAATCTAAATAGAAATTTAATAATTAAAACAATATAAATTAAAGTTTTGTAATCATATTATAATCAAATACAAAGTTTATTGACCATCTATACATTTTATCCATCTTATAACTTAAAAAACGCAAAGAGTAAATTACTACTAACCTTCCATTTTTTCACATTACGCTACTTGCCCCTTTATATTTAAAATTTATATTCTTTCGTTTTGCATAGATATACTATTTATTCCTTTTATCAATATTGCCATTAACTAATATGAAATCACTAAAATAACTTTAGAAGTAAATACTATTTATCTCCTTTATTTGGATAATTATACTATTTGCCTCTACTATTTTAAAATTTTATGTTTAGCATTAAACTGAGTTTTTATTAGAATTTTACTATAAAATAATAAGTATATCTGTGGACACTCGGCTTAATCGACTCACAACGAAAGGTTTGTGATGAGAAAATGTGAATCTTGAATGTAATAAAGCTTAGAATCTTTTCAAGAATGGACCTAAAAGCCTAAACCCATTCCAAGCCCAAAATTTAACCCAAAACAAAGCCTAAGTATCCTAAAAGACCAAGCCCAAGCCTACTTTGGCCCAAGGGCTCAACTTAGGGTTAGGGATGAAGAGGCAATGCCTAACCAAAGAGACGCCACCTTTGTGGCAACCACTTTGGTGAAGAGGTGTCACCTTTTTGCAAGCCCACTTGCATATACATTAAATGGAGATTTGACAATAATGGGTAAGTGGATGGGCCCACCTGTTACTGACCTGAACATATTGCATGAAAAATGAGACTTTGAAGGCAAAAAGGTGACTAAAAAAAGGTGTGTGATGATGAGGGAAAAATGGGAGGTCTTGTCAAAGATGTGGAAAACCCAAAAAGGTATGGAAAAAGGGCTTTTAAAAGTGAAGGACCTTTTTTTTTTGAAAAAAGGAGGATTGGCTAGTTTTTTTTAACTAGAGCTTAGAAAAAAAAAGGAGAAAAAGAAAGAGGAGTTCTTACTTAGAAGTCCATTTTCAAGGAAAGAGTAGAGGAGTTTTTGCATTCAAGTAAATATTAGAATGAAAACTTATCTCTGAGGGCTAAGTTAGGATCATCAAACTTATCTTGAGCAGTAAGAATGTCTAACTTTAGTCATTTTATGCCTTAACTTGCATGTATTCTTTGTTTATTTTCATTTGATTTTTAAGTCCTATAATGCAAGTTCTAGTTGTTTATATTTGATATTGTTTTACTTAAGATTTAGGTTGTCTTTGAGTTGTGTTTTTATGTCTGGAAGTCGAGTGACTCCTCTTTAAAGAGGCATCGCCTCTTCGTGCTAAGGCACAGAGACGCCTCCTCTTCAAAGAGGCGATGCCATATCAACAGAGCTATGGCTAAATAGTATTCACTTCTTATGCCTATTTTGTATAATTTCTTGTTTCTTTATGTATTTTTATAATTTGTATTCCAATATTTTATGCAATTATTAGGATATTTGATATGATCATATATTTATTTACTGGTTTTGAGTTGTTTTATATCATGCTTTATTTTCTATAAGATTAACTTTATAGCTTTATGTTGTAGGATTTTATATATATTTATCGAGGCTAATATTTTATTACTTGTAGGAACTCTAGGATGATTTGTATCATCAAGCTTTAATCCTCCTAACTTGCTTATGGGTTTACTTGCTTTATAACTAGTTTATTTTTAGTTTATTTTGCTTTAGTTTATATTACCAAGGGTTGTAACTCATTTCTCCTCTCCTATTTCTTTGCATGTATATTTATTTCTTTATCGTTATCCTAATGAATGTTTTGTATATTTAATAAATATAGTGAATCACTCTTAATGGGCATGAAATTGGACTAATGTGCAGATTCAGACTAAATTGTAAAATTAAAGGAAATTGCAATTTGCATGATTAATGAAGAGATGAAATAATAATTAAAGGTAATAAAATACAAAATGCACATAAAGGCCAATTGCAAGGTTGGGTGGGCATTTTAAAAGTCCATACCCAGTTTTTGAACCATTCTCTGAGGATAGCTGTTGGGAACCTTCGTGGAATCCAGTTGTTGTACAATGTATCATGGGTCTTATCCGAATGGTGAATCCTTGTCTAATTTGGGCCTTGAGCCTATTTTTTATTTCCTAGTGGGTCTCAAGCTCATACAGTGTCGTGGTCGCCAAATATTTAGGTGTGCACTTAACCTTGCTACCCATAATGGCGACTCCATTGGGGATAAAGAAACTGATTTTAGTGTTTATATTTCATTATATTTAATTATTCCTTTATTTCTTTTGCATTCACTACACATTTTCACATAATAAGCACTCAGTCCCAAATAACCCGACAATAGTAATTACTTTACTGCCTATGTTTCACTTAAACCTGGTGGTGGTGTATTTGATTATTGTCACTCATGGCATATACTTATCCACATCATATGTACCCTTAAGTGGGGAGATGTAATGGAGGTATATCGATGTAAGAGCCAAAACTTATCACCTAAGACTCAGCTCATATAATGACTTAGTAATTTCCCTCAAGATTTTCCCAAAATGCATGTGCTTTATGCCATTTTAATAATCCTTAGAATAAGGCCCAAGACCATTGAAAATGGGCCATGGTAGGATGGGCCTTTAATACCTATTATAGCTCGTTTAAAATGGACTTTGGATTTATTCAAAGGAACTACTACTTGTTTGTTCTATAGTGAGAGTTGTCTTATATATATCAATTTTATTATCCCCTGTTGATAATTAAAACCCAGACTAAAAAAATCCTTAGGATAAGAAACTCACCATTGAACATGTGTGTGGGAGAAATAAGGGTGGAGATTATCATTTGAGAACTTTATTTCTTTGTTATGTGTAAATAGAGTGTGTGTCTATTTTCTTTCTCTAAATAATAAAATGAATCTGCATATCATGCATACATATCATGCATAAATTCTAATTTCTTGTGGTTGTAGATATAGATTTATGTCAGCCTTATACTTAGACACAATTTAATAATGGTCACCTAGTTAGATCTTCTAAAGAAACAACAATGACAAGTTTTGATCTTGAAGCATTCAAGGAATAGTTGAAAGTAGAAATAATCGAGCAAACTCGAATGATCATGTGGGCAATAATAGTAGAAATGATAGGGTCAGCTAGATAGAAATAACTAACACAATAGCCACCACCATTTGACCTTGATATTAAAAATTCTACTGGGAAATAAAGAGAGGATGATTAGGAAACTTTATTAGCTGAACCTATATGCCGACATAATATGGACATTAAGACTATAGAAAAGACTAAGTAGGCAAAAAATATTACCAAGGTCACAGCTTAAGTCCAAATGATGATGATGATGATGAAAGGAATTGATGCTCTAATGGACTATACCAACCTCGACTTAGATGAGGATGATGGCACTCTTTATTGGAAATTCAAGTTCCTTGATATAAAGAAGTATATTGGAATTGATGATCCATATCTACACTTAAAATAGCATATGACCTACTTGAAGGCCACTGAATTGACTAAAGCTTAAATAGTCAAGCAATTTCCTATGTCATTAGAAGGTGCTCCTATCCGCTGGTATTACGCCTAGAACCACATGTGCAAAATGATTGAAAAGAACTGTGTGCTACATTTATAAAGTAGTATGGATTGGATGCTCAAGTAGAGGTGTCTCTGAGAGACCTATAGAGGCAAAAATTTAATGAGTCATTTGCTAACTATCTGACCAAATGGAGGGGGAAGCTAGCACAAATGAGGCATAAACCTGTTGAGTTTGATCAATTGATGGTAGAGATGGAAGGTTTATTCTATTACTTTCTAAAAATTTGAAAGACCTTGGGATTTAGAATTGTGAGGAATTATATAAATTTGGGGTTTATAAAGAGATCTAGATCAAGAAAAGAAATTCTTCAATGGAAGATCTGGGGGTAAACAAGCGAGTGGATCCAGTAGTAGTGTGCAAATAAATGCCATTAGGCAACCCTGGAGATTCTCTAACCTAGGTAGGCTTCTTTCAAAAGTTTTAGAGAAGTTAATGGAAAATAACCTTTTATAGCCTTTACCCCTAAGACAACCTTTACCAAATGCTAGCCTAAAATTCTACTACAAGTTTCATCAAGCTATTGGATATGACACTGATAATTATATCCAATTGAAAAATGAGATCTAAGACTTAATCAATTGAGGAAAAATTACTGACCTAAAATCCAAAAAACCAAACACCTAAAATAATCCCTTACCAAACTACAAAAACTTTCCACTACCAAATGCACCCATCTTTATGATTAACACTAGTTTAATGAAAGAGCAGGTCCTAAACTCTTTTGTTAATGCCACACTTAATTCACCAAAACATGACCTTGAACCATAAAATCCATAACCCATTGGATTTTCTGTCAATGTGGTAGATATTTAGAGCTCCAATAAAGAAGGGGGACAAGTTGAAATATAGGATAGTGATGAAGAAAGGGAAATCTAATTAATCAATGAGGTTACTAAAAAAAGGAAAGGAAAGGATAAGGAATAACCAGTATTCAGGGTTGAAACAGAAACTGAGAATAAGAATATGAAAAATGAAGAGCTAAAAGAAGAGCTAAAGAAATAAGAGAAGTATATAGCTAGTATATGGGGATTACTCATGAATTCCAATACCCATCAGGAGGCACTAGTCCAAGCTTTAGACCAAAAAAAGGTTCCTAAGACTTACACTCTCAAGCAGATAGTGAATTCTTTGATGGAGAGTCCTGAAGTGCTATCATGTTCATTGATGACAACTTGGCATTAAAAGGAAGGGAGAATTATAAAGCCTTATTCATTAAGGATAAGCTAAAAGGCAAGTTAACTTATTGTGTAATGGTAGATAATGGCTCTACTATTAACGTGTCCCCTCTTAAGATTCTGCCTAAGCTTGGACTCACTGTGGTAAACCTTAAACTTCATGGTGTGATAATCAAGGCTTATGATGATATGAAGTAACTTGTTGAAAGGACCTTTTGAGCTTTAGTCAAGACTGGACTTATTGAGACTTGGGTTAACTTGTATGTGATCAACATCCCAATTACTTTTACCATTCTGTTAAGGAAGCCATGGTTTCATCCTTTAGGAGGTGTGCCTTCCATTGTTTACTAAAAAATAAAGTTTCTATATGAAGGGAAAGTGGTCACTATTTCAGCAGAAATTAAGGCTACTATAGTTGCTTTGAAACTTGCTCCCAAGGAGATCCCTATTAGTCTTAACTTTGAGGTTTGCATGTTATATGAGGATAAGCTTGATGAGAGGGTTGTGAACATGATGAGAAATATGAGTTTTATATGTGGTATGGGGCTGGGGAAGAACCGGAGCGGATTGTCAAAGTTTATATAGCAGAAGGTGCCAATTCTAAAGCACAGGATCAAGTATTATGGAGATGAAGATTCTAAAGAAGATAATGGAATTGGGACAAAAAAAATGGGCACTTTAGGAAACATTTGTGAAAGAAGGCAAGGGTATCGATGCAAGAGAACTCCTAAACCTTTAATGTTGGCTGGGAAGTTAGTCCCCGGGTTTGAGATTTTTGCTGATTATGTAAACAAGGTTAACGAAGTTACTGTTGAGGAGGCAATAATAGAAAAATTGGTATTGACTCCAGAATTAGAAGAGGACGATCCTGCTGCAGAGCTAAAGGATACTACTGATCAGGAAAAGGAGCTAGATTTTGGGACTGTTAATGTTATGCCCTAGGCCAATTATATAATGGCCATACTTTAACATTGACATATTTTTATTTTAATAATAAAGAGGCATTTTTATTATTACTGGCTAATTCTAGTATTATTCTTGATTAGTTAATTCTATAAAGATTATCAAGTACGTGACTTGATAGTAAAACTCTTAGATGATACTTGAATTCTAATAGAAATATCCCTAGTCGATTATTGTTAGGGGAATAATAATGAATAAAGACTAGTATAAGGTTGACTGATGATTAAGTTTTATTGATCATGTATATGAGATATTAAGTTAAACTCATAGGTACATATTTAAAGAAATAATGCACTGGATCGATCCACTATAAGAATACCATATGGATTATTGTCATAGGTAATTCTCATCATAGTAGTATTATTTGAGTTCTCTGACCATAGATCACCATGGTTTCCTACATTATAAGTTTTGTATTTTAACACATCCCTACACCATACTTTAACTTAATGGTAAAACAGGTTGTGATTGGATAAAAAATGAGTTATGTGAGGAATGTGAGTGAATAAGATGGAATTTGTCCCTCAGTTATTTTGAGAAGATATTTGTTGAGCACCTCGATGAGTTAGACTCAAGTGCAATGTATAGCTATGCTAGAATGATAAAGAGTTATTAGTATCAGTCTACTTGGGATCGAGAAATAATATGATTGAACAATATAAGGATGACATAATCCATGCCTTATATTTAATCAGGATATCATGTAACAAAAGGACTATAGCACACGTTGTGTATTAGGTTATGTCGGATTATCAGCCTTCACACAACTTGGTTAGTCATAATGTCTTGTTAAAGACTGATAATGACTTGTAGGCTATATATATATATATATATATATATATATATATATATATATATATATATATATATATATATATATATATATATATCAAAGTAGAAAAGGAAGTCTAATATTACTAAAACCGTTTTGGTAAGAGAAACCCTAAATAGGATGTATATATAAACATCTCTTTCTCTAGGGCTAGCTAAGCCACTCATTCTCCTTATTTTTCTACCACTTCTATTGTAAAAAGAAAACACATAGAGAAAAACTGAGTTGTGTGACAACAAAGGAGCTAGCACACTAACATTGCTTTAGATCACTTTATTCATATGGATACTATAAAAGGCGTAACTTTTTAATGACATCCCAATTTGACAAAGGAATATGTAAAGTTTGAGGTAGGGTGTCACCAGTGTGAACCCCCTCTTCCTTCCAATGTTCTTGCCTAGAAATCATCTTGGTGAGTGTTTGGAAAAACCCTCTTAATCAATCTAAGTCGAATTACATGGATCCGGGTTATGGGTTTTACGGTTAAAAGTTTCATTTTTTTTATTTTATTATGGATCACAGAACCTAATAAAGACCTACATCTCGAACTCTATTATGAATGTTTTCTATGATGATTTTAATGTTTCTCTTATTTAAAACTAATGACCTATTTTTCTTTAAAGTTAATGCAATGAAATTTGACTTTGCTTATTTGTGTGATGTGTTTCCTAATGGTTATTCTATTTATAATGATCATTTTATGAATATGTTTAACACTAATTCTGCACAAACTAAATCATTTAATCTAGGCACAAGTGATAACTCTAAAAATATAGTGATTACTTTTGATTTAACTCTTTATGAGAGAGACAAAATGAAAGAAACCTTAAAAAGAAGATAGAAAGTATTTGCTCAGGGATATAAGGATTTTCCTAGAATTATAGGGAGATCATAGAATATAGGATCCCCACATATCCTCACACCACACTAATAAAGTAGAAAAAGAGAAGGTTAAGGACAGAATGAGCTCTTTTGATCAAGAAAGAAGTTGAAAAACAACTAAAAGTGAAGTTTTTGGAGGTAGTGGGAGACACCTAATAGTTGACAAACATAGTTTTGGTTCCCAAGAAAGATGAGAGAGTTATGATGTGCGTGGACTATAAAGATCTAAATAAAGCATACCCAAAAGATGAATATCCCTTAGTGTATATTAACATTCTAATTGATGGTGCATCTTCTAATGCAATGTATTCTTTCATGGATGGCTTCTCGGGGTACAATTAGATCATGATAGCAGTGATCAATAAGTTGAAAACATCTTTCACCACTGAATAAGGTATCTATTGTTATATAGTCATGCCATTTGGATTAAAGAATGCAAGGGCTATTTATTAAATGATGGCTACCATATTGCTGCATGACATGATCCACAAAGAGAAAGAGGTATACATGGATGTTATGATAGTAAAGTCGTTAACTAGATAAGGGCACTTTAAGGCCTTAGATAAGTTTTTGGTAAAGGCCAAAAAGTATAACCTTATACTAAACCCAAACAAGTGTGTTTTTTAGAGTAACTTTTGGGAAGTTGTTAGGACATATTATCAGCCCGAAGGGAATAAAGGTGGATCCAGATAAGGTTAAAGCAATAAAAAAAATGCCTGTACCAAAAAATGAGAAAAAAGTTATTCATAAGGCGTTTGTAGTACATCAATAGATTCATAGCCAAGCTGACTACTATTTGTGAGCCAATCTTTAAACTTTTGAGAATTAAGGCCTTAGATAAGTTTTTGGTAAAGGCCAAAAAGTATAACCTCATACTAAACCAAAGAAGTGTGTTTTTTAGAGTAACTTTTGGGAAGTTGTTAGGACATATTATTAGCCCAAAGGGAATAGAGGTGGATCCAGATAAGGTTAAAGCAATAAAAAAAATGCCTGCACCAAAAAATGAGAAAAAAGTTATTCATAGGGCGTTTGTAGTAGATCAGTAGATTCATAGCCAAGCTGACTACTATTTGTGAGCCAATCTTTAAACTTTTGAGAAAGAATCAACCTATAATCTTGGATGATAAATGTTAGGTGGCTTTTGAAGCTATAAAAAATTATTCGATGAATCCCCCAGTCCTATAGCCATCAAGACCAGGTAAACCCTTAATTCTTTATATGACAATTAAGAAGAATGCAATAGACATGATGCTAGCTTAAGAAGGTAAAGGAAAAGTTGAGCACGCACTGTATTACATGAGTAAGAAACTCTTATAGTATGAAGTCAACTATAGTATGGTAGAGAAGACATGCTTGGCTGTGATTTAGGCAACTAAGAAGCTTCGACATTATTTCTAATCTTACAAAGTACAGGCAGTCTCTAAGCATAACCCTCTTAAATATCTCCAACAGACTCCATCACTTATAGGAAAGTTAGCCAGATGGTTGGTCTTACTCACCAAGTTTGATATAGACTATGTGGCAAAGAAAGTAGTAAAAGGAAGAGCTGTAGAAAACTTCTTGGCTCAGAGTCTGGTAGATAATGAATAAGAATGAGAGTTGGAATTTCTAGATAAGCATTTGGGGGCAATAGAGGTCCAAGGATGGATAATGTGCTTTGATAGGGCAATTAATAGCAAAGGAGTAAACATTGATGTAATTATAATCATACCAGAAGGAGAGATGATCCTGATGGCGAAAAGGTTAGAGTTTAAAGTAACCAATAATCAAATTGAATATGAAGCATACATTTTTGGGTTAGAAGCACTTCGAAATATGGGACAAAGGAAGTCACAGTATATAGGGACTCTATGCTGGTAATTAAACAAATTTCTAATAAAATAAGAAGTCAGAGAAGATAAGCCAAGATTACACTAGGATTACTTAGCTACTATTCTATTGGCTTTCACTCAATATAGATTTATACATTTTCCACGAAAGAAAAATTAGATGGTAGATGCTTTAGCTACTTTAGTTTCAATATAGGAAAGAAGAAAATAGATAGAAGTCAAAGCTTATATTCTCCCTTGTTATAAAAAGATAAGAGTAATGTTGATCAACCCTATAGAAAAACCCTGGTTTCATGATTTGCAGCGGTATTTAGAAATGGGATAATTTCTTAAAGATGTGGAAAATAAAGAGAGAATGTCTCTGAGGATATTGTCTCGGCAGTTCATTAGTTATAATGGGATGTTATACAAAAGAATGCTGATTAGGGTGCATTTAAGATACGTTGATAAGGATGAGGCCCGAAAAGTCATTAAAGCGGTTCATGAAGGCGTATGTGGTCCACATATAAATGGAAAAGTTCTTGCTAAAAAGATAGCTCATCATGGGTATTTTTAGTTGACTATGGAAGCTGACTATAAGAAGTTTGTAAAGAAATGCCATAACTGTCAAGTGTATGGAGATGTGAGCCACCTGCTTTATATAAAACTTCAAAGGTTGACTTCTCTATAGGTGTTCATAGTATGAGGAATTGATAATAAGGTTAAAGAAATATAACAATCATCATTATATTATAGTGGCAATTGATTATTTCTCTAAGTGGGTTGAAGCGAAATCATTTATAACTATCGAGGCAAAATAGATGGTGAGATTTATAGAAAAGAACATAATCTATAGATATAGGTTGCTTCATCATATTATCACTGATAATGGTGTTCCTTTTAGAACATAAATGGCTACTTTGTTAAAGGATTATACGATTAAGCATCACAAATCATCTTTATATAGACCGTAAGCAAATGGAGCAATAGAGGTAGCAAATAAGAATGTGAAAAGGATTGGATAAGTTATTTGCAATTTGCATTATGGGGATATAGAACCACTACCAAAGCATTAATAGGAGCTACTTCATACTCATTGGTATATGGGCATGACGTTGTATTGCCAGTAGAGGTCAAAATTCAATCATTAAGGGTTCTCTTGGAGTCCAAAATCCCTAAATATCAATAGGTAGAGAGTTGAATGTTGTAGTTAACGTTGTTGGATGAGAAAAGGATGAAAGCTATGTATCACTACTAGTTGTGTTAGAAAAGGATAGCCTAAGCCTATAATAAGAAGATTAAGCTAAGTAAGATCAAAGAGGGTGACTCGGTGCTAAAGCTCACTAAGCAAATCATGACTAACCCACGGGGAAAGTTCAAGCCAAATTGGAAGAGTCCGTATCAAGTGAAGAAGCTATTTTCCAAGGATGTTGCTATTCTATCTTATTTGGAAGGAAAGAGTTTAAGGAGTCCATTAACATAGATAAACTTAAGAAATAATTTTTATGAAGTCTTACTAAGGATAAAACCTCAAAAAGAGGTTGTTTAGGCAAAAGTTAAATATAAAAAAAAGAAAAAATATAAAAGGGTCTTGCTAGATTGAAAATCTTGAAAAAGGTAGCCCAGGAAAAAATTAAGGACATGTAAAATGATAGAGAGAGAAAATATATAATTAGTTAGAACTTGCAAGGGTAAGCCCAAAATGTATAGTCATCTTGTGCTTAAATTAAATGGAATAGGTTGCCTTAATTATTATTGAACATTGTGTTAAATGTTTATTACAAACTATTTAACTAAAAGGGAAATCCCATTCAACAGAAAAATGATGATTAAACTTCATAAACTACTTTTGCTTTTTATTCTTCTGTTGAGCACCTTGAGCATTTAATATTTGCAATTCTCTTGTTCTTTTGTTTCTCATAATCTCATCCTTTTTCTATTTATTGTAACTGAATCCACACCTTGTACTGATCCTCAGTAGAGTGATCTCTATCATAATTGATGTGCCTTTGAATGATTCTACAAGCCCAGGTCACAACCAAGTTGTCTATAAAGTTCTAAGAAAGGCACCTTGGTTTGAACTTATGCATTAGTCCCACAATTAGTTGTTTATATCTATATTATGGGCAAAGACATGTCAGATTGTAGAAAGTGGAAAAATGAAGATCGGTTATAGGGACACAGTTAGTATAAGATCAAATGGTTACATGCTGCAGCCTCCACCGCAAACATATCTACCGAATCATGGTGTCAAAAAATGTGGACAACTAGCTCCAAACATCTTTTAGCATGATAATGCTTTGCTTTGTAATGTGCAATATCTCTAGGAGGCTCGAGTAATCTTAACTATTCATGAAACCATGTCTGAAAGGGGTAAATGAGTGAAATGACAGAAAAGCAAACAAAAGAAAAAAAAGGAAGCTGACCTCCAACAGTAATGGACTTTGAGAGAATCGCTTAGTTTTTAGGAAGTTGTTTAGTCCATTAATGGTTTCAGCTAGAATGAGGGGAAAACGATTAAATCTACCATCCACTTGATCTAGGATGTGAAGAACTTTTGAATCGTAGTTGCCATAAGGAGAAAACAAGTAGTAACTATGCATATAGGCAAAAAGCCATCATTCAAGGCTAGTAAGCCTCCTTATTGTCTATAGCCATAACAACCTCAAGGAAGGATCCAATCAGAACTTCAGAATCAAAGATATGATGAAGGGAAAATCGAGGGGAAAGATTGAATGACCTAGCCATTTGATGTTGAATGGAGTGTAGATCTGGAGATTCAACCCAAGGGATTGAAATTTGATAAGAGGAGTCCATTTGACAACCCAAGGTAGCTTTAAATTCCTCTAGTAGGGGATATATTTCTAAGGTGTTTAATCAAAAAACATGTTTGCTTTGATCCTAAAATTAAGCCACAACATGGAGGAAGGGAAAATTGAACTTCCTAGCATGCAAAGATTGAAAAACTAATAAATAAAAGGGCTCCAATTTTGTCCATGATTCACATCTAAGCCCTTCAATATTAGTTGTAGTTGTTCCAGGCTTCTCTCAATCATGTTTTTGGATTTTAGAGCTATTTAGAGAGAGAAAATGGAGAATTGAGGCACAGGTGTGAGTAAATATGGCTATTTTTATAAAGGGAGTTGGGAATTAAAAAGGGGAGTTTGCAAAGCAGGCATAAAGGTGTTCGCCTCTTCGATAGAGTGGTACCTCATTATGAGGAGGCATTTTGATATCGCCTCTTCATAAAAAGGTGATGCCCCAGTGAAGAGGCGATCGTCTCTTTAACAGTTATTGACATAATTCTAGTGGCGTTATTCAAATTGGCTCTTCATATATTTTTGGATTCATTAATGGAAAGCTTATATGATTAAATGATTAGTTTATATAGAATCATGTAAGGATTATCAAAATTTATCATTAAAATAAGCTTAAATGTTTGAACATTCAATTAAATTTAAACAAAAATATCTAAAATGAAAGTAAAATAATCTTGTAACATTAGAATAAGAGAATGGGGAAAAGTCTGAGTCCTAAATCTTTGAGGCCTCTAACTCTATGGCTTTTGCATCATCTCCATCATCATCATCATCATCTGCCTATCATCATCGTCATCTGCCAATCATTATCGCCATCTGCCCATCATTATTATCATCATCATCATCATCTTTCTTTTCTTCTTTTTCTTCTTCCTCATTCTCATCGTCCTCAATTTGTAGAGCAGCAACTTAATAATGGAGGGCTATAATCCTAATGTGGCTGACTGCATCATGATCCTATCCATATACAATTCAAGGTAAGTACTCATATAAGCATGCATACACATAGAAATAAAAGAAGTCATTACCTTCCACTGGTGAGTAATAGTTATTAAATGGTCTCGCTAGGCCTCAATCAAATGATACATGTACACTCCTTACTCTAGGGGTATCTACAGGAAAGGAAATAGTATGAAAGGAAAAAGCTTTTATGTGTAGCATCAAGAGTGTATGCTGATGTGAGACTCTTATCTAATGACGGAAACCCATGGGATGGGTCTCCCAGGGGCACCTAATAGCAGGGTAGCAGATTAGGTGTGTGAGGCAAATGACTAGCAACCATCCATGAGCTAGAACTAGAAGGAGCTCCATAAGGCAGTGCTCTATGAGGTAGTGCTCCAGTTGAAGTACCCTTTTCGCTATCAGTACTAGGGCACTAAAGTGGCCTCTTATATGCAGGAGGCCTATCTTTAAAAGTCAAACTTATGGCTGCTACCTATGAATAAAACATACTAAGTTAGTATATAAATCAAGAGAGAGGAAGAGGAAAGATGAAGTTAAATGAATACTTAAGCAATAGTAGCAGTTGAAAGGGGCACCTGTTGTAATAGATTGGCTCAAATAAAGTTCAAGTAATGGCTCTTGCTCCTTACAGTGTGGTTCTTAGTAGGATCACCTATAACCACCCTGTCCAGCTCATCACCCTCTAATAGGTGTGTCTAAAACATGCCATCAGGAGGTGATGTGGGGATGTACCTAGCATGAGCACCATGATCCTAGTTGAGGACCCTTTTTCCAAGATACCCTACTCGGCACTTAGATCTACAAAGAAGGACCCTTCGCAAAGATAGTGGTTTAGAGCGAGTTATTTCTGGAAGCCACCTGTCTTGAGGACCCTATAAGTCATAGCACAACTATAGAGAAAAGAGGGCAAGTAAGTAACATAAATTCTACAACTTTATAATGCTAATAATGGTTTTTTATTTTTTCTTAAGTACCTCGTCATAGGTTAGGGAGTTCAATCGCTCCCAATGGACATGCATATGAGCCAAATGTCTCCTCCATAAATGACTAGCCCCCCTACAGAGCTAAGGCAGGGAAGCCAAAATCACTGACACAGACTATCCCTCATATTAGCTCAAGCTCTGTAAAAAGAAAGCATTATCAGTAAAGATTCATGGAAACTAGTATGCCACATTCAAAGAACAAAAGAGATTTAGCAGGTTAGTGTGCCAGAAAACCATAAAATCATCTAGCTCCTCAAATTATCCCATCCATACTCCTATGCAGATAGGCAAGTGTATAACTACCCTAATCATAAGAACATACTTGATCTAAGTCTCAAAAGGGCATTGAAAATATCAAAGCAATGGAGCTGGTGGTGTCAACGAATAGAGTAAGAATGATCTTACTACCTGGTCAATCTCTTGATTTGTGGTGGCAACCTTGACTTTGGCGCGGGTATAGTGACTTTGGATGGTGTTAATCTTGATGGTATAATTCCCCTTCATGTCTGGGACCATAGCAAGAAGTTGCTAGATATAAGCTACTTAATCTGGTGTCATTCAATGGATGCTTACATCAAATGGGACAGTGTCACCTGCACATGTGAACCTAGTAATAGCAGTAAAGGAGACAAGGTCTAGTGTAAGCTCACCAAAGGGAAGGTGAAATGTATATGTAGTCTTGAACCACCTCTTCATCAATGCATGGAGTGGTTGATAATTGGTGCAACCCTAAGCATCCAAAAGTGAGAGGATGAAGTCCTCAAAACCCATATCTTGAATGTGGTCCTTAATGTCATTTGTGAGCTTGTTGTATTAGACTCAAGCAAAGCTAAAGTTCCCAACGCCCTTAAATATGTGGACGTCATGCTAAAAATAAACAGGGAAGTCAAAATTTATGTAATTTGCTTAAAATAAAGAGGCGACATTTCATCAAAGAGGCAATGCCTTAATGAGAAGAGGTAACGCCTCTGTAAGGCATATAAAAGTCATTGCCTTCAGGCGAAGAGGTGATGCCTTTTATTGATAAGGTGATGCTTGCTTGATGAGGCAATCGCCTCATCAAAGAGGCGACACCTCTTCGTGTCAAAGAACACGAACCAGTTTGTAATTTTTTTCAATTTAATCAACTACATTCCTACTTACAATGATGAATATATGTCCGCTAATCAAAACCCAATGATAATTTGCAGAAGAAAGTGATTGGTTTGAATACTAATCTCTTCAGAAGCTAAGGCGTAAGTGTGGGTGCCCAAATTGACCATGAGTGGAATGTTATCCCCAACGGAGATTTTGAGAGTCTGCAATGGATCTATGGGAGGCATCACAGGGTCCCATTATGGAGGATCAAGGGTTCGGGCAACGTCCATTTTTGAAAAAAAAAAAGAAACATAGGAAGAAAGAAAAAGAGAAAAGAAAAGGAAGAAAAAGGAAAATGAGAAACCTTTTTGAAAGAAAAGGGGAGAAAAAAAAGAGAGAAAGGAAAAAAGAAAGGCCTCTTTTATATATGAGAAAGGTGGAGAAGCAGTTTAATGGTAAAATTGAATAAAACAAAAATGACCTCTCGAGCTTGAACCCTAAGGCTGACGGTCCAAGAACTTAAGAAATTGCCTTTTGGGCTTGAGTCATAAAGCTGATGTTATGAATTTTCTATTGGTTTTAAAAGGAATTACCTCTCAGACTTGAGTCATAAGGCTGACGGTGTGAATTTTCTATTGGTTTCAAGAAGGAATTACCTCTTGGGCTTGAGTCCCGAGGCTGACAATGTGAATTTCCTTATGGTTTGAAGAAGGAATTGCCTCTCAGGCTTAAGTCCTAAGGTAGATGACATGAATTTTCTATTTTTTTTTAGAAGGAATTGCCTCTCAAGCTTGAGTCCCAAGGCTGACGACATGAATTTCCTGATGGTTTTAAGAAGGAATTGCATGTCGAGCTTGAACCCTGAGGTTGACAGCGTGAATTTTCTGATGGTTCGAAGAAGGAATTGTCTCTCGAGCTTGAGTCTTGAGGCTGACGGCATGAATTTCCTAATGGTTTAAAAAAGGAATTGCCTCTTGGGCTTGAGTTTTGAGGCTGATGATGTGAATTTTCTAATGGTTTGAAGAAGGAATTGCCTCTCGACCTTAATCCCCAAGCTGATGATGTAATTTCCTAATGGTTTGAAGAAGGAATTGCCTCTTAAGCTTGAGTCCCGAGGCTGACGATATGAATTTCTTGATGGTTTGAAGAATGAATTGCCTCTCGAGCTTAAGTCCTAAGCTGACAGTATAAATTTCCTGACAGTTTTGAGAAAAATTTAACTTCTTTAGCTTGAGCCCCGAGGTTGACGGTAAAAGTTTTAAAGAATCTACTTCCTAAGTGAATCTCGAAGATAAGGTGTATCCTTTTATTATTTATTTCTTTTGTTGTGTTAATTTTTCAAAAAAAAATTAATTGTATAAATTTAGTTTTTTGACAAATCAAGGGGACAAACTGTGGACACTCGGTTTGATCGGCCCCACAATGAAAGCCCAATGATGAGAAAATGCGAATCTTGAATACACGAAAGCCCAAAATCTTTTTAAGAATGGAGTTAAAAGCCTAAACCCATTTCAAGCCCAAAATTTAACCCAAAATAATGCCCAAGTAGTGATTGGTTCTCGCAAGCATATAAGTTCGTCAAGTAATATAGAAGAAGGACAAATTGATCCTATGAGTATTAAATGTCTATTACTTCTATTTCTAACTTGTTTAAGAATCAAATATTAAGTGAATTATAATTGCTAAATTTTAATAGCCAACATGAAACTAAAATAAAACAAAATCAATTAATTTAAATTTTAACAAGAAATGATGAAAATGATATAAGGGATTGTATCACTATATTTTAATTAAGCCAATCACAAGAAATTAGTCTTTCTTTCTATTGCAATTTTTAGAATTTTAATAATAGCAATTAATCTTTCTCAAGTAAAAATTACTTAATTTATTTCTATCAATTTAAAAGACTTTAACTAATTCTCATTAAATTAAAATCTAATCAAATTTAATAAATAAATCATGAAGCACATTTAATTGAAATTAAAATAATTTAAGCTACCTCTAGACTTAAATCAAATAACTAAGTATTCATATTCTTTTATGATTAATATTTCTCAATAATTAACCTTAATTAAAAATCAATTATGAATGGTCAAATCATAAACAATTAAAATTAATGAATGCTTAATGCAAATTAAAAGAAAGACAAATAGCTTAATCAACTTAAATTAAAATAAGTTCAACAATCTCTAACATAATTAAAATTAACTAAACATAATATTCATCATACTCTCAAATGTAAAAGATAAATACATTAAAAAACTAAGAAGAATTAAGAAGACAACACTTCCTTTCCCACGTCCTTCTCTATTCTCTACTTCTTCTCAATCTTCTTTAGTTTTCACATGCATGAACCTTGCACACACATAACACTCCTCTTTTATTTCATAGAAAAACTCTTTGATGCCTCCTTTTTTTATTGCTTCAGATGGCCACATGTATATAGCCATATTAGATGGCTATATTTCAAAATTTGTTGGTGATATTTCAACAAACAATTCAACAACCCACCTAATAACTTTAGACTTTTTATAAATATATATATTATTCAATGTCGATTGTGTATGGCTTTTGTTAATGATCTTTTGACTTTATATATATATATTATGGACACCCTCGGTTTGATCGGCTCACAACAAAAGCCCGGTGATGAGATAGTCCAAATTTTGAATGCAAGAAGAGTCCGAGATCTTCTTTTGAATGGTTAAACCTAGCCCAAAGTTCTCATAGCTAACCAGAACCCAAAACACTAAGCCTGTTAGCCCTATATCCAGCCTAAACTAGGCTTTTTAGGCCCAAAAGCCTAGTAGGCCTGGTAAAGAGGTGATCGCCTCTTTAAAGAGGTATCGCCTTTTCACTTTGGCCTTTAGTGAGGTGACACCTCACCAAAGAGGCGTTGCCTCTTCACAACTATCCCCTCCAGCAACAAATGTTATTTATTACTACATTTAACACAAAAAATTGACCTTCTTACCTTTAATCTATAGTTTTGAATAAAGAAACAAGAATTTTGGGGTATGAAATAATAAGAAAATAAAAGAGGAAATGATGAAAATGCAAGGTGCAAAGTAACCTTAACATTTTAGGGAAAATTGGGAAGAGAGAGGGAAGAGGCTTAAGAGAGGTATGTGGCTAAGAAAAAAGGAGGGGGCTAGCCATTCTGAAAAAAGAGAGAGAGGAAAAGCAAGAGAGAAAAAAACATTCTTTAGAAAAGAGAAGGAAGAAAAGGGAAAAGAGGAAACTTGAAACTAAGAATCCATTTTTTGGGAAGAAAAAAGGAGATTCTTACATTTAACACTTTGAAAATGAACCAAACAACCTCTAAGGGCTTTAGTTAGAAGCATCAAATAGGTCCAAATCAATGAGAATCCTTGTTTTCATGCTTTGAGCTCTTTGTTTTATTTGAAACTTCATCTCTTCATTCTGTATCTTTTTGTGTTTATTGCTTTCCTAAGATTATATTTAAAGCTTGAATATATGAATTATTAAGTTCCTAGTTGTTAGTTTACATTGATTTGCATGAATATTCGAGTTGCTTAGGATTTAAGAAACTTGTGTTTTTGGTGCTGTTGTGCCTGTTGAAGAGACGCCGCTTCTTTGAAGGGGCATTGCCTCTTGACAAGAGGCGATCACCTCTTATGCAGAATCTTGCACGATTTTACTTTATTTTAGTATCTTTTTTGTATATGGTATATGGTATGTATATGCTGCCTAATTGCTTTTAATATTGTATGCGAATGTTATACTTTTAAGATTAATTAAATGATTAATACATGTTCACATGAATCTACATGCATATGTTTCTATCAATATAATTTGAATTGTCTTGTAGATAAAGCTATTTATTTAAATGAGAAACTAACCATTATTCGTTGTAGGTCTTGGTATTTTTAATCACTATGTAATTAGTGGATTAATTAGTTCTTAAGAGGTTTCATTTGGGGTTAATTATTGTAATAATTGTAAAGATTATTGTAATCCATAATCCATTCCCCATTTATTTGGAATGAATGTTTGTAAATCTATTCTCAATATTTGATTTAAATGCCAAGACAGTAAATATGCAAAAGGATTAATATGTAAATTCAAATTAAATTATAAAATTGGAAGCACTTTCAAACCACAATAATAAGGAAATAATTTAATAATCACAGGTAATAAAATAAAAAACACAAATAGAGACCAACCACAAGGTTGGGTGGACATTCAAAGCCCATACCCAGTTTTTAAACATGCATCTCTGATGATGGCTTTTGAGAACCTTTGTGGAATCCAATTGTTTTCAAGTGTCCCGATTCTCATCCGGGTGGTGATTCCCTCTCATTTTAGGCCTCAAAAACCCATTTAGTAATCCTAGTAGGCCTTAAGCCCAGACAGTACCATGGTCACCATACACTTGGGTGCATGGCCTAAACCCTGCCGCCCACATATATATATTTTTTTCTTCAATGTTGGTTGTGTTCAATGCAACCATTTCTGAATTGGTATAAATGGTTAGTGTACAAATGGTAGGCATTGCATTTTAGCAATTTGTCAACACCAATTCTTTTATAGGTGTGCAGTCTCTTTTTGACTTGATTTCTCATATTGTTGGTACAAATGGTTGGTCCTGCAAAGATAAAGTTGAATTAATTATTTCCTTATTAAAACTCAAACACACTTATTAAATTGATTAAAAATTTTAAAGCATAATAAAAACAAATTACACAAAGAAATAAATGATAGTAAAAATAAAAAAATAAAAAATAAATAAAATAAGAGTTCTAATTAAAATATAACAATAAACACCATAAACATATATAAATCAACCTAAAAAAAACTACTACATTTGACAAATAATCAAGTAGCCTAAAAGACCAAGCCCAAGCCTACTTTGGCCCAAGGGCCCAACTGTAACAACCTATATTTTTAAGTTATTTTATTTTAAAATGGAATATGCAGTGTTAATAAAATTTAAAGTCAAATTTGATTATTTTATTTTTATTTTACTATTTTATGATTAATTATTATTATTCTACGTTTAAATAAATTTCCTACGTAAATATAATATTTTTGGTTTTTTTATTTGCATGATTATTTTAATATTTTTATTCTATTATTGTTTTATTATTTTTCCTATTTATTTTATTGATAAATTATTTTATTAATTGTATTATTATTTTATGTGTGTGTAATATATATATTATTGTGTGTATAATGCATGTGTGGTTTAGATTTGAAGTTACCTATTATTATATTATAAAATAAAGTTTTATTTAATTATAATATAAAGTATTATATATATACTATTATATAAATACATATAATATTATATAAACATACACACTTACATGCATGCATATAACACACACATACATGCATGTATTAAACTCTAACACTGCAAAAGAATAGAAAAGTGGACCAAAATATTGAAGCAAGAAACCAAACACAGAAACTTACCAAAACAACGTCCCCTACTATTCATCATCTTCATCCCTCTGCTGCCATCCAATTTTATGACCGTCAAAGTGCCTCCCCCTCCTCTGGCCAGTCACCACCTTCCTCTTCAGCCTTCCTACCATCACCTGCACGTCGGAAGCTCGTCGGCGTCGCCTGTTTTTGAAGGAAGTCGATTCTCCATTGTTTTCGGCCACCCTTCATTTTTTGTCACCGTTCTTCTTACCACCGATTTCTTTCTCTTCCTTGGACATCGGTGAGTGTAAATCCAAGCTTCTTTTCGATTGATATCACGTTTTATAGGGTGGTGTGTGATTTTTAGATTATAAGCATTAGGGTTTTGAATTTTTTTTAGGGTGTTAATGGTTTATTCATGAAAAATTCCTTTACAAATGTTGATTATACTAGCTTAATTTACCTCTATGAATTTTTGTGTGATTTTTGGAATTTATTTTGATTTTTGTAAATTTTTAAATATTTTATTATTATTTTATTAATTTTTCATAAATTAATTATTAAAATTATAAATTTGTGATTTTTGGTGTTATTATTAATTTTTATTAATTTTAGTGTTGATAAATTAATTTTTGAGAATATTATATAATTTTTATGAATTTTTATAGTTTATATCTGTTGGACTTTGTGATACAAACGCAGCGAAAAAATTAAAAATTTATCACATTCCCAAACCTGGATCCATGTAATTCGACTACTTGATTAAATTTAGGGTTTCAAGAATCTCACCAAGACATAGAAGAGGTAAGATTTTCTGAAAAGATGAGAGAAGGTTCACACCAGTGACACCTTACCTCGAGCTTTTTGCTTTGGTTGTTCGGATCTAGACATCTCCCAAAGGATGCGTCCTCTATAGGTATCCACACGAACAGCCCTTCACAAAATGAATTGGAGTGTGTGCTAGCAACCTTCTTGATTGTCTCACAAATCAAGAACAAAAGAAAAACTTTGTCTTTGTTTTCTAAGAAGAAAGAAAACGAATTTGGAGGCAAGAAAAACCAGTGTATTAAACCCTAGAGAATATAACATATTTATAAACTCCAAATTAAGGTTTCACTTACCAATGACCTTTTGATAACTTCCATTTATTATATTTTGATTTTGTTTTAAAAATAAATCAGAAATAATATCTTATTTATTTATTTATTTAAAATAACATTTATCTTAAATAAATAAATAAAATACTTTAATTATTTATTTTCACAGAGTTTATTTTGGGCTTATTAAACCCATATTCATTTTGAGCTTGTTCTAAGTGTGTGACCCTGTAGGTTCATATAACATTGGCAGTGGGCTTAAATCTCTATTTAGGCTTACAAGTCATAAGTGGCCTCTAGCAAGACATTATGACTATCCAAGTCATGTGAAATCAATAATCCGACATAACCTAATTACAGTGAATTTTATTGTCCCTTTATCACATGATATCTTAATTGAACATAAGGCATAGAATGTCATCCTTACATAGTTCAATATTATGACTTGATTCCAAGTAGACTGAAAATGATAACTCTTTATCAATTCATTTCAGCATGGCCATGCATTTTCCTTTAGTCTATCTCATCAAGGGGCCCTTAGATATCTTTCTCATATTAATGAGGGATAAATTCCTTCTAAATCACTCACATTCCTCACATAACTAATTTCATATCCAACAACATCCTATTTAATCGTCCAGTTAATGACAATGTTAGAATGTATCAAAACATAAAATATCTATGTAGAAATCCATAATGATTTCAAGGTTAAAAGACCAAAATAAAATTACTGTGATGAAAAATACTTATGACAATAATCTATGTAGTATTCTCATAGTGGGTCAATCCAGTACATGATCTCTCATCATGTACTTATGAGTTGACTCAATATTTCATATTCATGATTAGTAAAACATAACTATCAGTCAATATCATACTAGCCTTAACACTTTAATATTTATATAATGAATAAATGGCTAGGGATAATTAGAATATAACTCTTATTTTAATCTAAGGGTTTTACTATCAAGTACATACTTGATGGCCTTAGTAAGAATTAACCATTCATATAATTATCATAAAATCAAATGATAATGAAATACCTCTTTATTAATAAAATAAGAAAGTCAATACATAATCACAAATGATTGACCTAATGCATATCACTAACAATATCAATTTTGAAAATTAGGTTAAATATATATTTTGGTAGAAATTATTAGTTAATTATATGTTTTTTTTTATATTAATGATATATATGTTGAGAAAATAATTTTTATGTATGTATAGAATTTTTTAGCAATATTTGTATATAATGTGTATTTTTGTATATTAAGGTTAATTGTGTAATTTTATGATAATTTTAGTTAAATATTATGTTTAATTAATTTTAATATTAATTAAGGTATTAAAATGATTTTTACAAATTATTTACTATTTTTAACTAATTAAAACTAATTTTTGAAAATTATTTTCAAATAATATATTATAAACTATTTTGGTAATAAAATGGATTTTTAGTAATTTTTAATATGTATTTAGACTAATTAAGTTATTTGGATTTATAAAATGAATTTTTATTAATATTTGTGTAATTATTGGAAAAATGAATTTTTAATAATATTATATTATTATTTAGGGTTTTTAAGTAATTATTAGGAAAATAATTATTTTTGGTGTTTTAATGTTAAATATGCTATATTTTGAGATTTTGAGGGTATTTATGGATTTTTAATATATTTTATTATATTATTTGAATTTTGGTGAATTGTGGACTGGATTGGGGAATTTTGTAGTTCGGGATCTTAATCGAGGGTTTTGTGAATTTCTATATTTGAAGTGTATTTTTCTTGCAGGAGCGGCTCTACTTTTTAGTAGAAAAATATCCGTTTTACAGAGGAGATTTTGCCGAATTCTCTCATAAAACATAACATCGGGTCAAATTTGAATTCTCTGTTAGTCTGTGTTTGTAATCCTAGATCAAGTCTCTAGAAGTTTAAGTTAGAAATTTATTATGATTTTTGTATTATTCTTACTGTTTAGTTGTGCTAAGATTGAGACCTAATGGACCAGGCCCTTCGGACCAGTCTTGTGAAACGCAAACCTGTGAGTTTTTATTCTATATATACATTGCATTTAGATTGTATGTTTTAGAAATTCATGTTTTAATTAAATGTATTCATAAATTGCTTTAATAAATGATTAGTATACTTTAGGTATATTTTTAGTATAGTTTTAATATATTTCTAAATAAATGCATGTTTTATCTTCAATAAATATACCTAGCATGTTTTAGTATATTAATGGTTTATTTTTGGTATATTTTATAATTGATTTGAATTTATCTGACATATATATACACAAAATATACTTAGTTTATTTTAGGTATATTTCTAGTATATATATGGTTTATATTGCCATTTGAATTGATATCATGCATCATTTATTTTCTGAATGAATGATTTATTTTAATGAAGGATACCGATAGAACGTGCTTCCTAGTGGGCAGCGGACCGAGTACTTACCGATACGATAGATTGTAGGGTTGAATTACTAACTTATTTGTGGAAATTATGATTTGATTGAGATGTGATGTGATTAATGGTGTGATTGCTAGAGCTCGATTGACAAAGTGTCTCAGGGCCAATCACATTGATAATTAGCCTGCTGGAGCTCGGTCGACTTAGTCTCTTGGGGCTAGTCTATTGTCTCGATGGATTAAGTGAATTTATTTGGAATTAAGTGAGCCTATATGGCTAGAGAGTTATTGTTGATTGAGGTTACGATCATTTAGGGTTCTATTTGATCCTTCATAAACTGATATTTTTTTCAATATTATATATAAAGTGATTTTCAGCATCTGTATGAATTGCTTGTATATATATATATATATATACATATGATTGATTGCATTTGTCATATAGGAGATGCGTGTATATATATTATAACAATTCACTCAGTGAGGTTTGACTCCCCTCAATTGATATTTTTACAGGAGAGTCTTCTTTTTCAGACATCAGCAGTAGGCCTATCCGCCGGATTTCTTCCGCCCTGGCTTTATTATGTAAATTGTCTACTTAATTATTTTATATTGTACTCTAGAAAACTGCACTAGTCATAATTTGTATTAGTTGTGGGATGTATTTATATTACTAATTGTGATTTTAATTCAAAGGCTTTTCTCTGAAAATTTATTTTAAGGTATTTTATTTTATGATATGAGAAATTTATTTTATCATATGGATTTGAGATTTAAATTCTGCTGTATATTTATTTTATTTTATTTTATTTATTGCATGTTTTTATTTATTTTTTTAGCTTGCTACAGGTTCCGGATTCGAAAGAACTCTCGTTCCCTAACGCTGATCATGGCCCTCGGTTTGGGTCGTGACACCAACCCTGGTCAGGGCCAAATAAGCGACGCTTAACCGAAGAGGCACTGCCTCTATGGTAGCCATTTCGATGAGGCAACACCTCTTTCTCCTCTTTACCAATCCACTTGTATAGATATCAAATGGAGATTTGACAGAAATAGGCAAGTAGGTGGGGCCACCTATTACTGACCTGAACATATTGAGTGAAAATGAGACTTTGGAGGTAAAAAAGTGATAAAAAAAGGGGTGGGTGATGAAGAGGGAAAAAGGAGAGGTATTGTTAAAGACATTGTAAACCCAAAATGGTATGGAAAAAGCTTGCACGTATTCTTTGTTCATTTTTATTTGATTTTTAAGTCCTATAATTTATTTTAGTGTTGCATTTACGACATGATCTTTTAAACCTTTAAATACTAGTGTAAGTTCTAGTTGTTTATATTTGATATTATTTTACTTAAGATTTAAGTTGTCTTTGAGTGTGTTTCTATGTCTGGCAATCGAGTGATGCCTTTTTAAAGGGGTGTTGCCTCTTCATGCTAAGGTGATATTATGTCACCTCAGGGCATAGAGATGACGCCTCTTTGAAGAGGCGATGCCATATCAACAAGGCTATGGCTAAATAGTATTCACTTCTCATGCTTGTTTTATACAATTTCTTGTTCCTTTACGTGTTTTTATAGTTTGTATTCCAATCTTTTATGCAATTATCAGGATATTTGATACAATTAAATATTTATTTACTAGTTTTGAATTATTTTATGTCATGCTTTATTTTTTACAAGATTAACTTTACGGCTTTCTATTGTAGGATTTTATATATATTTGTGGAGGCTAATATTTTGTTACTCACACGAACTCTAGGATGATTTTTATCATCAAACTTTAATCCTCCTAACTTGCTTGTGGGTTTACTTGCTTTATAACTAGTTTATTTTGCTTTTATTTATATCATCAAAGGTTGTAACTCATTTCTCCTCTCCCATTTCTTTGCATGTATATTTATTTCTTTATCGTTATCCTTATAAATGTTTTCTATATTCGATAAATGTAGTGAATCGCCGTTAATTGGCGTGAAACTGGACTAATGTGCAAATTTGGACTAAATTGTGAAATTGGAGGAAATTGCAATTTGCTTGATTAATAAAGAGATGACTTAATAATTAAGGATAATAAAATACAAAATGGACACGGAGGTCAACCTCAAGGTTGGGTGGACATTTCAAAAGTCCATACCCAATTTCCGAACCTATTCTCTGAGGAAGGTTGCTGAGAATCTCTATGGAATTCGATTGTTGTACATTATGTCCCGGGTCTTATCCGGATGGCAACTCCTTTTTCAATTTGGGCTTTGAGCCTATTTTATACTTACTAGTAGGCCTCGAGCTCACACAGTGTCATAGTCACCAATCACTTAGGTGTGCTCTTAACCCCCCGCCCACAATATCCTTTAAATAAAAATAGGGAAAAGGTCAAAAAATGACCCTAATATTTACCTCACTTTGACACTTTATATTTTTCAAAGTCCAATTATGACCCTAACTTTTTCAAATCTAGTGCATTTAAACACCACATTTGATGGTGTTAAATTTTTCCATTACAACCAAGAGATGATATTTAAAAATGACTGTCTTATTTACCTCAATTTTCATTTGGCATTTTATGTTTTTAATTGAAGAACAAATTAAATTTAATATTTTCATAATTTATTTTTATTTTTAAATTTCAACAATAAATTATTTGAGCTTCATTTTTAATTATTTTTTAAAATTGAATTAAAATTATTGATTAACATATGAACTATAAATGCATAAATTATTTTCTAATGCTAAATGGTTGAGTATTTTTCATAATTTTTATGTGGTATTATATATACTTTAAATATAAATAAATTAATAAATTAATATTTATATAATTTATACTATATGATTTTATTTTAATACGTAGTTATTTTTTGTACTACTAGAATAATAGGAAAATATTAAAAAATTGGCAACTAAAATCAATAATAAATATTGAAATAACTAATGTTTTTAAGAAAATGATGGGGTATATGAAAAAATTAAAAAAAAAACTAAAATATAATAATTAGTTTAAATTATATCTTAATTTATATGTATTGAAATTTATAAAATAATTAAAATTTTAAAATTAAATAATTTATTCTTAAAATTTCAAAAAATAAAATAAAATAAAATAAAATTCTTGAAATATTAAATTTAATTTTTTTAAATAAAAAACTTAAAGTGTCAAAATGAGAATCGAGGTAAATATGATGATCATTTTTGGACATTTTCCTTTAACTCTAATTGCACCAAATTTAGGAATTTTAGAGTAATAATTGGACTTTGAAAAATTTAAAGTTTCAAAGTGAGACTTGAGAAAAACATTAGAGTCATTTTTGAACTTTTTCTCATAAAAATATAAAATATCTATTCTAATTTTAATCTAATAAAAAATTTTAATTGAATACTAATTAAATACTATTAATCTTAAAATATCTCTACTTAAATATTAACTTCAAATATTTATATTGTATTAAGAATTTAATAAAATAAATTATCTTTTTAGTTTTTAAATTTAATTTTTAATTTAAATTGTTAGTTTAAATTATTGGATATATGAATTAAATTAGATAAATTTATTACATTAATTGCATAAATATAACATACATATCTCATAATCTAAAGTAACAATACAAACAAAATAAATTAGATTTTAATTTTTTTTGAGAGAAAAAAATGAACCTTTCATGTATTGAAAATTAAAATTAAATTTTAATAAAAATAATATTAGTATAATAAAAAAATATCAAAATAAAATTTCACTGAAATTATAAGATTTTATAGTTAAAAAAAGAATTTACTTAATTAAAAATTTCATGCAACACTATTATTGTAAGTTAATATTTAAGTACATATATTAATTATTATTTAGTTAAAAATTTTGATTGGATCAAATTTAAAATTAGATCTTATTTTTTTTATTAAAAGATATAATTATTATTTTATAGTCAATTAATGGTAATGTTTTAACATAAGGCTGAAATATGGTAATGTTAACATAAATTATGTCAAAAAGTTAGTTTAATAATAAAAAATTTAAATTATTAAAGGTAAATATTATACTATATTCAAATAGAGGGACAAATAATATTTACTCTAAAAATTATTTTACTAATTTCATATCTGTTAATAATAATATTGACAGAAAATTTGATGGCACGAGTAAATAACATATTGAAAATAGGAGGACGAAAGGAAATAAATTTTAAATATAATGAGCAAATAGTAAATATGATAAAATAGAGGGGTTAATAGCAATGAACCCGAAAGGAAATTCATATGATGTAGAACTCGGTCTGGAAGTGAGGCCTAACAAACAATGTGTAAAAGAAAATGACGCACAAGTGGCTTACGTCTGGTTAACATGTTGCAAGCTTTGCTTGTAGGCTTGTAGCAGGCCCACCATTTACTAAAACTTGCGTTAAAGCAAATGAAAGCTGCTGTCTGTCATCATGAAAAGGCTTAAAATCTGACAGAACTCGGATTAACTCAATCCAAACGATCTTAACAAAATCACTACTCACACTGTATGGTGTCTGTTCCGCCATTGATCCACTTACTCCACTTCCTTGACTAAGATACAACATGGGTTTTTCTCAAGCTTCCTCCTCCTGGCAAATAACCATTTTCTTGCTTTGGAATTTGGGTTTTACTGTAGCAACAATAACTATTAATTTATCATCCAACAACAACAACGAATATGTATCAGCAATTGGAGACCCAGGAATGAAGAGTCCAAATGTGAGAGTAGCATTGGAAGCTTGGAATTTCTGCAATGAAGTTGGCTCTGAAGCTCCTCATATGGGCAGTCCCAGGTTGGCTGATTGTGCTGATTTGTCTTGCCCATCAATTTATGGTACACCCTTTGTCATGTTTTGAGCATTACCAGTATTCTTTTATGTGTTTGTTTACTTATTGTTTGCAGTTGAATGCTTTGGCGAACTTAATTATTATCTGAATAGTTATTTTAATATTGTTTTATATGGTAGTGTTTCCCGTGCTGTGTTTTTTTCCGTTTATTGAGTTTCTTGTAGCAAATTGTTTATTTTGTAATGTTGGATTTGTTATTATGGCATTCATTAGCTGATGCCTGATGATTTGAAGCAGTATTTTAATGAAATGTCTTTCAAATGTTAGGAATGCTGTCATATCAAAAGGTTCAGTACATCAAAATTCTGTGTTCACTTCACCCCGTTTCTTTCTTTTTTCTTATTACTATTTTAGTAACTATATTCCTCCCCTAGCCATTTCAATGTTTCCAGTATCTTAAATCTCAGACATCCACTGTACTGGCTGTGTATAGCATATCCATACATTCATCCTTTTCTTAAATAACAGTTTTGAAAGGGAATTGCTTCAAGGCATTAGGAGGTCATAAGTTTGATCCGTGCCTCCATCCCCTTCCCAGATTAAAAAAAAAAAAAAAGGGGGGAGCAAATCTGGACTGGTTGTGAATTTGATTCCCATCTCATTTGTGCTTTCCTCTATCTCCACAAAGTCTTACTTATGTATCTTCTCTCTTATGGCTTTTAAGAAGGCTTGCGAATTAGACTCTCGTTTTCACATTTCTCTAGTCTCAATCAGAACACAGAACTAGTTAATTGTGTATCTGTCATGCTGACATCTCAATTAATCTTTTGATTTGTAAGCATCACTTGCACATTAACCATGTCACATCCTTTTTGTGTTTTTGTTTCATGTAAAATGATTCAATTACATAAATGCATGACTTTCTCAACAATCTTTTTGTAGCTTTATTTTTCAATTTTCAGATTCTCTGAGTCACAACTTCTTTGATAATCTAAGCAAGTGTGAAGTGCATCATAAAGTGAAAGACTCAGATAACAACTTAAGAGCTGGTGATAAGTTTCCTGTAGCAGATTTTGAATCTTATCAAGATCCAGACTTGTTTGCTGTGCAAAAGGAACTATATCTAGCTTCTCTATGTGAGGTACATGAATCCCCAAAACCATGGCAGTTTTGGATGATCATGCTAAAAAATGGGAACTTTGATAAAAACACTACACTTTGTCCTGAAAATGGCCAGAAAGTCAGCAAAATAATAACAAGCAGAAACTTTCCATGTTTTGGTAAAGGATGTATGAATCAACCACTTGTTTACCATAATTACTCGCGCTTAGTTTCTGATGGGAACAAGTCTGCATCTTTGATTGGAGGATATTATGGTACATATAACCTTGATGCTGACTTGAGCAAAGGTATAGGGGACAACTCCTATTTTTCAGTCATTTGGAAGAAGAATTTGAGCACAGGGAGTTGGATTTTCTCACATAGACTAACAACATCTGTAAAATATCCTTGGCTTATGTTGTACCTACGTTCGGATGCTACGGAAGGGTTTAATGGTGGTTATCACTATAATGGCAGTGGTATTATGAGAAAGGTTCGTTAACAGGACTTCCTTCTGAATCAATACAAGTGGAATTCACCTATCACTACATATGCATATTTCATTTTTCTGACTTGCTTTGAAGAGTACTTGGAATGCATCTGAGATAACAGTTTTTATGTTCATAATCAATATCTCTTGAGTAGCTGTCCACTCTAAGAAAATCAAGAATCCTTCATGTTGATATTCTGTTGGTATTCTTAATCCAATTAGTTTCCATGTTGCTATTATCTTTCAAATGATTTGAAGTTGAAATTGCAATTCATTTCTTCTTTCAGTTACCAGAGTCTCCAAATTTTAAGGTGAAGTTGACACTAAATGTTACACAAGGAGGAGGAGGCAATAGTCAATTCTATCTTGTTGATATAGGAAGCTGCTGGAAGAACAATGGAGATCCTTGTGATGGTGATGTTCTGACGGATGTGACTAGATACAGTGAGATGATAATTAACCCAGCAACTACAAGCTGGTGCCGTGCAGATAATTTAGTTTCTTGCCCCCCTTACCATGTTAGTCCTGCTGGTGAAATAATTTATAGAAATGAGACATCTCGATTTCCATATGCTGCTTACCATCTGTATTGCAGCCCTGGAAATGCCAAGTATTTGGAGAAACCATATGATATCTGTGACCCATACAGTAATCCAGAAGCGCAAGAATTGGTACAAATTCTACCACATCCTGAATGGGCTGTGCATGGCTACCCTGAAAAGCAAGGAGATGGATGGATTGGCAACTCTAGGACCTGGGAGCTTGATGTTGGTGCCCTCTCTAGTCGTTTATACTTCTATCAGGTATTACTTCTAATTTTGTACTGTAGACACAATGTATTAGATATTGAAGAAGTGGTCCTCACTTATATTTATTTATTGGGGTCAGAAATTGGAGAACAGAGTGGC
Source organism: Mallotus nudiflorus (assembly GCA_947683625.1). Lineage (NCBI taxonomy): Eukaryota > Viridiplantae > Streptophyta > Magnoliopsida > Malpighiales > Euphorbiaceae > Mallotus > Mallotus nudiflorus. Next base: position 1,383,721 of record CANTUR010000431.1, on the reverse strand, counting down.
TGTTTGATACACATAAGGTTTTCGTACTTAGCATTCACATAAATTTCCATGGGAAGATCAAGCAACTACGAGCAGATTGCTTCATCTTTATGTTAATATTTATGTGTGTGTGTGTGTGTATATAGTTATTACTTGATTGATCTTTTGCATGACTTGATGGGTAATTACTAGATGTTGGGTAGAGCCATAAAGGGACTGTTTAGACTGCATAGGTAAGAGAAGAATTTCTTGTACTGCTACTGGTATATAAATCAGAAATGGATTGGTTGGTTTCTTAATTTTTTTGGTTGGTTTCTTAATTTTTGCTCTGATACTATTATAGGTTAGAAACTTTGGTGTTGGCCTGTATCAGGCAGAAGCATTTCCTTTCTTGGGGCAATTCGTCTGCTGTAGTTAGTTGCCGCCTGCTATGGTGTGAGGTGATGTTTGTCTTGAGTAGTGTTGTTGAGTTGTTGGTGCTGCCTAGTTCTGTTAGCTTTTGCCTGAGAACTGCAACTGTGGGCTCCTTTTAACTCAGAAGTATCCACGAAATGCACAATAATATCAATATTCATGAGCAAAGCATCCAAGTACTGGTTGCTTCTATTATGATTTCAGTTTCATTGTGTTGTGACTTTGAAGTAAACACCAGGACTAAAATTTTGTGCAGGATCCAGGAACAAAGCCAGCAAGGCGTATATGGACTTCGATTAATGTTGGAACAGAAATCTACGTTAGCCGGACAGGGGAAACTGCTGAATGGACAGTAAGCAATTTTGATGTGTTGGTTCCAGAAGATGATACTGATGGTGGTCGCAGCTCATCCTAGTTCCTTTCTTGCCAGTATGTTCATTTTCATGTGGCAAAAAATATAATCAACGGCACCATACAATGTATATATTCATATAATTTTTTTTTTCAATTGTGTGAAATATTATTTTTTTTTTTCTTTGAAATGTATTAAGTTTCTAAGCAATAACGTGTAAATCAAAATCAATGGCTTGTTAACTTGGCATGACTGGTTATGGGTTAAGGAACTTAAGGTGATGCTATAATCCTTTGTGAAAAAATGAAATTTAAGCACCCAATATTTTGAAAATTTATGTCCTGGATCTTGTGGAAAAATGAGCTTTTAATTTTTTTTTTTTAAAAAAAGGTATAATTTTACTTGACGCATAAGATAAAATAAAATAATTTAGTTTGATACTTACTCTAGAATTCCACTAAATTAAAATTATTCTGATCATTAAAAAAAAAAAAAAAAGAAGAAGAAATGAGCTATGAATTGCTCTTCAATGGAAGTTGTGAAGAAAAGATCATCTGCATCTAGTGTTAAGGGAGAGTGTCGATCAGGTCAGGTTGATGAAATAGAGAAACCATTCGATTATCGGACAAGAAATAGAAATATATGAGTTGAACCAAACCGATAGTTACTAATAAATTGAAAAGGTTGGTAACCGATAATTTCAATTAAGTCGGTTATGTTCTTCAGATTGGACTCGATTGGATTGAGTCTTTGGGCCTACGAATTTTACAAGTAAAAAAACATAAACAAAATACACTTTTACTAAATAATAATGGGCCAAGCCCACATTACATATTGTTTTCATTACATGTAAGGCTTATTTGCATTGAATATGGTATACATTTCTAAATCCTACATTATATATTTCCAAAAAAAAATTCAATGGCCAATACAAAAAATATTCATTACTGCTTGCACATATACCAAAAACAAATGCAGACAAATCTTGGCTCATAAGCTTTCCACTTCCACTAAAAGTTTCAAAAGTACTGCAACATGTACAAAAAATGAAACTGCAGCAATAATATCTACCCTACACAAAATAAGTAATAGAAGAGATATTTTGATTATAACCAAAGTACAAAAGAATGAAGATGTTAAAAAGAAACTAAGTATAATAACAAAAGGCTCAAGATGCTTATGTTTTTCAAGTCATGAATTAGAATACAACCAAAAGTCTGGCAACATCAACAGATAGTTCAATAAATACTATAATGTTAGTGGCCACTTAAGAAATAAAGCAAGTATTATAATAACAAGTCAGAATGTCATAGGGCGAAAGCATCATCATTGCCAACAAACATAAGAATCAACTACAAGGCTCAGGATATAAAGGTTAAATCACATCAAGAATGCGGTCACATTTCTAGCAGCTATATGAAAAATAAAGTCACCAAAGAAACTTAAGCAAGCATTCTGTCAAGTCATAACATATTATAGGGTGGAAGCATCATTATTGCCTCTTAACTTACTGCAACAACAACACACGCACTAAAAAAGGCACTTCAAGTTGGTCATATGTAAGTACATATTGATCCAAACAATCAATCAAGTAGGAAATTAAAACAGATCAATAAAGTAGTAGCAGCATGTACCAAATTGAAAGTGTCATAAAAGAATCAAGTAAGTAGCATAATATCAATCAAACAACAAATAATGAATGAATATTGGATAGCTTTTTTACTGAGTATTTGTTAATGAAGGGCCATTGGCCACTTGTTCCAAATCTGTAAAAGAAAAAATAGATAATTAGATTCAGCAAGCATTGGATATTATTTAAAAATAAACTAAGGAAAGTAAAGAAAGGAAAAGAAACAAAAGTACCTCTCTCAAATTTCTTTAATTCTTTAACATTTTCCTCAATTAACACTGGCTAATTTTCAAATCTAAGCCAGTCCTATATGTATATAAGAGCCTCAACTATTTTTAAAGTTAATAAACTCCTAAAAGCATCAAGGACATGCCCACTAGTACTAAAAGCAGACTCAAATGCCACAATGGAACTAGGCGCTGCAAGAATATCTCTGGCCATATGAGAGAGCATTAGAAAACTCTTTAAGTTGAGCTTCCACCAATGAAGGATATGAAAACTCCCTTCATCCTCCACCATTGCCTTAGCCAAAATGAATATCAATATCTATTTTTTTTCCACCACCCATTCTATATTATTGCTTGTGCTTCTTAAATCTTTCTTTTGTCAATGAAAGTGTTTTAGCAGTAGCTTAACTTGCAGGCATTAGATTAGGTTGGCTTGATTGACTTGCACAGGTATCAGTAGCAGAAGAAGAGCTAAACAAGCTCACATAATCATTAAATAGAGCAGTCAAATTATACTTTAAATTGATAAACATTCTGCTTCCCACCTATTCACCATACATTTGAGTTATTGTGAACTCAATAAACTCCATCTTAAATCAAGGGTCCAAAACATTAGCAATAAAAATAATAGAATTAATCTTTTTAGGATCCCCTCAATATTTGTCAAATTTATGTTTCATGTTCAACCCCATATGCCTCACAAATAAGTCAGAGCCAGACTGCATATCAGTTAATATAACACTCAAGTTAGAAATTTTAAAAAAATGAATTGGTAGTGATATACTTTGAACTTAAAATTGTTACAGTCATGTCATAAAATATTTCCAACATCTTCACAAGCTGTGAGACATGCTCCCAATCTAGATAGTCAAGTATATCCTCACCCAAGTTAGCTTGAAATAAGCTTTCACTTTCCTTATAACTTTCAAAAGCCTTTTTATATAAATAAGTTATCTTCAACATAACGTAAGTGGAATTCCACCTTATTAGAACATCAAGAGCCAAAGATTTTTTGCATTCAATGCTATCCAAATATGCTAGATCCCTAAATTTCTTCAACCTAGCAAGAGAATTCTTAATGTATCTCATTGTCTCTCACACTTTCCTTACACTAACACTAGACTCTTTCAAGCCATTATTAACAATCAAATTCAAAATAATGTGTTATGCTTCTTATATGCAAAAACTTCATCCTAATACTAGATGCACTATAACTAAGAAATTTCTTTTTTAAAAATCCAATAATAGTGTTATTACTTGATGCATTAACCATAATAATTGAAAAGACAGATTTCAAACCCCATTTAATCAAAGAAGTTTCTAAAGCTTTTGCGATATATTCACCTCAATGCGATGTTATAAGGACAAAATAAATGATTTTCTTATGCAAATTCCACCCATTATCCACAAAATGAGTAGTCACACACATTTTATTTGATTCTTTGTACTAATGTCCAAGAATCAATAGTTATATTGATTCTTTAACAGTTTGATTTAATAAAGATTTTGAGCTTCTCCCTCTCAAACACAAACATCTCATAACAATCTCTTTTTATAGTCCACTTAGATGGTATCTTAAATCTAGGATAGGTAAATTTTGGAAACCATAACCTTCAACAAATTTAAAAGCAAGTTCATCAACAATAATCATCCGGCTGGTGCAATTCTAATTGAATCATAATCATATTTTCATATGCCTATAACAGCAGATTGGATGGCATCTTATGCTTCCACTCTTTTCCTAGCAAAATTCAGTGTTAAAAAATCCTACCTAGTAGTGGCATTTTGTAGTATACAATGCAAGAAATGATTTTTTAAAGAAAGACATGCCATGGGTTTTTGAATGAGCATGATAAGGAACAACACAGTAAAGGCACTTACCTTAACCACTATGCCATTATTATCATGTATTTTCTAAAAAAACTACAAGACAGCAGATTTAGGTTCAGTCTCTTTACATTTCTTTTTAGCAATAATAAGTTATTGGATAGTTGATCCGGGAGTTGCTTCTACCTGATTAGCCTCGGTAAGAGCATGATTACCATCAAGGACACCGGTGGCATTATTACTACCACTGGTAGCTTTCATATATTTCATTTACAACCAATAATAACCACATATATAATGTATTAGTTCCATACATAATATAAACAATTAACTTTTAATCAAAAAAATTCAGTAACAAAGTAATCAGATTAAGGATATTTACCTATTATTTAATAAAAAGGTTTGTGTAGGTCAACTGTCCAACAGATATAAATGAGCGGGCTTTACTCTACTTCCACCCTTTTATTTTAAGTTATAACTTAATAGCTTAAAGTATAAACTTTAAGCTTCCACCATTTTCATTTATATAACTTAAAGCTTAAAGCTTCCACCATTTAGAATCCAGAATCAACACTATAGAGACAGTCACATAGAAAACACAATACACACAATGGTATTTAATCACAATGATAACAAATTGCTCTTTTTGAATAAAGAAACTAAAGAAATTTCAAAATTATTTCAATGAACCAAATAAAGACTCACATAAATGCTACACACAGGGACACAAACCAAAACATGAACATGTTTTCAATGAACCAAATAAACAATAGGCATAATCATGAACATGTTTTCTTTAAAACACCTAGAATCACATATCAGACATAGAAAAAATAACAAACAACAAATTGATGAACTCCATACCCAATAACCATATATCAGACTTCGATTGCATACATGCATGGCTATTTTTTTTAATCCAGACCAAACAACAAATTTAATAAAATATGACATACATACAAAAATATGAATAGATTATTCATTGAAAAAATCAAATAATGAATCAAAAAAATTTAAAATTTTACTAAAAAATTTACCAAATAACTCTTTTTAATCATCATAAATATAAAAAAAATTAAACAAATACTAAACATAAAAACCAAACAAGAAACAACCATTTTTAAATATTAAATCTATAAAAAAATTAAACAAATACTAAAAAAAATTAAACATTTCAAAACAGTAGATCTAAAAAAAATTAAACAAACAAAAAACCAAATAAACCTTTTTAAATATCAGATCTATAAAAAAATTAATTTTTTTGCATGTATGTAACCAGAACCAAAAATTTGAAACAAATCTATATCTTAGATCAATTTCCCATGTAAATCAGAAGAATGTTTAAGCTTCCACCCAAAGAACACATAAATTCATCAAGTAAATAAAATAAGAACACAAAAATTACCAACACAAACAAATATGAAATGAATGATTTGATGTGTTTGTGTTCTAAAAAAAGGGAGAGTTTAAAGTAAAGAGACTGAAAGTAATCAAATCGATTACATAGAGAGACTATTAACAGAGCAAGTGAGTGATTAAGGGTTAAGGTTTGATTTAATTTGCTAGATAAAAGTCAAGAGTGAGTGTAATCTATAGATAAGCAATGATTTAGGGTTAGGGTTAGAGTTAAAGAGGAGATGAAGAAGACAAAGGAGACGAGTTGAAGAGGCGGAGGTGCATTTGGGAGAAAGAAGAGAAATGAGAGGAAAGGTTAAGGTTATTTCAATTTATAGTCCCACCCCTTCTTCAAATGACATCATGCTATATATATATATATATTGGAAATTTGGTTAGTTCAGGAGAATATTACATCACCCCAAACTGAAAACTGAAAAACCCTTATATCCTTAATCGAACCGCCTTAGTGTCATAACCTAAACCGGGGAGTTATGACTAGTACTAGGGAATGGAAATTCTTTTGAATCCAAAACCCATAGCAAGCCTTAAAATAAAAACACATGCAAATATAATACAAAAAAAATACACCATAATTAAAACTTTAATATTATAAAATAAAAACTTTATATCATAATATAATAAAAATATCTTCATACAATATTTGAATACAAGATCTTTAATTATTACAATGCACTACCACCACAATAACACTACTACTGTAGTGATTACTAAAATACAAAAAGACGACAATTCAGTATTTATATAAATCAGCAAAAAAGGAAAGAGTCCAGTGAAGAGTAATACAAGGGAGGTCTGAAGTAGAAGATCTTGAAAAAAATATTGAAGGGAGTCAGACCTCACTGAGTGAATTATTATAATATATATACATGCAACCTAAAGTCATATACAATCAAGTATCAGTATAATAAATAAATATATATATATATACACACACACACACACATGCATTTCATACAGATGAAAAAATCCATTTTATATAATTATAGATGCAGAAAAGTTCTTGGGTGAAGGATCGGAGCAGAACCCTAAAATATTCTGCAACCTCAATCACTGAACCTCACTAGCCAACAGGTTCACTTAATTCCAAACTATTTCTCTTTTCTATTTTTTGGATAGTAAACTGGCTCCGAGACACTAAGTCAACTGAGCTCCCGCAGTCTCACTACCGACATGATTGGCCTCAAGACACTAGGTCAACTGAGCTCCCGCAATCACACCACTCACTTATAGCAAACCTCAATAATTAATTAATCAAGTCTCACATTAATAATTTCATAATATCAACTCTAAAATTTAACACACTGGTGCGCACATAATCCTAGTGCAGCCCATTAGGTAGCATGTTCTATTGCTATCCTTCAAATAAATCTTATAATTATTAAAAATAATGAAATGCATAATTTAAACATGGTGACATCCATTTTAAAAGTAATATACCAAATATATACCAAACATATATATAATCATTTAATAAAATAAATCATATTTAATTATATTATAAAAATATGGATGCTCACAAATATATATTCTACATGCAATGCATATATATGATAATAACTCACAGTTATGCACTTCTCTTAAAGAACTAGAGTGGCTTGGTCCAGCAGGTCTTAGTCTCGGCGCAACTATGGAAAAATAAATAAATAATATTATTATTAGAATTGAAATCCTAATTTATACTTTTAGGAATTCTTAAGAAAATGACTCAATTTAAGACATAACTCGACAAAAATTAAAAATTCAGGATCGACTCAATGTCACGTTTTATGAGAATTCTATCAAAAATTCGGTAGAGTCTCCTTTGTAAAACAGACGTCTCTCTACTAAAAGTAGAGGCGATCCTGCAAGCAAACACACTTCAATATTTCCCAATTCTCAACTTCTTGTGTTAGTCCCTTGAATTACATAATTTGCTCAACTGAGAACTAAAATACACAAAAAGTAAATAAATAATAAATATTAAAAATCCATAAAAATTAATAAAATATGTCAATACAATTTATTTGAATAACAAAACATATTTATCTTCAAATTAATTTAATAAAATCTCAAATAGAGTTAAATAATATTACTAAAAATTTCATTTTTCAAATACTTGAAGTTAAATAGCATAAAGTACAATTAATTATTTAAATTACTCAATTATATAATAAAAATAGCTAAAAAATCCATTTTAATCATAAACGTAATAAATAAAATAATTATTTAAATATATTTTCAAAAATTATTATTAATTAGCCAAAAATAGTAAATAATTCACAAAAATTATTTTAATACTATTTATTATTAAAAAATTATCCAAAACACACTAATTAACAATAATTTCAATTAAAATACAAAATTTACTAATTTTTTCAAAAAGTACCATAATATTAAATATTTTCCAAAAATTAACCAAAATTACTATAAATTCGTAAAAATTTATTTTCTCATTTCTAAAGCTTAATGTTTATATTAAATATACTAATTAGCATTATTTTCAATAAAAATCATATACTTAATAAAATTTACCTTATTTTTTCAAAAATACAATTTTATACATAAACTAAATAAATTCATAATTAAAAATCTAAAATTAATTTCACCAAAGTTCCTTCACAAACCAAGACCTAAATAACTCAATCAATTTTCTAAAAATATCAAAATTTTTCCGGCATGGATCACCGGAATAGTAACTCATCAGAAAATAAAATCCAAAATCTTCAAATAATTCAAAAACATAAAATAAAAATATATTTAGATGCTCTTAGTGCACACAGTCAAACTATTTAAAGCTCAACAAAAATCAAAGCCTAAAGTGACATAAACTAAAACTTGAGTATAAAAAAATTACCAGACATCCTAAGTTTGAAACAATCGAAGATTGAACTTGCTCAGATCAAGAGGAGTTGAATAAGCTTGGAACCACAAGCTCACTCCACCGAAAATCATCACCGATGATGCTACTGGTTGCTGCTGTGTTGACAAAAAAACAAGGGGGATGAGCTCGCTAATAATAGCGGAAAGGGAAGGAAAGAGGGGAGGTGATGTGTGTGTGGTAATGGTGGCAAAATGGCGGTTGATGGTGGCTCGGGTGGTGGCACTATCTATTGACTAGGAAAAAGAAGAAGAAGAATAAAAAAAAAAAAAAAAAGAGAAGGAAAGAGGAAGAAGACTAAAAAAATAATGCTTTTGTCTTTTTTTTTTAATTAGGAAAAAGACAAAACAATAATAATAATAACAATAACAATAACAATAATAATAATAATAATAATAATAATAACAATTTCAAATGAAATAATTACTTTCCAATTAAATCCACCTCTTAATATTAAAATATTTAAAATAGAATAAATTAATACTATTCATAAACAATAACAATAATATTATTATTAAATAATATATAACAATAAATTAAACTTTTAAATCTCGATTTAATATTAATACCAATAATAAAATAAAATAAACATCAACACTAAAATTTAATTAAATTACACCAAAATAATCAAAATATATAAAATTTAAAATATTTATTAACACTCCATATCTTATAATTTAGTTTAATAATTTATAAAAATATCGGATTATAACAATCTTCCCCTTTTACAAAAATTTATCCTTGAATTTTCAAATAAAAAAACAGAAAATAGGATTTCATCGAGGAAAAAGGTAAAGGTAGGTCACCCGCATCTCAGCCTCGGTTTTCCACATGTGTTCCTCCAAGATGCTCCTCCACAACATTTTGACCATCAAAATCTGCTTCAAACGCAACTAATGAACTTGATAATCAATAATCACGACTGGCTCTTCCTCGTACATCAGATCTTCATTCACTTCCACACTCTCAGGCTACAACATGTGCGAAAGGTTTGAAATATACTTCCTTAACTTCGAGATATGGAACACTGGATGCATTAATGACAGATTCGAAGGCAAAGCCAATTGATATGCAACCATGCCAACTTTCTCTAGAATCTCAAATGGTCCAATATATCTTTATGCTAATTTTTCCTTTTTTCCAAACCTCATCACACCTTTCATTGGAGACACCTTCAGAAATACATAGTCTTCAACCTGAAACTCCACATCTCTGTGCTTCAGATTTGCATAGCTCTTCTGTCTGCTAGCTACAATTTTTAATCTTCTTCTGATTACAATAACCTTCTCAACTGCTTCCTGAATAATCTCAGGTCCAATTAACGCTCTTTCTCTAATTTCTTTCCAACACAAAGAAGATCTACACTTTCTTCCGTATAGAGCTTCATATGGTACCATTTCAATACAGTTATGGTAGCTGTTATTATAAACAAACTCTATTAATGGTAAATGATCATCCCAACTACCTCCAAGATCTAATACACACATCCTTAACATATCCTCAAGTGTCTGGATTGTCCTCTTAGATTGACCATCTATCTGAGGGTGAAAAGCAGTACTAAAATCAAGCTTGTGCCCATTACTTCTTGTAACTTCTGCCAAAATCAAGAGGTAAACATTGACCCTTTATTAAATACAATGGAAACAGGCAATCCATAAAGGCACACAATATGCTTAACATACAACTTAGCCAACTTAGTTACAGAATAAGTAGCTTTAAATGGTAAGAAGTAAGCTGATTTGGTTAACCTATCCACAATCACCCAGATAAAATTATATCCATCCTTTGAATAAGGTAACCCTACCATAAAATGCATAGTAACTCTCTCCCATTCCACTCAGGAATAGGAAGAGGCTAAATCTTCCAAGAAGGCTTATGTTGCTCAACTTTTACTTGTTGACATGTAAAGCACTTAGAAACATAATCAACTACATCCTTATTCAATCCATCCCACCAGTACAAATCTTGGATGCTGTGGTACATTTTAAGGATCTTTTCTCTCAAATTATCCATATCAGGAACGCATAATCTACCATTGATCCATAAAAATAACTTAATTATCTAGTGTAAAATCAATGAACTTCCCTTCACGAACATTCTCCTCAAGCTCTGCTAGAATAGGATCTCAACTCTGAACTGCCTTAATCCTTTCTCTCAACATTGATCTGACTCTGAATTGAGTTATCAATCCTCTTGATCTATTAATCTTCATCATCAAACCTTAATCCACTAACTCATGTAACTTTTAGATCAAAGGTCTCCTCTCCACACTAATATGAGCAAGACTACCCAAGGACTTCCTACTCAAAGCATCTACTACCATATTAGCCTGGCATGAATGATAAAGAATATCACAATCATAATCCTTCAATAATTCCAAACATCTCCTTTGCCTCAAGTTCATATCTCTCTGCTGGAAGATGTACTTCAAATTCTTGTGATCAGTGAAAATCTCATAAGTCAACCCGTATAAATAATGTCTCCAAATCTTGAGAGCACATATCACTGCAGCCATCTCTAAGTCGTAAGTAGGATAATTATGTTCATGCTTCTTCAACTGCCTCGAAGCATAAGCTATTGCCCTACCATTCTACATCAACACATACCTAGGTATCATAATACACAGTAAATTTATCTTTCCTATTAGATAAGGTGAGAACTGGAATCGTGGTCAACTTCTCCTTTAGTAACTAAAAATTGTTCTCACAAGCATCTGACCACACAAACTTCACATTCTTCTGAATTAGGCTAGTCACAAGAGCTACGATTCTTGAGAAATCCTGCATAAATCTTCTATAATACCTAGCCAAACCCAGGAAACTTTGAATCTCTATGACTGATGTCGATCTAGGCCATTCAGACACTGCTTCAATCTTCAGTGGATAAACCTGAATTACATCTTTAAACACCACGTGTCTAAGGAATGCAACACTTTCCAACTAAAAATCACACTTTGGGAATTTAGCATAAAGTTGATGTTCTCTCAGTGTTTGCAATACTATCCTCAAGTGATATATATGCTCTTCCATACTCTTCGAATACACCAGTATATCATCAATAAAAACTACCATAAACTGATCCATAAATGGTCTGAATACCCTATTCATCAGGTCCATGAAAGTAGTTGGTGCATTAGTTAACCCAAAGGACATCACCAAAAACTCATAATGAGCATATCGAGAGTGGAATGTCATTTTAGGAAAATTGGCTTCACTGATCCACAATTGATGATAACTCGACCTCAAGTAAACCTTAGAAAAGAACTGTACACCCTAAAGTTGATAAAAAAATCATCTATCCTCGAAAGAGGATACTTGTTCTTCATTATCACATTATTCAGCTCTCTGTAATCTATACATAGTCTCAATGTATCATCTTTCTTCTTCACAAATAGGACTTGTGCACCCCAAAGAGAAACATTAGGTCTGATGAAACCCTTATCCAGTAAATCTTTCAACTGCTCCTTTAATTCCTTTAACTTTACGAGAGCCTTTTTGTAAGGCAGCATCGAAATAAGAGTTATGCCTGAGACCACATCTATACATAATTCAATCTCTCTATGAGGTGGTAAACCTAACAACTCCTCAGGAAAAATGTCAAAAAACTCACAAGCTATTGGAACATTTATAAGAGATAACTTTTCTACTGAAGTATCCCTTATTAGTGCCAAGTATCCCTGAAAGCCTTTTCTCAGCATCTTCCTAATCGTGATAGCAGAAATAAGATTCTAAGGTGCAGAACTCTTATCACCCACAAACTTAAAATCTTCTTCATCCATAATTCTAAAAATCACCTATTTACTTTGATAATCGACAACAGCATAGTGCTGAGATAACCATCCATGCCAAGGATCACATCAAACTTTATCACATCCAATAACACTAATTCTGCTAATAATTCTCTACTTCCTACTAACATCGAACCTACAGAAAGAACCACGTCAGTGTCTAATGAATCACTTAAAAGAGTGGTGATAAATAAAGGAAAAGCCATCCTTGAAGCTTGCCAATATGACTTCGAAGAAAAAATAGGGGACACAAAAGAATGTGTAGCACCTGAGTCAATAAAAAATCTAGCATCCAAGTAATAAACTGAAAGTATATCTGCAACAACAGCATTGGATGCCTGAGCATCTTGCTAGGTGAGGGTGAAAACTCTAGCCTAACCTCAGCCTCCTTACTAGTTCGTGAAAGTCTGGCCAAAACCCTTGGCACCTCCTCTACTACCTCTGCCATGCCCTTATTGGGCTATAAGCTATGACGAACTCAAATACTGATATGGAGGTAACTGATAAGGAGCTAGAGCTGAACTAGCAATGGATTATTACGGAAACTATTGTTGATAGCTAGAATATAGACATGCTATAGAAAAATGTCCTATCTATCTACATCTAAAACAAGCTCTATGAGTCATGAAGCACAGTCCTTGATGGACTCTCCCACACATCTGACAAGCACTGGCTGCTAATCCCGTGCTACCATAACTCGAACTCTGACCACTGTTACTATTGGTAGCATTAAAATTAAATCTAATAAGTCTGCATGGTCTACCATGGCCATGTCTGCTACTCTTGTGGACTCTCTGCTGAGGTCCTAAGCTCTGCTGATAGGATCCTCTCTGCCGACTGGTAAAGCCAATATAAAATGTGGTGTACTAAGTGTTCTACGATCCTCTTGCTTAGATACCTCCCAACTGATAGTAATCAGGCATAACTCCCTGCCTGACTAGTCTGAGCTCTATCTCCTTGGCCAACTCTATCATAAACTCAAGAGTAAGGCGTATAGTAGGCATCCTAACAAACGTAAAACCCAGTCTGGTAACATACATAGTGATTGTGAAGTACTGATCTCTCATTAAGTCTTCTACATATCAACCCAATTTGAGGAACACTCTGGTGTACTCCTCTACTGATCTGTTACATTTGGTAATACCCATCAGTCGAAATCTGTAACTCATCCACATAAGCTCTGAAGAGAAATGCCTCATTAATCTCTCTCAAAATTGAGTCCAGGTGAGTGTCATCATATGTAGCTGGATGACCTGAATGAACTAATCTAGGGTTGGCCCCTTGACAAACAACTCTTCTACCATAATCCTCTGATACTCAGTATGAGCAATTTGAGTCCTCATCTCAATGACATGCAGAAACTCTAAAGGGTCTGTAGTCCTATTGAATGATATATTACCAATTCTGGCATAAAACAAAGCTACCTCAGGGGTCAGACATGCCCTGCTGATAACCAAGTTGCATTTGCGATGCAGCTGGAGGTATAGCAACTTCCTCAAACTCCTGCTCTACAAGTTCCTCGTCCTGTAGCTCTCTCTATCTACGATGACCTGTCGTTCCTCGAGGTCTACCTCTACCTCTACCTTTATGCCTGACTGACATCTCTGTGGGTAGAACCTCATCCTGAAAGGACTCATCATCCTTGACCTTAATGATTGGTGGAGCAACACATGCTCGTCTCCTCATTCTGAAAAGATAACGCCAATGAAATTCAAGCAAAATGGACAGCAACAGACAATAAATAGACATACTAATAATTACATAGAAAACTAAATCAAGGAAGACTTATCAAAGATATAATCGAATCTAATTTACCGTAGTAGTTTCAAAGAAAATAGGACTTTGATAACCTAGGTCCACAACACTAAAAAAATAGGCTCTAATACCAACTTTGTCACGACCCAATTCAGGGAGTCATGATCGGCGCTAAAGAACGGGAATTCTTTCGAATCTGAAACCCGTAGCGAGCCTCAAAATAAAAACACATGCAAATATAATACAAAAAAAATACGTCAGAATTAAAAATTTAATATTATAAAATAAAAAATTAATGTCATAACATAATAAAAATATCTTCATACAATATTCAAATACAAGATCTCTAATTATTATAACACACTATCACTACAATAACACCACTACTGCAGTGATTATAAAAATATAAGAAGATGACAATTTAGTATTTATATAAATTAGCCAAAGAGGAAAGATTCCAACGAAGAATATTATGGGGGAGGTCTGAAGTAAAATATCATGAAAAAAATATTAAAGGGAGACAAACATCACTAAGTGAATTATTATAATATATATACATGCAACCTAAAGTCATATACAATTAAGCATCAGTATATATATATATATATATATATATATATATATATATATATATATATATATATATATATATATATATATATATATATACATGCATTTCATACAGATGCAAAAATTCATTTTTATATAATTATAGATGCAAAAAAGTTATTGGGTGAGGGATCAGAGCAAAACCTTAAAATATTCCAGAACCTTGATCACTGAATCTCACTAGCCAACAGGCTCACTTAATTCCAAAATATTTCTCTTTTCCATTTTTGGATAGTAGACTGGCTCTGAGACACTAAGTCAACCGAGCTCCTGCAGTCTCATTATTAGTGTGATTATCCCCGAGACACTAGGTCAACCGAGCTCCCGCAATCACACCACTCACTCATAGCAAACCTAAATAATCAATTAATCAAGTCTTACATTAAATAATTTCATAATATCAATCCTAAAATCTAATGCACCAGTGCGCACACCGTCCTAGTGCAACCCACTAAGTAACACGTTCTACTACTATCCTTCAAATAAATCTTATAATTATTAAAAATAATGAAATGCATAATTTAAATATGCTACCATCCATTTTTAAAGCAATATAACAAATATGTGCCAAACATATACCAAAACATATATATAATCATTTAACAAAATAAATTATACTTAATTACATTATAAAAATATGGATGCTCATATATATATATATTCTACATGCAATGCATATATATGATAATAACTCATAGTTGTGTGCTCCTCTTAAAGAACTAGACTGGTCTGTTCCGATGGCCCTAGTCTCGGTACAACTATGGAAAAATAAATAAATAATAATATTATTAGAATTGAAATCCTAATTTATACTTCTAGGAATTCTAAAGAATGACTTAATTTAAGACACGACTCGATAAAAATTAAAAACTTAGGATCGATCCGATGTCACGTTTTACGAGAATTCTATAAAAAATTCAGCAGTCTTTTTTGTAAAATGGACGTCTCTCTATTAAAAATAGAGTCAATCTTGCAAGTAAACACACTTCAATATTCCCCAATGCTCAATTTATTTTGGTTTTCGGTTAGGCCTCCGAATTATACTATTCACCCAACCGAAAACCAAAATATACAAAAATAAAAAATAAAAAGTAAATGTAATATTCTACATTTTATTTAAATAAAGTAATAATTGAATTTTCATTATTAGCAATAATTTTTAAATTATATTAAATAATTTTTACCAGCTAGCTATATTATTATGTTAAGGTTATATAATTAATATTTTAGTGAATTATATTTCCTATAGCATTAACTATTATTTGACTATTTTGTAAGCATAAATTATTTTATATTAATCATGTTGTTTTTTAGCCCTAATACATGTATTATATATATATATATATATATATATATATATATATATATATATATATATAAAGGAAAAGAAAAAGATTAAGATTATAATATAAAGTATATTATATATATATATACATATATATATATAGGTTCAGAGTGAAAGGAGAGCCCCGAAATCCCCCACCCCCACTGTCTTCTTCCTCCCCTCTCGCCATCCTCATGACCCACCCCTCTTTGTGCTCCTGCCTCCACCGCCAGGGACCTCATCTCTGTCGTGGTCGAGTGCTCACGGGTTACTGGAGCTGCAGTTCTTCTTCTTCTTCTTCTTCTCTTCTCACCTGGCAGTCAACTCCCCTTCCTCGCGCAACAGCTGCTCTTCCAGCTCTGCCTAGTTCCAGTTCCCCCTTCCGGTGCTGCCTTCTTGCTGTAACTTGCTGCCACCTCAGCCTCCCTCTCCGGTGATAGGGGAGACTCTATTGAAATTTTGGTAGATTTTCTCGTAAAACGTGATATTCATAAAATTTCTACCGTTAGTTAGGTTATCCTGTCTATCGAGTCTTATCCAGTTTTCCTCGAGTCAGCCTGGAATTTCATTATTTTGTTGATTGTTGATTTCGATTCCATAACCATGTTTTAAAAGTCGATTCATTATTTTTATTTTAAAAGTCGATTCATTATTTTTATTTTAGAGCATATCAGAGCAGAAGCTGAGACCGAGGCAGATGCGTGGTCGTCAGCCTTTACACTCATCTTGTAAGTCAATAGAATGATCTGTGCGTGTGTTTATTTAAATAATGCATTCGCTCGTATTTTTATTATATTGATTATATGTTTTATTTAATTTAATGTTGTTATTTAAGATTTAAACATATTTTATTTATTTAAAATCGATTTTGAGAAAATTTTGGTAGAACGGGCTACCTGGTGGGGTTCACCAGGACTATGTGCACATGGTAGAGATTGAGAGATGGATCCGAAATATATATGATTGGTGTATGTTAAACTGGGACGGGTGTCTTGGTGGAAGCCTATGCTCTCGGGGACCGCTAGTGATTGTAAATTTAATAATGGACTGGGATGGGTGCCTCGGTCGATGCCTTTGCTCTCGGGGACCACCAGTGCCATATGTTTGGATTAAGTGAATGACTACGGCTTGGTGCCTCGGTTGATGCCTTTGCTCTAGGGGACCGGTAGTCTAGTTGGAATAAGTGGGCCCGGTTGGCTATTTAGATTTTGGGTTTAGGGTTCTACCGAGATTTTTCAAAAGCTATATTTATACATTATAAATTATTTTCACTACAAATATATATAGTTTTAAAAAAGGTTTTCAAACCGTACAGCTCTTTTTATTGACTTACTCAGTGAGGTCTGATTCCCCTTAATTTATTTTTTTCAAGAGCTTGGGAGTTCGACCTCAGACTTCCTCCACACCGGGTTTCTTCTTCACCGGCTATTTTATGTAGGTCATTATAAGCTGTACTACGTGATAATCTAGGTTGCTGCAATAGTATATGTACTAAAGATTTGTATGGTTTAAATATAATCGTGTAATTTATTTGTGTAAACCACGTTTATGTATAAGATTTAAATTTGATTTATAATATGAGATGTTGAAGCACATTTTATTTAAGCAGTTGAATTTGTGTATTTTGAGAAAAATCAGTTTGATAATGTGTTCTGTTTTAAAATAAAGTTTTAAATTGTAAGGAGTTGTTTATCTTTTCTTTTAGGCTTACTACGGGTTTCGAGGGCCTTATGCCTACCCATTCCCTAGTACCGGTCACATACCCTCGGGTTCAGGTCGTGACAAAGTTGGTATCAGAGCATAAGTTCAATTAATTATCCATGTCTGTCTTTCTGTGTAACTACTGCAGCTTTAGGGTTAATAATTGTCTTTGAGATGTTCTTATTTCTAATTCCGCGTTGCGTTAAATATTCGTACCCCGTTTTGAATTCAATTTTCTTTGTCTTCTTTCAGTATGAGGCGTGTGCATACCGACCCCGATGTCGATCCGACCCTTAGACTTGATGAGCAGTCTGTGCACAATGAGGCTCCCCCTTCTGCTCCACGTCGTAGGGGCAGAGGTAGAGGTAGAGGTCGAGCTAGGGTAGCTGCAGCTAAGATTCCTGATCAACAGCCAGTCGAGCCTGAAGCCCCAGCGGTTGACCCCATAGCCTTTGCAGCTAGACTAGCAGGGATTAATCAAGGTCTAGCAGCATTGAATCAGGTGATGCCCCTTGTACAGCAGATGCTTCAACAGAGGAATCAAGGGATGACAGATACTGAAGCAGCTCTTCTTTACTCTCGGATCGGTAGAGTTTCTTTTGATGGTACGAGTGATGCCTTAGACTTCATTAATGCGATTGAGGCACGTACCATGATGGGACACACAGATTATCAAAGGATTATGATTATGGAGTTGTCGGTTCAGGCGGCTGCTCAGGACTGGTTTATACAGTCGATTCAGCCATCGATGCACGAGCTGACTTGGCCAGAGTTTAAGGACCGCTTCTTGAGATTTTTCTATCCTCCAGCCACCAGAGATGCCTACAGGTGGCAGTTACTCCACATTACTAGAGGCGATAGGTCAGTGGAGGATTATACCGGAGAGTTTAATAGGTTGTCCCGACATACAGAAGATATCATGAGGGACCCTTACAGAGCAGTGGAGCTATATGTTACTGGATTGGGACCCACTTTTATTGGTATACGTATCGAGGGCCACACTTTAGAGAGTGTGATTGAGGAGGCTCGTTTGATTGAGAGGCGACATATCTGCCAGGGCACCATGATAGATCCTTATATAGTTGGGGGCAGTGGATATGGTGTAGCTCCCGGGTACCAACAGCCAGCATTCCACATTGGCAATACAAGTCAGCAGGCTGCGGGTAGTTCACAGCAGGGTGGTAGGAGGTCCAGGACCCACCGAGTTAGTCATCATGGTTATGCCACGAACAAGAGGAGTGGTAGAGGTCATAGATTCAGTACTGGAGTCAGCAGCAGTAGTAGTGGGCAGAGTTCCGGGCAGAGTAGTTTTGGGTTTGGAGCCAATGCCTGTGCGAGTTGTGGATAATTCCATCAGAGCCCATGTCATATGTTGACGGGCGCTTGCTTTAGATGTGGGCAGGTTGGACATCTTGCCAGAGCTTGTCCCTACTCCGGATACCAGCCACAGTACGTTCAGGGTTCATCTTCATCAGTGGCTCAGCCCTAATATCCGATGCCCCAGCAGTATCTAGCACCCATACAGCCACAGCAGAGACCGCCTCAGCCTATGAGTCAGCAGGGTCGAGGTTCAGTTGGAAGACCTAGGGGTCATGGGTTTGCGCAGCCTTCGACTTCTCAGTAGGCAGGTCATGGTTAGGCTCGAGTGTTCACTTTGACACCACAGGATGCTCAGACTTCGAATGCAGTGGTAGCAGGTATTCTCTCAGTCTGTGCATGCGATGCTAGAGTGTTGTTTGATCCCGGTGCTTCACATTCCTTCATTTCTCCTGTGTTCACTTCGAGTATTGAGTGGCAGCCTTCTAGGTTTTCCTTTCCTCTATCTGTGTCGACTCCTCTTAGTGACAAGTTAAAGACAGATGTCTTCTTTCCTTCATGTCCGGTGATAATGGATGGTAGAGAACTATTGGCAGACTTAGTATTGCTTGATGTACTGGAATTCGACGTCATTTTGGGTATGGATTGGTTGTCGAGGTATTATGCCTTTGTGAATTGCCGAGAGAAAGAAGTGGCGTTCAGAATTCCAGATGAAGAAGAATTCTGTTTCAAGGGTGAAAAGAGCTTCATGCCTCATAATCTCATTTTTGCCATTACAGCCCGGAAGATACTTAGAAGGGGTTGTCAAGGTTACTTAGCAGTGGCAAAAGATGTTGAGAAGGTGGCAATTGAGCAGGTGCCAGTGGTGTGTGAATTTATGGATGTCTTTCCTGAAGAATTACCAGGATTACCACCAGACAGAGAGATAGAGTTCTGTATCGATGTCATACCTGGTACGAATCCTATTTCTATGCCACCCTACAGAATGGCACCAGCTGAACTGCAGGAGCTGAAAGAGCAGTTGCAGGAGTTACTTGATAAGGGTTTTATCAAACCTAGTACATCGCCTTAGGGTGCTCCGGTGTTGTTCTTAAAGAAGAAAGATGGTAGCCTTTGGCTTTGTATTGATTACAGGCAGTTGAATAAGGTCACCATCAAGAACAAGTACCCACTTCCGAGGATCGATGACCTGTTTGATCAACTTCAAGGTGCTACATGCTTCTCTAAAATAGATCTGAGATCTGGGTACCATCAGTTGAGGATCAGAGGAGGTTATGAGCCTAAGACAGCCTTTCGAACAAGATGTGGCCATTATGAGTTCTTAGTAATGTCCTTTGGGTTGACTAATGCTCCAGCAGCCTTTATGGACTTGATGAATCGGGTGTTCAGGCCATACTTGGACCGATTTATGATAGTTTTCATTAATGATATATTGGTTTATTCCAAGAGTGAGGTTAAGCATGTGATGCATCTGAGAAGGGTGCTTCAAACCTTAAGGGAGCACAGGTTGTATGGCAAATTCTCAAAGTGCGAGTTCTGGTTGCATCAAGTGGCATTTCTAGGCCACGTGGTTTCTCGAGATGGCATACAGGTGGACCCTAAGAAGATAGAGGCTATTATAGAGTGGCCAAGGCCGACTACAGTTAGGGAAGTATAGAGTTTCATGGGTCTAGCAGGCTATTACGGAAGATTTATGAAAGACTTCTCTAAAATTGCTGCACCTTTGATAAGGTTGACCCAGAAGAGTGCTAAGTTTGTATGGATAGACAAATGCGAAGAGCACTTTCAGTTATTGAAGGACTTGTTGACGTCGGCTCCAATTCTAACTTTGCCCTCTGGGAATGAAGGTTATACAGTGTATTGTGATGCTTCCAGAGTAGGATTGGGTTGTGTGTTGATGCAAAATGGCCAAGTGATTGCTTATGCTTCGAGGCAGTTGAAGAAACACGAGCAGAACTATCCTACTCACAATCTGGAGATGGCATCCGTGGTGTTTGCTTTAAAAATATAGAGGCATTACTTGTACGGGGTGACGTGTGAGATATACACTTATCACAAAAGCTTGAAATATATTTTCCAGCAGAGGGACTTGAATCTGAGGCAGAGGAGATGGATGGAACTCCTTAAGGATTATGATTATTCCATTTTATACCATCCAGGCAAGGCGAATGTTGTGGCAGATGCCTTGAGTAGAAAATCAGCAGGCAGCCTTGCCCATATTAGCACAGAGAGAAGGCCCATTATCAAGGAGTTGCATGGGTTAATCAATCAGGGGTTGCAGATGAAAGTTACCCGAAAGTGCCTTTTAGCTTAATTTAGTGTACGATCAGTATACTTGGATCGGGTTAAGGCAGCTCAGAGCAGAGACCCCCAGTTATAGAAAATCATGTATGAAGTGCAACAAGGGCAGTCACGGGACTTTATGATTGACAGAGAAGGTGTATTGCGGTTGGGCACTAGAATTTATGTGCCAGATGTTGATGACTTGAGGAAGGAGATTATGGAAGAAGCATATTTTTATGCATCTAATGTTCATCCAGGTTCTACCAAGATGTATCATAATCTGAAGGATACATATTGGTGGAATGGAATGAAGAAGGACATTGTAGAGTTTGTATCCAGGTGCCTGACTTGCCAGTAAGTAAAGCTTGAACATCAGAGACCCTCGGGACTGTTGCAGCCCATGCCCATTCCTGAGTGGAAATGGGATATGATAGCCATGGATTTCGTGATTGGGCTACCTCGGACTACTGGAGGTTATGACGCTATTTAGGTGACTGTTGACAGGTTAACTAAGTCAGCACACTTTCTACCTATAATGAATACGTACTCTACTGATAGACTGGCAAGACTTTATGTCAATAGGATTGTTTGTCTACATGGAGTACCTGTGAGCATAGTGTCGGATAGAGGAGCCACCTTTACCTTAGTCTTTTGGCAAGAATTACACAAGGCCTTGGGTACCAGATTGGATTTTAGTACGGCCTTCCACCCTCAGACAGATGGTCAGTCAGAGAGGACTATCCAGACGTTGGAAGATATGCTGAGGATGTGTGTAATGGATTTTGGAGGACAATGGGATTCACATTTGCCATTGATTGAGTTTGCTTATAATAACAGCTATCATGCTAGCATCGAGATGGCTCTATATAAGGCACTATATGGTAGGAGGTGTAGATCACCTTTGTGTTGGGAGATTAGTGAAAGGCAGTTAACGGGACCAGAGTTGGTGTAGATCACTTCAGAGAAAGTTCCCATTATACAGTAGCGATTGAAGACAGCCTTCAGTAGGCAGAAGAGCTACGCTAACCCTAGGAGGAAGGATGTATCCTTCATGGTTGGAGACATGGTGTTCCTGAAGGTGTCTCCAATGAAAGGAGTTATGAGATTTGGCAAGAAGGGTAAGCTAGCTCCTAGATACATTGGACCGTTTGAGATTCGGTCTAGAGTAGGGGAAGTGGCATATAGGCTGGTGTTACCACCAGAACTATCGAGAATCCATCTTGTATTTCATGTATCCATACTGAGAAAATACATCCCTAATCCGTCTCATGTGTTGCAACCTCAAGCCGGAGAGCTTAGCGACGATTTGACTTACGAGGAGTACCCGGTGGCGATTGTGGATTGCCAAATCCGAAAACTGCGAACTAAGGAGATACCGATGGTGAAAGTGCTATGGAGTAACCATTCCATAGAGGATTGCACTTGGGAAACTGAAGTCAAGATACGAGTTTCGTTCCCGTATCTCTTTCCTTCTTAGCCTTGTAATTCTTCTTCTCTTTCTTTTTCTTGAATTCGGGGACGAATTCATATACGGAGGGGAGATTGTAATATTCTACATTTTATTTAAATAAAGTAATAATTCAATTTGCATTATTAGCAATAATTTTTAAATTATATTAAATAATGTTTACTAGCTAGCTATATTATTGTGTTAGGGTTATATAATTAATATTTTAGTGAATTATATTTTCTATAGCACTAATTATTATTTGACTATTTTGTAAGCATAAATTATTTTATATTAATCATGTTGTTTTTTAGCCCTAATACATGTATTATATATATATATATATATATATATATATACTTGCTGCCTCCTCAGCCTCCCTCTCCGGTGACAGCGAGCCCCTCATTTCTTCTCTATTTCTGCAGCTTAGTGGTGGGTGATGCTCACCCGATTTCTGTAATATCCTGTATTTTTAAATATTTTTATACTGTATCGGGATATGCAGTGTTAATAATTCTATTATATAATATTGATATTTCATGAGCTTTTATTTAATTTAAAATTGAATTTTTAATTGTTTATTATTATTTTAAGTGTTTTACGTAAAATTTTCCCGGGACTTACATTTTCGGGGAAATTTTCACGTAAATAATTTATTATTAATTATTTGGAATAGATTTACGGACTTGCATGAACTCATACATATTTTTAAAATACTAGATAACGTGTATATGTGTATTTATTTATTTAATTAGAGTTTAATGTATTACCCTCATATTTTATTATTAAATTTTTAAAATATTAAATTATAAGTGTGTGGTGTATATTTAATGTGTGTAATTTAATATTATTTTATTATATAGTATAAAGTATATATATATACATATATACATTTAATATTAAAACAAAAATTAAAGTTTGAAGTATTTACCAAAGTGCCACCCGACTTCCTTCTTCCTCCCGATTGTTCCCCATCACCGTTCCGCCGCCTGCCGTCCCATTTTCTTGCTGTTGGTGTACCGTCCAGCGTGCCACCTCCTTCCTCAGCCTCCCTCACCGCCTGTTGCAGCCGTTTTCGACGTCTGGAGGTCGATTTTGGCCGGAGAAGCCGAAAGTGGGAGCAACGTCGTTCACGACGTTTCCAGCCACTGTTTTCGACACCGCTGATCTCTTTCTGCTCCTTGAGCTCCGGTGAGTGTGATTCCAAGTTTTTTTTCACTTAAAATGGTCTTGATTTGCTTAGGTTTCGATTTTTCGAATTCGGCCTATTAGGGTTCTTATTTTTTTTTTAACTTCAATTTGATTGATTCATGAAAAATTCCTTCACAAATGTTGTTCCCATTAGCTTAATCTACATGTGTGAATTTTTGTGGAATTTTTGGAGATTATTTTGATTTTTGGGTATTTTTGAATATTTTAATATTATTTTCTAATTTTCGGAAATTAATTAATTAAATTATGAAATTGTGTTTTATGATAAATATAGGTGTTGAAATGAATTATATAAATTTATTTGTAATTTTTATGAATTTCTATGTTTTTATTTTGAATTATTTAAGTTTATGTAATTTTGGAAAATTAGGTTAATTGTGTTTTTAATTGAAATTTATTGGTAAATTGAGTTTAATTATTGATATTATTGATAAATATGTTGAGAAAATTAATTTTGGATAATTATACTATTTTTGGTGAATTTTTGAAGTAATTATATTATATTTATATATATATAGGGGCATTTTGGTAATTTTACATGAAATTGGCTAAAAATATAATTTAATTGGTTTTAATAGTTATTTAAGGTATAAAAATGATTTTTACAAATTATTTAGTATTTTTAACTACTTAAAACTATTTTTCGTGAATTATTTTCAATTATATATATAATATACGATTTTTCTAATAAAATGAGTTTTTATCAGTTTTTACTGTGTTTAAAGGTTAATTATGTAATTTTTACTTATAAAATAAATTTCTATGTTATAAGGGTATTTTTGATATTTCTAAAATTGTTCTGTGATTGTGAACCCCGGTCGGTAGACTGTAGTTTGGAGTCCGACCGAGGGGTTATGGATGAGTTGTTGTGCCTGTTTTCGAAGTGTGTTTCTTTACAGGGTCGGCTCTACTCTTTGAGTAGAGAGATGTCCATTTTACAGGGGAGGTTCTGTCAAATTTTTGGTAGAATTCTCGTAAAACGTGATGTCCGGTCGAACCCTAATTTCGATTCTGTGTTTAATATTCTAGATCGAGTTCTAGGATTTTTTGTTAGGTTTATTCTGATTTCTGTCATTATTGTTTGTTTAGTTGCGCCGAGACCGAGGCCTAGTGGATCAGGCCCGTCGGACCCATCTCGTGGAGCGCACTAAGTGTGAGTTACTATTTTATATATATATATATGTTTAGGGTGCATGATTTAGAAATGTATGTTATTTTGATTAATTATGCATAAATAATTCATTTGGTATTTAAGTTTATCTTTAGTTTATATTTGGTATATTTTGGTATATCTTAAATTATTTGCATGCTTTATTAAACATTTATATCTAAAATGTTTTTAAATATATATTTAGTTTATTTTACGATTGTATTGGATTTATTTGACGTATATATACTCGAAATATACCTGGTTTATTTTTGGTATATTTCTAGTATATATATGATTTATGTTGCTATTTACTTCAAATTCATGCATCATTTATTTGTGAATGAATGTTTTATATTTATTAATGAAGGATATCAATAGAACGTGCTACCTAGTGGGCAGCACTAGGACCGAGTATGTACCGGTACGCTTATAGCATTTAGGCTATATTACTAATTATTTGTGGATATTGATTGAATATGATTATTTAATGTGTGAGATATGGTTTGGAGGTGTGATTGCTGGAGCTCGGTTAACCAAGTGTCTCGGGGCCAATCACACTGACAGTCAGACTGTTGGAGCTCGGTTGACTTAGTGTCTCTGGGCCAATCTACTGTCTAAATGGAATAAGTGAATATATTTGGAATAAGTGAATATATTTGGAATAAGTGAGCCTGTATGGCTAGAGTGTTGTCTAACACTGTTTTGAGGTTTTGATATTCTAGGGTTCTATTTGATCCTTCATAAACTGTGGTTTTCAATAAAAATATATATAAAATGATTTTATTGCATCTGTGTGTATTTGCCTGTATATATACATATTAGATATATATTGTAGATTGTATGCATTGTCATTTAGTATGCATGTATATATATTATAGTAATTCACTCAATGAGGTATGACTCCCCTCTGTTGACTATTTTTCAGGAGAGTCATCTTCCTCAGACCTCAGTAGCAGGCCTGTACACCGGATTTCTTCCGCCCCGGCTTCTTTATGTAAACTGCTTATCTGAGTCTTGAGTTTATTTTATCTAGACACTGCAGTAATCATTAAATATTTAAAGAGATGTTGTATTATATTTGAACTAGATTTGTATTAAAAGGTTTATATATATGAGATGAGGATTTAATTTAAATTCAGTTGGTGCAAATGTTATTATATTTATGATTTTTATTTCCGTTGCATTATATACTGTTATTATTACTATTGCATGTTTTATTTTATTTTTAGGCTTGCTATGGGTTCCGGATTCAAAAGAATTCTCATTCCCTAGCGCCGGTCATGGCCCCTGTTTTGGGTCGTGACAATTTCCTCCTTTCCTTCCTTGATCTTGAGCATTTTTGGTAGATTGTTTAGTTAATTGATGTTTTTAGTGTATAATGAGGTTGATGTTGTCCATTTAGAATTTTTGGGGAATTACTTGATTTTTTTTTTTCAGAATTTTATTTGATATTTAGTTAGTTTAATGGGTTGTTATTTGAGCTCAATTAATAATTAGAATAATTAAGGATAATTTTTTTTATGTATTGATTGTTTTTTTTAGGTTTTAGGAATTTTAATGTTAATTATAAGTTTTGTTAATTTTGGGTATTAATTAATATTTTTATTAATTTCGAAAATTTATTTGTAAAAATTTTAAAATCTTAATAATTGAGGTTATTATTAAATGTTATTAATTTTAGAACTCAAACTATAATTTTGTGAATTTTTATACTATTTTTATAAATATTTTTGAGTGATGCCAAATATGAATTTAGGTTAAATAATATTTTTGGGAGAAAATTGTTGGTTGATTAAATGTTTTAATTATATTAGGAAGATTTATCTTGAGAAAATGAATTTTTGGCATGATTAAATAATTTTAAGGAATTATTTTTTGTATTAATAGCACATTATGTAATTTATGTATTTTAGGGGGGTAAAAATGTAATTTTATGCTAAACATAGTTAAATATATATTTTAATTAGCTTTATTAAAATTTAGGGGGTTTAGACAATTTTTATAAATTAATTGGTATTTTTACTTATGTAGTGAAAATTTTAAATATTAAATTCCAAATATTATATATATATATATATATATATATATATATATATATATATAATACATTATAATGGTTTTAAATTGGGTCATAATTATATTTTGACGAAGGAATACAAATTTAGTTGTTAATTTTTAATAAGTGAGATTTTATATATTTTGTCTATTTTTAGTAATTGTGTATAAGAAATATGTATTTTGAGAAATAAATATTATTAATTCTTGATATTTTATTGAGTCGTGATCTCGGTCGGGGCTAAGTGTAGCTGGAGCCCGACTCGAGTGTGAATGTTTGTAGATATTAGAAGTGAATTTTCTATGCAGGTCTGGCTCTACCTTTGGTAGAGAGATGTCCGTTTTATAGGGGAGACTCTGTCGAAATTTCGGTAGATTTTCTCGTAAAACGTGATATTCATAAAATTTCTACTGTTAGTTAGGTTATCCTGTCTGTCGAGTCTTATCCATTTTTCCTCGAGTCAACCTGGAATTTCATTGTTTTGTTGATTGTTGATTTCAATTCCATAACCATGTTTTAAAAGTTGATTCATTATTTTTATTTTAGAGCATATCAGAGCAGAAGCCGTGAGACCGAGGCAAACGCGTGGTCGTCAGCCTTCACACTCATCTTGTAAGTCAATAGAATGATCTATGCGTGTGTTTATTTAAAGAATGCATGCGCTCGTATTTTTACTATATTAATTATATGATTTATTTAATTTAATGCTGTTATTTAAGATTTAAACGTATTTTATTCATTTAAAATCGATTTTGAGAAAATTTTGGTAGAACGGGCTACCTGGTGGGCTTCACCAGGACTATGTGCACATGGTAGAGATTGAGAGATGGATCCGAAATATATATGATTGGTGAATGTTAAATTGGGACGGGTGCCTTGGTGGAAGCCTATGCTCTCGGGGACCGCCAGTGATTGTAATTTTAATAATGGACTGGGATGGGTGCCTCAGTCAATGCCTTTGCTCTCGGGGACTGCCAGTGTCATATGTTTGGATTAAGTGAATGACTACGGCTTGGTGCCTCGGTTAATGCCTTTGCTCTCGGGGACCGGTAGTCTAGTTGGAATAAGTGGGCCCGGTTGGCCATTATAAATTATTTTCACTACAAATATATATAGTTTTCAAAAAGGTTTTCAAACCGTACAACTCTTTTTATTGACTTACTGAGTGAGGTCTGATTCCCCTCAATTTATTTTTTTTAGGAGCTTGGGAGTTCAACCTTAGACTTCCTCCACGCCGGGTTTTTTCTTCACCGACCATTTTATGTAGGTCATTGTAAGTTGTACTGCGTGATAATCTAGGTTGTTGCAGTAGTATATGTACTAAGGATTTGTATGGTTTAAATATAATCGTGTAATTTATTTGTGTAAACCACGCTTATGTATAAGATTTAAATTCGATTTATAATATGAGACGTTGAAGCACATTTTATTTAAGCAGTTGAATTTGTGTATTTTGAGAAAAATTAGTTTGATAATGTGTTCCGTTTTAAAATAAAATTTTAAATTGTAAGGAGTTGTTTATCTTTTCTTTTAGGCTTACTACGGGTTTCGGGAGTCTTATGTCTACCCATTTCCTAGTGCCGGTCACGTGCCCTCTGGTTCGAGTCGCGACAGTAAATATTAAAAATCATTAAAATCGATAAAATACGTCATTATAATTTATTTGAATAACAAAAACATTAAAGATAATTTATCTTCAAATTAATTTAATAAAATCTCAAATAGAGATAAATAATATTAGTAAAAATTCTATTTTTCAAATACTCGACGTTAAATAGCATAAAGTACAATTAATTATTTAAATTACTCAATTATACAATAAAAATAGCTAAAAATCCATTTTAATCAGAAAATTGATAAATAAAATTATTATTTGAACATATTTATGGAAATTATTATTAATTAGCTAAAAATGATAAATAATTCATAAAAATTATTTTAATAATATTTATTATTCAAAAATTTTCCAAAACACACTAATTAACAATAATTTCAATTAAAATAAAAAAATTACTAATTTTTTCAAAAA
Source organism: Mallotus nudiflorus (assembly GCA_947683625.1). Lineage (NCBI taxonomy): Eukaryota > Viridiplantae > Streptophyta > Magnoliopsida > Malpighiales > Euphorbiaceae > Mallotus > Mallotus nudiflorus. Next base: position 1,354,346 of record CANTUR010000431.1, on the reverse strand, counting down.
TTACCATAATATTAAATATTTTCCGAAAATTAACCAAAATTACTATAAATTCGTAAAAAAAAATTATTTTCTCATTTCTAAAGCTTAATTTTTATATTAAATATACTAATTAGCATTATTTTCAATAAAAATTATATAATTAATAAAATTTACCTTATTTTTTCAAAACTACAATTTTATACATAAACTAAATAAATTCATAATGAAAAATCTGAAATTAATTTCACCAAAGTTCCTTCACAAACCATAATCTAAATAACTCAAACAATTTTCTAAAAATATCAAAATTTTTCCGGCAAACAAAATCCAAAATCTTCAAATAATTAAAAAAACCAAATAAAAATATATTTAGATAGCTCTTGATGCACACAACCACATTTCCAAAGGGATTAAGCATGAATCAAATTATTTCAAGCTCAACAAAAATCAAAACCTAAATTGACCTAAACTAAAATTTGAGTATAAATCGAATATTCAACTTGCTTGGACTTAGAGGAGTCGAACAAGCCAAAACCTCAAGTTGACTCCACTAGAAACCGTCGTTGGTGATGCTGCTGGTTGTTGTTGCGTTGATGGAAAAACAGGGGGGATGAGCTCGTTGATGACGGCAAAAAGGGAAGGAAAGAGGGGAGGTGATGTGTGTGTGGTACTGGTGGCAAAATGCCAGTTGATGGTGGCTCAGGAGGTGGCGTTGTTTGCAGATCGGGAAGAAGAAGAAAAAAAAAAAAAAGAAAAGGAAAGAGGAAGAAGATCAAAAAAATTAATGCTTTTGTTTTCTTTTTTTTATAATTAGGAAAAGATAAAATAATAATAATAATAATAATTTCAAATGAAATAATTACTTTCTAATTAAATCCACCTCTAAATATTAAAATATTTAAAATAGAATAAATTAATACTATTTACTAATAATAACAATAATAATATTATTAAATAATATATGACAATAAATTAAACTTTTAAATCTCGATTTAATATTAATATCAATAATAAAATAAACTAAACACTAACACTAAAATTTAATTAAATTACATCAAAAAAATCAAAATATATAAAATTTAAAATATTTATTAATACTGCATATCTTATAATTTAATTTAATAATTTATAAAAATATTAGATTATAACATTTAGCCACATTTTTAGAAACTAAACCGTGTTCAAAATTCAGGTCGAGTTAGTTCGAAAATTCGGACATGGTTTGGTATTGCTATGCCCTATCTAGTGCTATCTCAAGAGCGGCCAATTTACTATCGTCTGGATATAAAATGAAATGAAAAATTATTAGGTAGTTTGGATTTTCACATGATTAAACAAAAACATGTTTTGTTCGCCATACTCATCAATAATTCTTTTTTTTTTTTTTAAGTATGAAATAATCTAAATAAAGTAAACCCAATAAAATTGTGGGCAATCCCCCTCCGTGACAAAATACTCAAATAATTTTTTGGTACAGAATTGTAAATAAAATATTTTGTAAAAATAAAATCATCCATTTTTCAAAAAAAAAAATGTTTTAATTTCTATTGAATTAACAATAATTATTTGTTAAGAAATAAAAATTAAAAAAATCCATAATACTCTTGATCATGTTTGATGTTATGAATTGTTATATATGATTAAATTAATTCCTTTCCATATAATATTTTTAATGATAAAAAATTAATAAAAAATCTCGCATATATCTTAATTATAAGAACTAAGAAAGTTTAAAATTAAAATCGAAATTAAAATAACCAAAAATATAAAAAATAAAAATTCACATGCCAAAATAATTATATTTGCCAAAATAAGTTTTTTCTCATATATATATATATATATATATATATATATACACATAGAATAAAGATATGGATATAGATAAAATATAGGTATATTGGTCCTAAAAAAAGTGAATCTATAGTTTTTACTCACAACAAAAAGAAAAAATATATTTATTTTCATGTTTAATTTATATAAATAACTTGTTTCTTAAAATAATATATAAAAAAGAAACTTAGAAAATTATTTCTTATTATTTAAAAATAATAAATAATCCCCCATAATCATCTCACTAATAAAATGTTAAAAACCAATTTCAATTTAAAATATTTTTATATATCATTTACCTATTATTAAAAGGAATTAAAATGATGGGTTGAAACTTGAATCTCATCAAATTATTATAAAAAATTATTTCAAGTGAAATGAGAATTTTTCAGCTGTTAAAAAAATGAATATTTTACCAATATAAAATAATTATTAGATAATAACAAGTGAAATTTATATTTATCATAGGATAAACTGCAAATTGGACTATCAGTTTTATCCAATTTTACCTGAATTTACATTTAACCTTTATAGTTTTTTTTATCCTATTTGGATCTTTTTCTTTAAGTTAGATTATATTATATATTTGTTTAAAAATTATTGTAATTAAGTTATAAAAATCAAATAAAATTTTAATATTAATATTAATCAATAAAAAATAGTTTGAATAACAATAAAAATTGATAAATTACGTCAAAAATATATATATTTATGAAGCTTATAAATTTTTTAAATTTATAGAGATATATTTTTATATTTTTAAAAATTTTAAAAATGTTGAAAATATTTTCTATGGGTTGTTAAAAATTTTACAAGTTATATTCCTTTAAGAAAGAAAGAATTAAAATTTTCAATACACTTAATAATTTTTAAAAAATTTTAAATCTTTAAAATTTTTTGAAAAAATTTTATGTATAGAAAAAATTTTAATTATTTTTTAAATGTATGTTATTTGATTGTAAAATTTTTAAACTTTTAACAATATTTAGATTTACAGAATTTTTTTTGAATTCTTTATATATATATATATAATGACCCTCCATTTTAAATTATAAAAAATTATTTTGATATATGCAGTGTTAATAATATTTTAAAACTTTTATATATTATCATTATTTATGAATAGTAGTTATTTATTTTATATTAAATATTTTATTACGCGTAAAGAAGATTATTTGAAAGTTTTATTATTTAAAAATATTAAAGTTATTATTATTATTATTGTTGTCGTCATTATTATTATAAGTATTATATGCATGTGTTATGTGGTATTATATATATATATATATATATATATATATATATATATATATATATATATAAAGGGAAAATTAGGTCAAAAATCGGGTCAACTATTCTCTTTCGTACTTTTTCTTTTTTTCTCTTTCTTCTTCTTCTTCTTCTTTCCCTACTGCCTTTCGCCATTGCCAAGTCACACACCGTTTGAGCTCCACCAGTGCCGCCTCAGACCACCGTGAAGCTCGTTGTCGTCCTCTATCACGACCCAAACCAAAGTCACGACCGGTGTTAGAGAACGGAAATTCTTTAGAATCCGGAATCCGTAGCAAGCCTTAAAAATAAAAGCACATGCAGTAAATAAATAAAAAGTACAACTGAATTAAATTTTTTCAAATTATATATGAATATAAATACTCAATATCCTTTCATAAATAAAAGATGTTCATACAATATACTGGATACAAAGTATTAAGAATAAAACAATACTTTTATCATGCAATAACACTACTACTGCAATTTCTAGAATACAAATCATAGTTTAAATATAAATTTTACATGATATAGCCGGGGCAGAAGAATATTGATAAATAGTAATACTACTAAGGTTTGACAATACAAGATCTCCTGAAAAAAATAATTGAGAGGGGGTCAGACCTCACCAAATGAATTATTATAATATATACACGCATTTCACACAAATGTCAAACATTGCTTTTATATATATAATAAATGCAGAAAATGTTTATTTTATTGAATGATCTAATAAAACCCTATTTAATCGCAATCTTAAACAACCATAACATCACTCTAGCCATACAGGCTCACTTAATTCCAAATAAATTCACTTAATCGATATGGACAGTAGATTGTCCCTGAGACACTAAGTTAATCAAGCTCCAGCAGTCTGACTGTCAGTGTGATTGGCCCCGAGACACTAGGTCAATCGAGTTCCAACAGCCACACTATCAATCACATCACATTTCAATCAATCAATCAATCAAATCGTAATTACCACCAGTAGTTCTCACTCAACCTTAAATCTATCTCACCGGTACGTACACGGTCTTAGTGCTGCACACTAGGTAGCACGTTTATCGATATCCTTCATTTAAAATAAAACATACATAGAGGAAAATAAATAGTGCATAATGTCATTCATAATAACAAAATAAACCATATATATACCAGAAATATATCTAAAATAAACTAAGTATATTTTGAGTATATATATGTCAGATAAATTCAAATCAAATATGAAATATACAAAAATAAACCAATAATATACTTAAAAACAATTTAATTAAGAATCAATAATATAACATGCATTTATTTCAAAATATACTAAAACTATACCTAAAATATACTAAACATGTTAAGTCTATAATGAAGATAAAACGTACATTTAGTTTGAAAATATATAAAAAATATGCTAAAAATATACCCAATTATATAACATGCATATATCAAAATAAATTCTAGATATACCAAGATATAGTAAATGTATATTGAAAATATGCAAACATATATATCAAAATATACTAAAAATAAATAAAAAATATACCAAATCATATTATAATTTTTTTTAATCATATAATGAAAATGAAAATCCTAAGTCATGCATCCTAAATGCAATACATATATATATAGTATAATAACTTACTGATTCACGCTCCATGAAACAGACTCGATGAGCCTGGTCCAATAGGCCTCGGTTTCGGCACAACTATAAAAATAAAATAATAATAACAATCAGAATAAACTTCTAACTCTACGCTTCTAGGATTACTATAGAAAAACTCAATCAAAAATTCAAAAACTAAACTCGGATCGATTGTCACGTTTTACGAGAAATTTACTGAAAATTCAGCAGTCTCCTTTGTAAAACGGACATCTACCTACAAAAGTAAGGTTGATCCTGCATAGAAAACACACTTATAAAATCACAAAGCGCATCACCTCAGGTTGGGACCCCAAACTCCATAAATCCCCAATCGAGGTTCACAAATCACAACCAAAAATATTAAATAGTAAAATAATAAAAATCATAAAAAATCCATAAAAATATTAAAAACCTTTATTTTCCAACTAAAACATAAAATTCTAATTTTTTAAATAATATTTGGTATTAAAATTCATAAATAGAATAAAATCCCCGTTTTACAATTAAATTAACATAAATTGTAAATAATATTAAAAATCACAATTTAACATCACAAATATAATAAAATACCCATTTAAACTCAAAATAATAAATAACTTTATTATTTACATAATATTCCAAAATTATCACAAATTAACTAATAAAATCTTAAATATTATACAATATTAATAAAAAAACCAATTTCTCAAATAATTGATCTAAATAGTTAAATTCACAATTAACTACATAAATAGTTTAATTATATAATAAAATTAATTTAAAACCTATTTTTATCACCAAAATAGTAAATAATATATATTTGAATATAATTTTAAAAAATTAGTATTAATTAGAGAAAAATAGTAAGTAATTTGTAAAAATCATTTTAATACCAATTATTATTTCAAAATTATTTAAAACCTATAATTTAACCATAATTTCAACAAAAACTCATAATTAACGTATAAAATCAAAAATCACATAATACTAATGATTTCTCAAAAATTAAATGAAATTAGTAAAAATAATTTTATTAACACAAAAATTACTAACTTAATATACTAACTCTAATTACTCAAAATTCCCACCAAAATATTATTTAACATAATTAACAAAAATTACAATTTATATTATTAAAATATTCAAAAATTACCCACAATTAAAATTAACTAAAATAATTTCAAATCAACTAAGTACATATAGATTAACTAAAAAATCAACAAAATATTCAGAAATAGATTAAGCAAAAAAAATTCTATTAATTAACTAAAAATTAAAATAAACACAATAACTAATAAACAACTAACAAACAACTAACGGTCTACTAACAAACAACTAACAGTTAACCAGCAAACAACAAGGAAACAACCCAGAAATCAACCTCACAACTCAACTAAATCAGCCTAAAACTCACCTCAAACAGAAATCTATAACAGAAGAGGCTACTGTTGAAAGTGCTAGAGCTGCTGTTGCTAGTCTTCGTGCGAGAAGGATAAAGAGGCTGCTGACTTCGCGTGAGAAGGAGAAAATACAGCAAGGAAAAAAAGAAGGAATTGATGGTGGTGATGGCATGAGGGCTGGTGGTGTTGCTAAGATGGGAAGCACTGAGAGAAGAAAGGAAAAATGCTCTGGAAAAAAAACAAAGAAGAATGAGAAGTAGTGGTTGACCAAAATGACCCCATAACCTATTTTTTATATATATATAGGTATACACACATGCACCTAAATACAATTAAATATAATACAACAATTGAAATTAATACTATTAATAAAATAATTGGATAATAAGAATAATATTCATAATAATATTAAACAATAAAAATAATACTAATGATAATAATAACACACAATAATTATAATAATAACTCACATAAACTATTATATATATATATATACACACACACACACACACATTCCCACACACATGCACTAATAAAATAAAATAATGTAATATTAATAAATAACAATAATAATATTAATAATAATAGTAGAATAATTTAAAAATATTAATAATACTCAAAATCACGTCAGTTATAAAATAATATTAGTAATTAAAATAATATTAAAATAATCATGCACTAAATTAATGTTATTAAAATAATACTATTCGAAAATCATAAATATACATAATGAAATTTAAACGTCCAAAATAATATATTTACGTAGAAAATTCAATTAAATATAAAATAATAATAATTAATTAAAAAATAGTAAAATAATTAAATTTAACTTTTAAATTTTATTAACATTGCATATCTCATTATATAATAAAATAATTTAAAAAAACTAGGGTTATTACATCCTCTCTTCCTCCCCTCACCTTTCCGACGTCGCCTATAATAGTCGTTAAAAACTGAGTGTAGCCGAGAGTTGCTATAGTAATGTTGGCGAGAAACTAGTCATTTTAGCTCGAGTTTTTGGGCTTGTTCGACTTCTCTTAATGTGTACTTCTCATTTCTCAACTCATTTCAACTTTACGACTTCCGGTTAGTTAGATACTTTTAAGTTTTAGTTTATGTCATTTAGGGTTTTTTTTTTTTTTTTTTTTTTTTTTTTTTTTTTTTAAGCTTGAGTTTGATTATTTCTTGATTATTTCTTTTGGAAATGTTGAAGTATGCATCTTAAGCTTCTCAAATATATTTTTAGTTTATTTTTTTTGAATTATGGGTAATTATTGAATTTTTGATAATTAAAATGAATTTTTATTAATTTTGTGTTTTATGTGTTTTGTAGTGAAATTAGGTTAATTAGCATAGTTAATTTAAATTATTAATTTTAGAAGTGAGAAAATCAATTTTAGTAATTTTGAGTAACTTTTGGAAAATATTTGGTATTATGTTATTTTTGGATTTATGGGTAAATTATGTGTTTTTATTGAAATTATAGTTAAATTATATGCTTTAAATAATTTTGGAATAATAAATAGTATTAAAATAATTTTTATGAATTATTTACTATTTTTAAATAATTAATAACAATTTTTGAAAATATATTCAAATAATAAATTTATTGACTATTTTTGTGATTAAATGATTTTTTAACTATTTTTAATATATATTTGGGCTATTTAAGTAATTAATTGTGAATTTTACTATTTTATGTTGAAATTGGATTTTTATTAATATTGTATAATTTATTTGATATTTTATTTAGTTAATGTGAAAATAATTATATTTAATATTTTTGTTATTTAAATAAATTATATTTTGGTATTTTATTGATATTTATGAAATTTAATGATTTTTATTATTTCAGTATTTAATATTTATTTTATTGTAAATTATGAATCTCGGTTAGAAATTGTACAGTTCGAGATTCCAACTCGAGGTATTGAACTTTTGGTGATTAGATATGTGTTTTCTTGTAGAATCGGCTCTATTTTCAGTAGAGAGATGTTCGTTTTACAAAAAAAACTCTGTCAATTTTTTGATAGAATTATCGTAAAATGTGACTTCAAGTTGATTATAAGTTTTTGATTTTTGTGGCCGAGTCGTGTCTAGATCGATTCTTCCTTTAAAATTCTTAGACGTGGAAGTTAGAAATTATTCTGATATTATTATTATTTATTTTCTAGTTGCGTCAAGATCGAAACTTATTGGACCAGGCTCATCGAGTCTGTCTCCAGGAACACAAACCTGTGAGTTATTATTTTATATATGCATTGCATTAAGATGCATGATTATGAGTATTCATGTTTTTAATATGTATTTAAATATAAATTGTTTTATTAAATAATTTAGTATATGTTTAGTATACTTTCAATATATTTTTGATATATTTCAATATATATGCGACGTATATATTTGATATATTCTTAATATGCATTTGGTATATTTATGGTTTATTTTGGTTTATACGTGACATATATATTTAAAATATTTTTAGTATATGTTCGATATATTTCTAGCATATAAATGATATATTTTTCTATAATGGATGTCATTATATTTAATTGTGCATTTTATTATTTTCCATTAAATATATGATTTATTGAAAGATATAAATAGAACGTGCTAACTAGTAGACTACGCTAGGACTGTTGCGCAACAGTACAATAGAATTAGGTTGAAATTCTGATATTTGTTTATCGAGATGTTGGTTATTGGAAATGATGGTTGTGAATTCTCGGTTGACCTAGTGTACTCGAAGTTAATCTACTACCTTGAGTTGGAAAAATGAATACTTGGAGTTTTTGATAAGTCAGTTGACTATTGATTTTATAATTGAGGTTGCGAATACATTTGGTTTCTATTTGATTATTCATTTAAATAAACATTTATTTTTTATGCATTTAAATTTATATATAAAAAGCAGATTTTAGCATTTGTGTGAAATGCCTATATATATTTATATATATATTGATGCTTGATTGCATATGACTTTAGGTTGCATATATATATATATATATATATATTATAATAATTTATTCAGTGAGATATGATTCTCCTCAATTTTTTTACAGGAGAATCATCTTCTTCAGACCTCAGTAGAAGACTTCTTTGCCGGTCTTCTTCAGTTCCAACTAGATTATGTAAATTTATTATCTGAACTCTTATTGTACTCTAGAGACTGCAGTAATAATGTTATTGTATCAGTAGTGTGTTGTTTTGATTTTGAGATTTGTATCAAAATATAGTATGAATATTTTTATTATGATATGATATTTAAGTATTTATTTTTATATTGATTAAAGATTTAATTATGTTGTATTTTTATATTTTATTGTATATTTTTTTATTTTTAAAGTTTGTTACGGATTTCAGATTCGAAAAAATTCTCACCTAACTTCAGTCATGAGTTCCGGTTTAGGTCATAATACTAATAATAATAATAATAATAATAATTATTTATTTTAAATTTTAAATCTTTAAAAGTTATTAAAAAATTTTGATGTATAGAAAATTTTTAATTATTTTTTAATTGTATGTTATTTAAGTTTTAACAATATTTAGATTTACAGAAATTTTTTTTGAGTTATATATATGTATGTATAAACTTAAAAATTTTAAAAATTTAGAAGCTTCATAAATATATATTTTAAATGTAGTTTCATTAATTCTTATCATTATTTGAATTAGTTAATATTAAAATTAAATTTTTATTAAATTTTCATGAATTCGTCATAATGATTCTTTTAGAAGGATTCAATAAATTTAATTTTTTTTTTAAAGACAAAAAGTGTAAATGGAAAAAAAAAATTAAAAAACACTCTGCAAAATTGAGGTTGAATTTGCAGAGTGTTTAAAAGAAAATAATTTTTAAAATAAATTTATAATATTTTTAAAAATAAACTGATTAATTGTAAATTATATATAAAATAAATTTATTATTAAAATTTAATATTATATTAATTTTTTTATAAAATAATTATAATATTAATTAAAAATATTAAAATGTAAAAAAATAAAAAATATATGGTATTTAAAAACAAAAAAAATCACAGTACTGAAATCACAGGGTTGTACTTATCACCTCTTTTTTTTTTTTTTTAGCCAACATCTATTAGCTACAAGATTCATTCATAACTAGAGCATAGATAGAAAGCAAAAATCTCTGAAAAACCCTAGAGAAGGTGTGTGAAACTCATGGAGGTTACATTAACACATCAATGGAAACTTGCTTCACCAACACTAACCCACCTCTCAGTTCCCAAAAAATCATCACTTTCTATTTTCACTGTTAGATGCTCTTCTTCTCTTCTTTCTTCTGATGGTGCTGCCACTGGTAAGGTCCCTTCTCTCCTTTTAACTTTGCTTTCTCTATACAATTGTTGTTTTCTCCTTTTGGGTTTCCTTAATTTTCATATTCGATCTATAAAGCTGTTCGCTTTTTTGCTTAATTGGCTCCAAAATGGAAAATTTTAAACAAAGTTATGCACTTTACACAAATGGGAATTATTGTTTTTTTGCTCAGGTTTGGCAGAGAGACCTTGGAAAACTTCAGATGCCAGGCTTGTTCTTGAAGATGGGTCAATTTGGAAGGCTAAGTCATTTGGTGCCAGAGGAACCCAAGTTGGTGAAGTTGTTTTCAATACATCTTTGACAGGGTATGAACATAGCTACTTGACGTCCTTTATCACCAGTACATTGTTATGTCTTGTATCTGCTGGTTAAAATGCAGAGAAGGAAAGAGAGGCTCTATTGGTATTCTAATGCTTTCTTGTTTGCTTCTATCTGGTTGTTCCTAGCCCTTAGATAACACTGACCGTAGGGGTGATTAGTTTGATGTAAGTTGGGAACTTTTAAATTCGAGATTTTCCTACTCTGCACTGTCTTAAAGGTTGAGCAAATACTAATCAAGCTATGCCTGACTGGCTCAACTCCAACCTTGTCTAGTTAGCATCACCTATGTGAATTCTTTTCCAGACTATATACTTAATTTTGGTCTTCGTTTTCTGGATGTTCATGAGATGTTAAATCCTTTTTTTTTTTGGGCTTATTTCATGATTTTCTCAGTAGGCTAATTTTGGCTAATTTCCTCAGTAGGCTTCTTTTATGATGCATGATTTTTGTTCTGAAAACAAGCAGCTATTGTGTTGTGACACGTCCATTCCATCCCATCATCTTGGACATGCTGATTTTCATATTTTCATTATTGCTGCCTTACGCAAATCAGAGAAGAAAAGGAGAGTAGAGTAACAAAATGTGGTTTTTGAGAGAAGAAAGTATGGATTGGTGCTTGGCCTTGTGAGTTCGCATAATACTTTTTTTAAAAAAAAAAAACTTTTGTATAGTTGCTCATCACATTCCAGTGGTTTTTTTTTTTAAATATATATTTTTTTGTTGCCAGATGAATCATTAGCTATATGCTTTGTTTGTGGCTTATTCATGTAAGGAAAAGAGATCTAAGATTTAAAATGCATCCTAGTGTGTTTTTGTGTCCTTTGACTTCATCAATTGTTCAATGAGGATTAGAATTATGGGCTCTTCTTTAATGTATCATATCCATGCAATTTTACTGAATAAAAGATCTAATGTAATGAGGGTGAGAAACAAAAGTATGGACATGCATTTTCTAGTCGTGTTTGATATTTGAATTGTTCTGGCCAAATTTGTGCACATTGTAGAGTTTGGAGCATGAGACCTGTATGTGAGTCCAAGGCCAAGCAATATTACCCAAATTTATTGTGTGGCGTGATTTATTTGTTATGCATTAATCCAAAAAGTTACAGTTATTGACTTCTATAGGTTGAAATTGCATGTGAATTTTTTGTGGATTCTGATTTTAATTGCTCTTACTTTGTTGCAGGTATCAAGAAATTCTTACAGATCCTAGTTATGCTGGCCAGTTTGTCCTGATGACAAACCCGCATATAGGGAACACTGGTGTAAATTTTGGTGGGTGATTTGTCATTTTGAGTATCTGTCTAATGTGTCTCATCTATTATTCTAATCTAAGTTTCAATGCCTTTGATTGTCAGATGATGAAGAATCAAGTAAATGTTTCCTTGCTGGTCTGGTAATCAGGAGCTTAAGTATAAGGTCTTCCTTCTTCGTCTTTTGCTTTCTTAGTAGGAAAAATTATTCTCCTTTACTATTGAGTGTTCATTCTTGTTTAAGAAACTTTCTGAAACTGTATTTCAGCATTTCAAATTGGAGATGCACTAAAACACTTGGTGATTATTTAGCAGAAAGGAACATCATGGGAATATGTAAGTTAAATTCCCATAAAATAAATCTTTCTATGTGACCTACAACTTAGCATTTGTAAGAAAATTGCTGAAATTTAGTTCTTTACAACTTTTAATTGCCAAGTGTCATGAATTCGTTGTGCAACAGATGATGTTGACACACGTGCAATCACTCGCAGATTGAGGGAAGATGGAAGCCTTATTGGTGTTCTGAGCACAGAAGATTCCAAGACAGACAGGGAACTTTTAGAGATGTCTCGTTCATGGGATATTGTAGGTAAAAAAAAAAAAATGGAAAAAGAAAGAATCATATATGGTCTTGAGCACTGTAAATAATCAAAAGTTGTCAGCTTTGTTGGTTCATTTTTGCAGGTGTTGATTTAATTAGTGATGTCTCATGCACTGCCCCTTACAAATGGGTTGATCCAACAAAATCTGAATGGGATTTTAACTCCAATGGGAGAGGAGGAGAGTTCTACCATGTTAGTATATTGCTCTACTAAGTTAAGATCTAACATGAATAATTTTTGTTTACAATTTGCTCTTACATTTGTGGACATATTTTTCTTTTATTGAAGGTTGTTGCATATGATTTTGGGATCAAGCATAATATACTGAGGCGCCTTGCATCTTATGGCTGTAAAATTACTGTGGTCCCCTCAAAATGGCCAGCATCGGAGACTCTGAAAATGAAGCCAGATGGGGTTCTTTTCAGCAATGGCCCTGGAGACCCGTCTGCAGTTCCTTATGCCGTTGAAACAGTCAAGGAATTACTAGGAAAGGTTCCTGTTTTTGGAATTTGCATGGGCCATCAATTGCTTGGTCAGGCATTGGGTGGTAAAACCTTTAAAATGAAGTTTGGCCATCATGGAGGAAATCATCCAGTTCGTAATATTCACCACAACCGTGTTGAGATTAGTGCTCAGGTGAGTTCATCTATTAAAATTTTAATATGCTAGGTATAAACTTTTATTTTGTGCAAGGCAAGCTCATGAAATGATCAGAAGTGACGGAGTTAAAACATGAGGCATATAGTGTACTGAAACAACAACAGTAAAAGTGAAAGGATGTACTAGGTTCATGAGTAACTCATATAATATCATCAGATAATGAGAAGCTGAAGGGGACAGTATTTTTACAATGGATGCTGTGTTGGTGTTAAACAAGAGGGAATGCAGGGATACTTGTATCATAAAGTAGTTGAACTAGAAAGCTTTGATTTAGAACACTTATCTAGAAAATTTTTATTGTTACTCATCTGTGAATTCCTGACTTACTATTGTTTTGGTTCACTTTGAAATTCATGATGTGACAGAATCACAACTATGCTGTTGACCCGGCATCACTTCCTGAAGGTGTGGAAGTCACACACATTAATCTGAATGATGGAAGCTGTGCCGGTCTTGCCTATCCTGCACTAAACATCATGTCGCTTCAATACCACCCTGAGGCTTCCCCAGGTCCTCATGATTCAGATACTGGTGAATATAATACTTTCCTTTTTTGTGCATGATCTTGATTCACTTTTTTCAGTTTAGTATATATAAATGTCCACTATCAAGTAAACCAATGCAATTGTCTATGAATCTCTTGATCCAACAGCTTTAAGGTAGGGTGGTTACTTGGTGAAATTTTAACGGCATTGTCATTTTTAGGCTTACTGTTTCAGTTGCATATAATTTCTTGCATTTCCTTGTTGACATTGGAATTTTCCTTGCAACAGTTTTTGGGGAATTTGTAGATTTAATGAAGCAAGTCAAACAAAAGGCTTAGACAACCTGTGCACATCTATTTGGTTATGGAGTTCCATTCACTGGTAATGTTTGAAATGGCAATGCTAGAAGTGAGCCTAGCCCTTATTTCCACAATTTTGATGACAGCTGAACCTGCATACAAGTAATTGGCAGCATGTTATTGTTGTATTCGATTTGTTTCGACTAAATAGTTGATATGGTTTATGAATTCGCTTCGTTATCTTTGATTCTGAAGTTTTTCTAGTTGAGTTATTCAGATACTCCGTGTAGTTTATTATAGGTTTTTTTATGAACGGTATTCAGTTGGTTATAGTTGCATCAGTAATCATGTTAGACATCAATGCTATAGAATTTGATGGGACATGATACTGATTGGAGTGGAGTGATGTCCTTATCGATGGACAAGAACTTGCCTCAAGGTTTCACATGTTTTGCACAGTACAGTAGTTCATGAATAATACAAATAGCGTTGTGAATCCAATCAAGCTATTTGAGCTCGACTCGTTATTACACTCTTTGAGAGCTTGGTTGATATTGATGGTGATTTTAATTTTGATTTATTCTAACAGGGTTTAGGTGTGTAAATAAGTAGAGTCAAATCAAATTTTGATTAGATTAAACTTGACTCGTTTGTAATTGAGTTAAATTCGAACCTAGCTGATTATGCCATTTGATATTTCTAAACTCCTTAAATTTAAATGAGCTTAAAGAGATTTTAAAAATATAAAATATAAACAAAAATTATTTATTAAAAATTTAAGATAAATATATTATTTTTTAATATATAAATTTAAATGAATTTTTATTAAGTTGAATTTTAAATAGCTCAAAAATAGTTGGTTTTAGATGCAAGACACTAACAATATAACATTAATTTTGAAACAAATGTGTAATTTCTGTTATTCTTTCCAATGTAATTGAACAACTCCACTTGACAAATTTTTTATTCATATATTTTTCAATAGCAGTAATTTCTTATTATTTTTTGGCTGTGTGATTTTGTATATTTTAAGAACAACAATGTGCAGATTGGCATGTCACTAATGTCATCTTTAACCATAAGGCCATTTCCAACAACGCCCTTTTCCTGCATGGATTTTGGAAATGATGGCTTCAATCCCACTCGACTTCTCACGTGATTTTTGTATATATGAATAGTGCAATACCAAATCTGGTGCTGCATTATTTATTTATCTATTTATTTTTTTTAGAATTAAACTTCATTATTAAAAACAATTTAAAGAAGTCAGTACATTAACAAACACAAGAGGCCGAACAAACATCGAGCTTCAGATCAATAACAAGGACAACCATATTTGCTTGACCACCAACAACAACCCTTTGAACATTAGAACATTTTGCAGCTACACTACGACACAACACAAAACTGCTTTTTTTTTTTTTTCTTTTTAATTTAAAATATTTTTAGCTTAATGAATAGTTTACCCCTAAAAGTTAAGCAATTAATTTTTAATGCCCATCAATTTTTATTATTTTTTATTCAACATATAAACTTTTATTTTGAACATTTTCATCTCTAAATTTTTACTTTGAATTCAATTTAACTCATATAACATCGAAAGAGATAAATACTTGATTTCAAGTGATTTTAAACATGTAAAATACTAAATTTTAGCTTCAAAATAATAAAAATAACATTAAAAATTTTTATTTTTAATTATATTATCTCTTTTAATTAAACATCATTTTAGTTTACACAAGTTTTTTTTGTTCATTTCAACATTAAAATATAAAATATAATGATTTTATAAAGCATTATAGGGGTAAATAGGTTTAAATTTTAAAATAAAAGTTTAAAAAATAAATTAAAAATAATAAATATTGAGGGATGTTTGTGTAAAATTTGGGAGTGGAGTTATGCATTTGGCCACTATTTTTAAATGAAAGTTAAGTTATAAATTTTTTAAATAATTTTTATAAATAAAAAATTATGTTCAAATAACATATTTTAAATATATGTGTAGGCGGCGGGATTTAGCTCGCGCTCAAGTGTTTGGCGACCACGACACTGTATAGGCTCGAGGCCCACTAGAAAATACGATATAGGTCTTGGACTTATTCAGAGATGGAGTCGCCACCCAGATAAAAGTCGGGACACACTGTACAACAACTGGATCCCACGGAGGTTCCCAGAAGCCGTTATCAGAGATCGGGTTCGGAAACTGGGTATGAGCATTTGAATACTCACCCAACCTTACGGTTGGCCTCCATTTGTGTTTTGCGTTTTATTACCATTTAATTATTTGATTATTTCCTCATCTACCACATGTAATAAAATTGCCTTCGAATAATTGCTAAGTTTTATAATCATGTCCGAGTTTGCACATTAGTCTAGTTTCATGCTTTTAAGTCCCAACATTCAATAAAAATAAAATAAATAATAATTACAACCATACATTCAAAAATGAATGGGGGGAAGAGATTAAAGATTATAACGTTTTTTAGCTAAATAAACAAACAATATACAGGAAATAAACCAAACATATACCGAAAATAAACTAATAAAATAACATAAAAACGCAATGTACAAGGGAATAACTAGCAAAAGTGACTACTCGATGACAGAAATCATCAAGTAATTCCTGCAAATAACATATAGTTAGTCATTTTCAAAAAAAATGAAATCACATATAACGGTACTTACAAAAGGGCTCTATAAAAAGGGGGTTTTCACATTATGAACTAAAAAAGTATCAAACAATCAAGATTAAACATCATCATGCACCGATACGGACATGTTTAAGGTCAAGAGAGGACATATTAAAGCAGGTGTCATGACAACCATTAATAAAAAAATAAAACAGGAAGCAGGCTAATTCTGTCAATGAGGCGGTCGCCTCATTGAGATGAGGGACTCTTATAATTCCAAGGCAAAAAAAGTATATAACACACACACAAAAGGTAGACTCCTTAGAGGCCTGTCAATGGGGCGATCGCCTCATTGAGATGAGGCGATGCTTGATCAACAGGTCGGCTCCGCCTCTCAAAACGTACAGACTTCTACTCTAAGTAACAAAACATGCATATACACTATGTAATCATCAAACTACAATGCGAAAGTGTTCAAAGATCCATTAATAAAGTGAGATATCAAGCAAGACACACTAGAAATAAACCTAAAATGTACTAAGAACTTAGTCACACAGGCAAGAACTCACAAAATGATGCACATGTCAAGTTTAAGTGCAAGTTTTCTATCAAAAATGAGAGGCTCTCAGAGATGTTTTTGATTATGATCCTTGCTAAGGCGTGATCTCTACTTTTAACACAAGCTTCTTCCTTCTTCTCTTAGAAAAATGTGGACTTTTCCTTGCTTCCACCTCTTATTCTTCCTTGAGGATGTTTTTTTCTCCCCTTTTCTCTCTGGTTTTTTTTCTTCTCCAGAGCTTCTTTTTCTTTTTTCCCCCTACCAACCTCTCTCTTCTTTTTTTTTTCTTTTATTCCTTAGCTTTCCCATGCCCCTAAGTCTTCTAGCCCATTATGAGCTTTCCTAGTCTTTTTTTCTTCCCCAAAAATCTTTTTCTCATGCAAGAAGTAGGTCTGGAAAGTGGGGTCTACACCACTTGGTCATCATGATTGCAGCTGCATTAAATGCAGTTGCAAGTGGGCTGCCATAGAGGCAGCGCCTCATCGATGAGGCGATTGCCTCATTACATTGAGGCGATGCCCCTTTGGCCCGGGCCTGTGTTGGCCCAAGTGGGCTTGGGCCAAATTTGAATAGTTGGACTTGATTTTGAGTTTTTCAGGTTTTGGGTTTTCAAGTCTACTTTCCACTAGAGATTCAGGTTTCATTCTCATGTCTAAGTTCCACATTCTCATCATTGGACTTGACAACGAGCCGGTCAAACTGAGCAACACTAATTCATCCTCTAACACGGACTGACTGAATCGAGTGTCTACGATATGCAAATAGTAAATTTGTCTTATGATTTATAAAAACAAATGGTTTATTAATTTTTAACAAAATTAATAAATAATAAACTAATTAAATACATTTTTGCCGAATGAATATATCAAAAGATGTAAATAGAGGTGTACAAAAAACATTGTGGGATGTGGCGCTGGATTGGAGTGCCAAATTTGCCAACCCACGCTAAAAATAGTGTAGATTGAAGATGCCCTAATTAAATGAAAGGATAATGTTTTGGAGCAATTTTTACGGTTTTGCTATTTTGAATTTTTATATATCATATTATTAAAAAAATTATTTATAAAATAAAAAATATTTAAATTATTGGATGACGGATTCACTTTAATGCACCTTAGATTTTAAATTTTTAAAAAATAAAATTAAAAGAAATTTAAAAAAAGAGTTGGATGGCAAAATGAGAAATGCTCCCAAAATTTTTTTAGTCTAATTATTACTCACGGTGTCTCATGTCGGTGTCCTAAATGAAAATTAAGATAACCTCTCTAAGATTTGGTGGCTGTAATCGTAGGTTCCTTTGCTTCTTAAATATGCAATCCCCTAAGTTTTGGTATACCTAATTATTGGTACCCTTTGCTTCTTTCTTAAATGTGTACTTCAGTTATTAAATATACATTTACTTTTATCATTTCCTTCTTTTTTTTTTTTTTTTGGAACAATAAAAGAAAAATTATATTAGATAAGCCACATTACAAGAGATGGGCTAGGACACAGAGAGGGCATAACATTTAAAGGCTTTACAAGTTTAAGTTAAGTCTAAAAAAAATTTTGCTCAATTATAAGGTTGAAGCCCTGGAAAATTGAGAGACAAAGAAGGCCAGACGGCAACTGTGAAGAAGCCAGACGATAATTGTGGCGACAGTGGCTTGAAACCAGGGGAGCTTGAGCTGTTGATGTCGAGGACAAAACGAGAAGACTATGTCTTGACATTGATGAAGCAGTTGCAAGCAAAACAAAGAGAATGAGATCAACATTTAGATTAAGTCAGGTAGTCTCCGGTGAAACATTGTTGAAGAAATTAATCTCCTCTTATTCATAAAGAGACTGATTTGTTGATCTCCTTCCGTCATTGCTATGTTGTAAAGTCTTTTAACGGAAGAAGTCCTTTGAAGGTGTGGAGAGCTAAAATGGTAAAAACCCTTCAATCTTCTTTCTAGCCAAGAAGAGGTCTCTATCACGGTTGTGGTAGCAGCACTGGGGTGCACCTGAAGAAGCCAAGCAGAGCAGAAAGTGGTAGATGTGCCAAGCCTTCTGTAAAAACTTCATATTATTTGATAAGTACATAAAATAGAAAAGAAAGAAATGAACGAAACCAAGGGGATGGTTACCATTCCCTTCTCTAACGCTTAAAAAGGTCCTTGACATTAAAATGTTCAAGAAATTGAAGCAACATCAGAGATTTATTTCCAACTGTAAATTTAATAATTTTTCAGTTTCAATTATGCAAATAAAAATGAATTGACTTGTTAAAATTTTTGTGCATGGACTAAACTGAAATAATGAAATTTCTATTTGGCTCTTAAATTTTTACTTTAAAAATATTCCACCGTCATTTTATGTTATATTTATTACCAAAAATATTTTACATTATTCACTAAGGGGTAAGCAAGATTCTTCTGGACCCAAAAAAATTGACCGAATTGAAACAAATTCGGTTCGATTTTCACTTTTCATCGTTCACAAGTTTTCGAATAAAACTGGAAGTGACCGAATACCAGAGTAATTATATATAATAAAATACTGAAATATGTTAACATTCAACTGTAGCAGTGGTGAGAACCTTGGGTTCCAAGGAGGATAGATATGCACGTTACAGCAAAACCAAGGAGGATGGATATATACCTTACCACCAAAGCAATCGGAAATTTTTGTTTATTTCATTTCTTTTATATTTATTATATTTGAGTCAGTTAACTGAAGTAGTCCCATTTTTGGTTTCAGTTCAGTTTTAATTCTTAAAAAAAAAAAAAATGTACTTCCGATATGTCTAAATACGACTGATGCACATTTCTACGTTGTGATTATAAATAAAATAAAATTATCTTTGTAAAAAATAAAATAATTTTATATAATATTGAATAATTTAAATTGAACTAAAATAATTTTTTTTTTAATTAAACTTGAGGAAGTTTTGAATCTTGAATTTGACTTGTCAAAAGTCGGTAGCGTAATTCAAATAGCTCACCCTGGAGGCTTCAAGGAAATTGAAAGGGAAGAAGCGAGACGTACCGGCACTTCCCGTGGGGACAAGTCTCAGATCCATCCTTGCCTGCCCCAACCCCAACGTTTTCAGATCTCTCAAACTGCAATCTTTTGTCCGTTACAATCTCTACTTTTTTTTTTTTGCCTTCACAATCAAAACATGTAATAACAAAAATCCTGAATTTTCTTACCATCAAAATTCAAAAACCCACATCAATAAATACTGTAAAATCTCTCTTTCTCTATACACTCTGTAGGGAAAGAGAAACAAGTACCCAATTCACAGTTCCATCTCGTCATGACATTAAAACCTCTTAACTCTTATACAATCGCCCTTATGATGTTTTTCACGTTTTTGATCCTTTTCTTCTCTGGTTTTATTGAATTCCCGTCTCTAACTTCCTCAATTCCATCACCCATTAAAGAGGGATTGACCATTACCCCTGCTACCACCGCATCATCCGCACCACACCCTTTTGTTGACTTGTTTAGTGCTTTCAAGAAATGGGATTCTGAAGTGGGTTGTGATCGGTTTAGAGAAAAGTACAAAGATTTAATCAATTTGGGTAATAATAGTAAGTCTGTTGGTCCTTTGCAAGAGGTTGGTGGTGGTAGTGATTATTCTGATTGTAATAATGACTTGAAGATGAGGCATGTTAGCGTTTTGGTTAAAGGGTGGACTTGGATTCCTGATAATTTGGATAATTTGTATTCTTGCCGATGCGGGTTGAGCTGTTTGTGGACTAAATCTCCTGTTCTTGCTGATAAACCTGATGCCCTGTTGTTTGAAACAACTACACCTCCACTTCGGGTATTTTGTTTCATCTCTTTGACTCAATTATGATTTCTTTTCCTCAATGATTCTTCTGAGATTATTGATTCATTTAAATTATCATATAAAATTTCTAGAGAGAAAATGTAGATTTATTTACGTGTACTGTTCAAATTATGACAAATGATCAAAGATTAGGCATATTTTGTTGAGTCTATGTGTAGATTGGTGTGAGATTGAGGTTGTTTATGATGGGCAGAAATTATAAATGACTTTGTAATTTATTTTTTTGTTCTGCGCAACCATTTTGGGCTTAGAATGAGCATAGAGTTGATTTGAGAGTCAATTCTCCGACCTGTTGTAATGCTTATTTTAATAACCTTCAGAGTCTAGTGATAAGATGTTCCCTAAAATATTAGCATATACTTCAGTCTTATATTAAAGAAAGATTATGCTAAGAGAACTGAATGGATAGTACAGTCCCATTATGGATCAATTTTGAATGAAGTTTTTGCACTTTAGTTGTTGAATCTGCTACCTCTTTGTTGCAAGCACAAGACTGCTGCAATGGACAAATGGCCTGTGAATAGTGACTTATGTGAAATTGAAGTCAAACTAATAGTGGATTATGATTAGCATACTACTAATGCAACATTTGAATGTTCAGTTGTATACAGATTACAGGACTGAAGAAGATAAGTGGATTTAGATATGAACAGAGTTTTAAACCAATTAGAATGGTGGAAATGGATCCTTGTATATAACTGCAGTTCGACAAGGAATAATGCTTACCTAAGTTCACTTGGCTGTTAAAAAGTCTAAAAGTGAGTGCTTTTAGGATGTGAAACCATGTTATATGGGTGAATTTGGTACCTATACTAAATTTCAAATATGTTTAGAAACATTCCAATAAATTTTAGTCAAATTTACAGGAAGGAAACTGTGTAGGAGATTGGCACTGTGAAGGGGGAAATGATTGGGGATTGAAACATGAAAAAGAGTGCGTAGATTGTGAAATACCAAAAACGGTAACTTGAAGGTAATTTAGGTTTCTTCTGAAGTCATTTTATTTGGAATAGGGGTTAAAAGTTCTAATGGAAAGTATCTACAGGGTTTGAAGGGAGGAATTTCCCAGATATGCTTACAAATGTGAAGAAAAGCAATGAGATTCTAACCCTCAATCTTTGAATTCCTTGGGCTTACAAACCGAAGGTTCCCTAGGACTACATTTAGGTTGAATTGCATTAATTAATCCAAATAAGGAACGGCTGAAATCGAACTCAGAGATTTAAGATGATAGTATCCTCATACTACTACCAATGTTGTAGAAATTCGAACTCTCATAAAAAAACTTAATAGGACTAATTCTTTTCTTAGTCCAAGAATGAGTGCAATATTTAGTCAGCCCATTCCCATAAAGCTTGAAATCACAGATTGCTTCTCAAGTTATACAAAAATTGAGCAGCAATTTTGCTCAATAAATGTTAAATCAAGGCTTTTTAAAGGCTAGGATTCTGCTCAATTATGTTCCAAATAAGTTTTATTTGGAATCTAGATGGTAATTCTGAAACTTTAAAGTCTTTAAAGTTGCTTATCTTGAGCTTTGTACTGTATTCACATTTGTTCTGGGATGAAGCAACTCTTACCTTGAGTTTGAAAATGTCTTGGTAAA
This sequence comes from Mallotus nudiflorus, assembly GCA_947683625.1. Classification (NCBI taxonomy): domain Eukaryota; kingdom Viridiplantae; phylum Streptophyta; class Magnoliopsida; order Malpighiales; family Euphorbiaceae; genus Mallotus; species Mallotus nudiflorus. The sequence continues at coordinate 1,331,680 of CANTUR010000431.1, read as the reverse complement.
ATGATTGTCTATCTCCATTCATAGGCGCTGAAAAACCATATTTGATGTTTGGCATTTTGCCTTGTTGAATTTTGTCTATGAAAGGACTTGAAAGGTGTTTTTTCTTAAGGTATTATCTAGTTGTAATTGATAACAGTATTATAAGAGAATAGTTTTGTTGATTGAATGAAGATAATAGGATTCAAGTGCTATTTTAGATAACAAAGCCTTATAGACTTGTGGTACCCAATTTAGGATTTTTGTTTGGAGATTTATGGTTATCGAGTTCTATTTTGATATAGTGCGGCAATAATTATTTCGGTCCAGGGTGTTATTGTTTTCACATAGGAATTCTTTTAAAACACCCACATTCATTTTTTTTTTTAAAAAAAAAAAAAAAAGAGCCGCATTAAACCTTATGATCTGGAAATCTGATTGAATTGTGTATTTTAATAAAGATTAACATGGTGGGCCTTATGTGGTAAATTTTTCTGATCACGTCCATGTAGAAAGAAAGAGAGTATATGAAATCTATGTGTTCCCACTTGGACTAAAAGGCCTAATTGTATTGGTGGTCTGGTTGATTGCACTCGGGTAGGAAATCCTTCAGTAATATGTGGGAGAAAGCACAAGTTTGTGAGACATAGGTTATACTTACGTGCGAGCATCTGGTTACAGCTACCAAAAGAGAGAGTAAATAGTGGTGGTAATTATGTGTTTTCCCTATCTGATAAGATGGTTTGTTTACAAAGCAGTATTGATAATGAAGAAGAGTACATCATGAATATAAGAAGACAAAATCTAGGATAAGAATTTATGGCAAGTAATGAAAGATAGTAGCTTCTGCAAATCTAGTGAAGCAAATGGTGCCTTATATTGGATTCAAATATCAAGGTTAATATTTCTCCACCATAGGACCATTTAGGATGTTTTTAGGTTGGAATGATATGAGCTCATTGCAAGATTTGGCTGACAATAATTATGGTCCTATTATTTTTATTTATTCTTAGCTGATAATTATTGTCATCATCCATTGTCTGATTCTGTGCTTACCCATGCTAGATCTTTTTATTTTTTTTGGGGAAATGGATCATATAATACAAGTTCCTATATGTCAACATTTGGAACAGATGAAAGCAATACAACTTAATGAAATCAACTAAATTGTAGGCACTATGGATCCTTTCTTCAATTTGCCTTGGTTTATGGCTACATCACTCTTCAAAAATATGTAGGAAAGAAAGCAATACAAAAGCAAAAAACAGAGAAAACATGATTTTACCATTATGTTTAGGTCAACTCCTGCGAATGTGACCGCATGTATTTTCTTATGTTATTCTAGTACGTTTGAGGACAGGCCATGGCACAATTGTGAGCTTGATTTATTTCAACCTAGGCATTACAGTTTGGGTCAAGCAAACAGATTTCCATAATGCATAAACTTGTGAAGAAACAATCCTCCTCTCAGGATCACCCTAGCATTGGGAGCCTCGTGCATTTGGCTGCCCTGCTATGTTTATAATGGATAATGGTTAACGTCTTGGAAATATGATACATACATCACTTAGACTTCATTTAGATGTGCAAAATCAAGGTAAATTCTGCAAATTGGCAACGTAAACAAAAAAAAAAAAAAAAAAAAAAGGCCCACACACACACAGCAGAATTACTAAATTTTGTAAAATATCTGCATATATCACACACAACTCATGATTTCTCTTGCAATTACTGATTATGAAAAGGGTCTGTTTGCTCCGGGCAGGGTTCTTTTGCTTGTTTGTGCTTTGATTTTTCCTTTTTGGCTTACTTACAAGTGGCACTTGTGACATATCTGCTAGAGGCGCAATGGGGATCCACTTCGTGTCTATATGGATCTTGAGGCTGGTAGAAAACGTTCAAATCGTGAAGATTTGTTTATTAGTTATCACGCAGGAGATGATGTTCAGGCAACTTATGCTGGTGGACTCTTTCATAGTGGTCGAAACTATCACGTGTCTCCTCGTAAGAACAATGTAAGATTCTGGTTTTTGTGCCGTCCCATGCTGTCTACAAGTTAGTTTTTAAATTTAATTTAATTTTTCCTTTTGTGGTCATACTATGCTGATGAAGAAAGTAGTTTGCTGATTTGTGTATCCTTTAATTCCAAGGACACACTTGTTTACTGGTCTTCATCACGTTGTCTTGCTCAAAGAAACCAACTAGCCAAGAGTTTCCTCAGCTTGCTTCCACACCATTCATTTGGTAAATGCCTGAACAACGTTGGTGGACTAGATATGGCTCTTTCTTTCTACCCTGAGTGTGCCAATGATGCCAGCGTTAAACCAAGATGGTGGGATCATCTACATTGTGCCATGTCTCACTACAAGTTTGTTCTCGCAATTGAAAACACTGCAACAGAGAGCTATGTGACTGAAAAATTATTTTATGCCCTAGATTCTGGTGCAGTTCCAATCTACTTTGGTGCACCAAACGTAGAAGACTTTGTACCTCCTCATTCAATAATAGATGGAACCAAATTTCGCTCCATTGGGGAATTGGCTTCTTATGTCAAGACTCTGGCTAATGATCCTGTAGCTTATGCAGAATATCATGCATGGAGGAGATGTGGTGTTTTGGGGAACTACAGGAAGACACGTGCAATAAGCCTTGACTCATTGCCCTGCCGATTGTGTGAGGCTGTTAGTCGGAAAGGCGGGAGAAATGCAATAGCTTAGTGTAATTTTTATAGACCTAGATTTAATTGGAGTTGGTCTGCTGGCTACAAGATTTTGCTACTCGGATGGGGTTGGAGCTGGGTGTATCCAGGCAGGAATGCCAATGTTGTACAAAGAAGATTTCAGATAGTAACTTGAACCCAACATGGCACCACCTTATATTGATTTATTTTTTGATATTCCATTTTTGAAGAAAAGAAAAAAATGTGGCATAATCTGGTTTCCAATAATTTAGAGATGGGTATGGCTTGAGGGTTTTTTTTTTTTTTCCATATTTTTTTGGGTATTATGAGTAACTGTATTCTTGGTTAGTGCTACTGTGCTACGATATTTTCTGAAGGGAACTTCAACTTGAATTGCTATCCGAATTGAGAAATGCATTTTACTGTCCTTTTATTTTAGAAAAAAAACTCATAGGTTACCCCTCAATTTTATTTTTTTCTATAACTAGCCCTTTATTTTTCAACACATTAAGATGAGTGTGGGCATAGATCAGGACTTACCTTATAAGTAGGAAAAATTTTTACATTAAGTTTTTGTACTTTTAATTTATGAATATTAAATTTTTATACTTTTCATTTTTACAAATAGGGATGAGCTTCTTTGAGGTGGATTCAACTGCAACACTAAGTTTAAGGAGGAATTATTTTGCATGGGATTATACTAAAATGCTAAGTCTAAACAGAAAAGTGTTTGAATACCGATTCTTTGTCAAGTTTGATTTTTGTCCTTTGAAGAGTATCAAAGGAGGTACAGTTGGAAAAATATTTTCCATTTTGTGGGAAATGAAAGTAAATAAAATAAATTCACCAAGAATTTGTCACTTGGTGACAGTATTTTACTTTTTGGGTTTTGAAAGTTAGTTTGATAGCTAGTATTTTAAATAAATAAAGTTAATTTTGCAAATTTTAGTGTTTTAATATTTGCTGTTATTTTCTTTAATTTGTTTTTGTATGTGTGTGTGAATAAGTGTTGTGAATAATGATGTGTTGACAAAATAAAAATTGGACATTTTTGTGATGTATGGTTGTGGTGCATGTGTGGTGGTGCGATCAGTGAGTTGGTGATGATCCTGGCCAAAGGACTAGATATTTTTGCTTTAGAAAATTCAAGGGTATGGCTAATGGAAAAGTGACAAGCAAATGCAAAGCAAATCCTCATGATAGATTCAAAACAAGATAATCTCTTTAGTATTTATGTTAAGAAATGAAATGTCCGATTATGCTAGTAAAATGGAGCTGTAAAATAGGCACATGAAAGTTGATGGCTTACTAGCAAGTTAATTCAGTTTAGAAGTAAGCTTTATGTGCCATTGAAAGCTAAATATGCCTTATTTAAATTGCTAGCAAAATTTGCAAGGTGAGAAGAATGCCAAAATGAGTGTTATGGGCCAAACATCAAGTAGAGTAAATTTTTGAGATATGATTCTTATTAAAAGAATGCAATTTTTATAAAAGGCCCTGAAGATTGAGGTTGGCTTTAGCCAAACTAAATACAGAAATTATTCTGTTCATAAAGTAATTTAATTTGGCTTGAAGATGCTCAGACATTAAAGTAAAGGGTTTGAGATACATATGTGAAAAACATGCAAGGTTCAGATGAATGACAAAGTTTGTTGATTTCTCAGAGAAATTCATCGAGTGAGTTATGAAAAGGCTAAATTCATCGAGTGATACAAGAGCGTTTTATAAGTTAGTTTTGCCTAATGGTGCAAAAATTGTGAAAATTGAAAAATTTGCATGATGAATCAAAATGTTGATAAGTGGCAAAGGCCAAGACCAGTGAAAATATTATTTGCCTGAGAATTTTGCACTGTAGAAATAATGGCCTAATATTGTATTTATGCCAAAACAATTTCTTGGCTATGAAATAATGTTTAAAAACTTTACAAAAGTTGTCATGATTGTAGCAAAAATGAAGCAAATTTATCAAAAATTTCAGGGAATTTATTGGGTAAAAATGGAAAAAATAATTTTTTCTATGTCTTTGGATGCCAAAATGAGTGAAAAATGCAAATGTCTCAAGTAAAGTGTGGCATATGTTTTAAAACTGATGAAAGGTTGAGAATAGAAGTTACATGAAGCAGTGATATAGCAGTGACATGGTGAAAATTGGGGATATTTGTTTAAGGAATTAAGCTTTAAAGCATTTACCAATTTGGATTTTGTTTGAAAATGATTCCAAAAAAGGCTTACAAATAAAATTGGTTAAAGGCATTTAAATTAATACTTTGTTGTAAAGTAAACATTTAAGCAAAAATTAATATAGGAAAGCTTTAAGCTCTAGCGAAATAAAATATATTCGGTTTATTATTGCCAAACTAAAGTTTTAGCAATCATTGCTAATCAAACTAAACAGCATTTTCAGGCAAATAAATTATAAAAATTATTTTTGCCTGAGGAAATCTAATTTGCAATGCAAAAATGGAGTTGTTAATGCATGAAATTAGTAAATGATGGCAATGCAAGGCCAGCACATGTATGACTCTCATGTGGAGGATTAAATGAAGAAACAAACATAGTCGAAAGTTAGAGTGCTTGTCATTCATGTGCTTCACAGGTTTGAATTCTATTTGAAATTAGTTACAAGAGTTTTGTTAAATCAGTTGAGTCATGCTGTTTTACACAAAGAAGGTATTAGTTTTAGCTGAAATAAGATATATTTTGAGCTTATTATGGTTGACAGCCAATGCCAATTAAAAAAAATTTTTCAGGCAAATTACACTTGAAAATGATTTTGGCCATTTATTGCCAAAATAAATTTAGAACCTACATTCTGCCTGAAGAAGTCCAGCTTACAAAGCAAAAATGAAGCTATTAATGCATTGAATTAATTAATTGTAGCAAGCAAGTAAGAATTAATTAAGCTGAGATTGCAATGCCAATGCTTAATGAATGAATCAGAAAAAACAAATTTAATTGAGGAAGTTGCTTATTCTGGCAAAATTTCATCAAGACAATTCCTAAAATCTTTGCTAGCTAGCACTTCCTCAGCTAATTTGTCTTTAATTACACTTGGTTAGGTGATTTTCAACCAGATCAACAGTTTCCCAGGTAAGAAAATGGCAAAACACAAAATGTAAAAAATGCCTCAAACACCCATTTTCGTTGCAACAAATTGTCGCAACAATTTTCACCACAATATTAAAAAGGCAAAAGCAACACAACAATCTAATCAGAATGTGAACTTGTTATAACCCAATCAATTTCATCAAGTAATAACACAATTTAAAATTATGGAAAATTCCCTTCTTAGTGGAACTTATTTCTAAAATAAGTCCTGATTTGAGGAAGTGCTGGGGAATGACCTTGAAATGTGACTATAAGGATATGACTAGAAAAACTTGCTACAAAAGAGAGTCTGTATCTTTATAAGAAGAAGTAGTAGCGTGCGGCAGCGAGGCAGCCTTTCTCTCCTATGAAACTGTAGCTGGCGACGTGGCTTGAGGAGCTGTGGGTGGCGTAATCTGCTCACTTGAGGAAGCAGAGTCGCACGAATGGAATGCACGGCAACAAGCAAAGCATTCATAAGGAATAATGGTAGCAACAGTTGGGTTAGCGCAAATAAGTTGCACGGAGGGAGGCAGCAGGTCGCACGCACTTTGGAAGTTTGAGGTAGCTAGCAGAGCTAGCCATAGGGTCTGATGTGCTAGCGCACAAGCTTGATGCAACATGAATCACGAGTGACTGACAGAGGAATGACGACCTTAATTGGGTAGAGAGCTAGTGCTGACACTCCGGATTGGTGATGGTAACGATGATGATGATGATGGTGACCGACAGTAAGAGGAGAAGAATGAGGTGATGCTTGGTGAGTTAGGAAATTCATATTGGGATGTTTATTGGTTGGGAGAAATTGACTTGGGTCTGTTAAGTTTTGAAGAAATTGGGTGATGGGCAAGTGAATTCATGAACAAATTAGGATTGAAAAGAAGAATTAATGAGATATTTTAGAGAAGAAGTAGAGGATTTTTGTGATAAAAAAAGCCTTAAGAAGAAGATGCAATATGGATGTTGATATATTGTAGAGATTTGAATGAGTTTTATGATGTTTTGTTATATGATCTCAAAAGGGTTTACATGCAAATTATACATTAATTAATGTTTTATATGCTTAAAATGTTAGACAGATTAAAGAGTATGAAAAGTTTAGCTCGGAGTATTAATTTGGGCTGAATTCACATTAATATGTGAAGTTTACATATCAATATAATCAAGTTCAAAAGTTTGAAGTATACCATGTCACATGTCAAATAAGATGTTGACCATTGACTTTAATTTTGAATATTCTTAAATCTTGTGACATCTTCAAAAATTTTTCTTATTGACTCTAAAATAGAAAATAATTCAAAAAATTCACCTAAACTTTTGAACTTGACTATATTGATGCGTAGACTCCATAAATTAATGCAGATTTAGTGCAAATTAATGCTCCAAGCTAAGCTTTTCATACTCTTTAATCTGTTCAACATTTTAAGTATATAGAACATTAATTAATATATAATTTGCATGTGAACCGTTTTGAACATCATATCATTTTGAAAGACAAGGCTATAAGTAAGTGAAGTTCTTTAAGGAATTAAAATTTAAAGACAAAATCTGTGAGTAATTGAAAGGAGAGAAGTGAAGAATGCATAAAATTTTAAAATTCTGGCCAAGAAGGGGAAATAAAAGGTTACACATATCCATATAATTAGTTATAGGCTTGATTCAAACTAATTGTATGCAAGAAGCATTATTTGAACCCAAAATATAATATTTTATATTTAATTATATTGAAGTCTAATTGAGCCTACAAGCCTATAATTAAGTAAAAAACTTAACCAATAAAAAGAGTCTTGGGAATGAAGGAAGAGGACACTTGAGCATTTAAAATATACTAAAGAGTTGATGCATCGAGGAAGTAGAAATCTCATGAATTTTACGTTGAAAACTAAGGAATCGAAAGAGTTGGTTGCAAGTAGAAAAAACTGAAGTTGATATTAATTGAAGCTAATGCAATTGGTATATAAAAGGTAGTAAAGTAATAGAGGAAGAGGATATGCAATTCAATACAAATCAATTACCAATAAAAAACAGCCAATCATTAATAACTAAACCAACAACACTTATCTCTCATCAACAATTTTTAGCTTTTCCATTTCGTATTTAAGTTAGTTTATAGATACTTTCTTATTACAAAGTTTCCTTGTCACTACTACAATCAAATTATGTAAATTTCCAATTTCTATCAAATTTACCAAATTTATAAATTTTGTTGAAATTTGAGTAAATTATGATAAAAGAATTTGAGAATCCAATAAAAGTCAGGTTTCATTTTGAGTAAATAATCCTTGCGCATTTTAATGAAACAAGTTCATTAAAAAAAACAACAACATAAGGATGAATAATGAGTGACTTAAAACGTGAATAACATGTTAGAAAAATAAGAATATAATATAGAGGGTTGCACCCCCATTTGCCACTTAAGAAAAAGTCTAAATGATAAGTATACCTATATGCAAAGCTCAAATTATAAGTTTCTTGATGCTTTGTTGTTAACTATAGAACTACATGGTGAACTAGTAAAAAGAGGAGATAATAGTTTAATTTCACCTCATATACATGTGTAAGCTGTCTTTTTTGACAACAATCTAACCATCAAATTGATGTGCTATGCATTTAATGAGGAATTAATGACAATTAGAAATGATGAACTCAACCAAAGGCATAAAATAAATCAACTTGCTATATGGAAGAAAGTGACTAGAAACATAGAAGCCACTTCTCATCCTACTGGAAATTAAAAAGCTAGTTAAACATACAACAATTAAAGTAGAAAAACTTACAAAAGGGCAGTAATATAAGTGATGGTGAAATAAATGAATGCACTAGCAACAATAAATTCATTAAGATTGCTATGTAAAACACAAAAGTATGAATAGTAAAACATACTACGACAATGCATAGCTTCATAATGGGTCCTTGAAAGGTGTTGTACACGATCAAATCTAAAATTAAAATGATGAACTGATTTGACAACCCTACCTTACTATCAAACAATCATATCTTAGAATAGCTGAAGCAGAATATGAGCCATTAGAAGGTTGTTAATCTGTGAGAGCTTTCAATTCATCATTATATCATATATGCAAAGTTGTAGCATACGTTTCCATGGTAAGTTAAAAGTTAAAAAATTGAGAATTGAACAATAATATTAAATGCCTCAAGGATGCTAGCCATTACTTAAACCAATTCAAATCATTTATACAAAGAAAGCTATGGCTTATATCTTCTTCAAAAAAACATGTACGTATCTTATTATCATAAGGCAATAATAAACATCAAGCTGTCACGATCCGAACCCGAGGGTATGTGATCGGCACTAAGGAATGAGAAGGCATAAGATCCCCAAAATCCGTAGTAAACCTTAAAGAAAAGATAAATAACACCTTACAATTTAAAACTTTATTTTAAAATAGAACACATTATCAAACTGATTTTTCTAAAAAAAAAATAAACAAATTCAAGTGCTAAATAAAACGTGCTTCAACGTCACATATTATAAATTAAACTTAAATCTTTATACATAAGCTTGGTTCGTACAAATAACTACACAATATACTTAAAACATACAACTCTTAGTACATATACTATTGCAGTAAACTAGATTAACACACAGTACAACTTACAATGACCTACATAAAATAGCCGGTGAAGAAGAAACTCGGCGTGGAGGTAGTCTGAGGTTGAACTCCCAAGCTTTTGAAAAAAAAAAATTAAGGGGAATCAGACCTCACTGAGTAAGTCAATACAAAAGAGCTGTACAGTTTGAAAACCTTTTTTAAAACTATATGTTTATAGTAAAAATAATTTATAGTATATATTTATAGCTTTTGAAAAATCTCGGTAGAACCCTAAACCCAAAAATCTACATGGCCAACTGGACCCACTTATTCCAACTAGACCACCGGTCCTCGAGAGCAAGGCATCAACAGAGGCACCAAGTTGTAGTCATTCACTTAATCCCAATATATGGCACTGGCGGTCCCCGAGAGCAAAGGCATCGACCGAGGTACCCATCCCAGTCCATTATCAACCTTACAATCACTGGCTGTCCCCGAGAGCAAAGGCTTCTACCGAGGCACCCGTCCCAGTTTAGCATTCACCAATCATATATATTACAGATCCATCTCTCAATCTCTACCATGTGCACATAGTCCTGGTGAAGCCTACCAGGTAGCCCGTTCTACCAAAATTTCTCAAAATCGATTTTTTAATAAATAAAATGCGTTTAAATCTTAAATAACATCATTAAGGTAAATAAATCATATAATCAATATAATAAAAATATGAGCGCATGCATTCTTTAAATAAACACACGCACAGATCGTTCTATTGACTTACAAGATGAATGCGAAGGCTGACGATCACGCGTCTGCCTCAGTCTCACAGCTTCTGCTCCGATATACTCTAGAAGAAAAAATAACAAATCGACTTTTAAAACGTGATTATGGAATCGAAATCAACAATCAACAAAATAATGAAATTCCAGGCTAACTCGAGGAAAACCAGACAAGACTCGATAGACAGGAAATAACCTAACTAACGGTAGAAATTTTACGAATATCACGTTTTACGAGAAAATCTACCAAAATTTCAGTAGAGTCTCCTCTGTAAAACGGACATCTCTCTACCAAAGGTAAAGCCAGACTTGCATAAAAATGCACTTCTAATATCCATAAACATCCACACTCGAGTCGGGCTCCCAAAATTACATTTAGCCCCGACCGAAATCACAACTCAATGAAATATCAAGAATTAATAGCATTTATTTCTCAAAATACATATTTCACATACACATATACTAAAAATAGACAAAAATATATATAATCTCAATTATTCAAAATTAAACAACTAAATTTGTATTCCTTCGCCAAAATATAATTATAACCCAATTTAAAACCATTATAATGTATTAATATATATATATATATATATATATATATATATATATATAATATTTGGAATTAATATTTAAAATTTACACTACTTAAGTAAAAATACCAATTAATTTATAAAAATTATCTAAACCCCTTAAATATTAATAAAACTAATTAAAATATATATTTAACTATGTTTAGTGTAAAATTACATTTGACATAAACTCAAAAATATTTATAAAAATAGTATAAAAATCACAAAAATTATAATTTGAGTTCTAAAATTAATAACATTCACTAATAACTTCAATTATTAAAATTTCATAATTTTTCACAATAATTCCAGAAAATTAACATAAATACTAATTAAATACCTAAAATTTATATTATCCTCTAATTAACATAGAAAAAATTTTAAAACCTTAAATAAAATTAATATACCCAAAAAAATTAACTATACTTACTCTAATCACTAATTACACCTAAAAATAGAATAGAATCAAATAATTAAAATGACAAAAAATCAAATAAAATTATGAAAAAATCAATTAATTCCCCAAAAATTCTAAATGAAGAACATCAACCTCATTATACACTAACAACATCAATTTACTAGACAATCTACCAAAATGCTCAAGATTAAAGAAGGAAAGGAGGAAATAGGGTGAGTATCACTCACCACCAAGCTGTTGCGAAAACAGAGGGAAAGGAGGGAGCTCATTATCACCGGAGATGGAGGCTGAGGAGGTAGCAAGTCACAGCAGGAAGGCAGCACTGGAAGTGGGGGGGGGGGGGGACTGGAATTGGGCGGAGCTGGAAGAGCAGCTGCTGCGCGAGGAAGGAGAGTTGGCTGCCAGGCGAGAAGAGGAGAAGAAGAAGAAGAACAACAGCTCCAGCAACCCGTGAGCGCTTGACCACGGCAGAGATGAAGTCCCTGGCGGTGGAGGCAGCAGCACAGAGAGGGGTGGGTTGGTGAGGATGGCGAGCGGGGAGGAGGAAGACAGTGAGGGTGAGGGATTTTTTTTTTTCGGGGTTTTCCTTTTCAATCCAAACCTATATACATATATATATATATATATATATATATATAATACATGTATTAGGGCTAAAACAACAAGATTAATATAAAATAATTTGTACTTACAAAATAGTCAAATAATAATTAGTGCTATAGGAAATATAATTCACTAAAATAATAATTATATAACCCTAACATAATAATATAGCTAGTTAATAAAAATTATTTAATATAATTTAAAAATTATTGTTAATAATGCAAATTCAATTATTACCTTATTTAAATAAAACGTAGGATATTACACAAGCATTGCAACTTATCTCCAAAAAAGATTAAAATTAAGTGTGAATTCAAAGCTTTAAGGAAGTGAGCTAAAAGAAACCAAAGGTAGTGGTAGCCGGTGGCATGGCCACAATAGTAGCAACTTTACATTTACCGCTCTCTTTCACTATTCCAGTAGGATTATGATCAATTTTAATGTAAAAGATAAGAGTTCTCAAGAAATAGAAAACATTTAAGTCAAAGCATTACTAAATATATAATAATAAAAAAAAGAAACCCTTAATTTGATGTTTTAAAAGTGCTCTTGATTCTGAAGGAGAAAACAAACTATACAAGATAAAAAAACTAGTCACTTCTCATAATCCTCCTATTTACTAGTAGCGTGGGATTTTCGGACCTCCACTTCATGCTATTATTGGTCTTCCTTCTCCTAAACCTCTCAATCTATTTACTTTGAATCTGTAGCAATCTGTTGAGCATGAGAGGACCTCTGCTATACTGTAGATGGAATCTCTCGGTTTGAGTATTATAGATTGGACTAGATTGAGAAATTTTGGAGACTTTTTCCCCAAATTGAAAGAGATAGAGAAAGGAAAAGCAAATAAAGAGGGATTTTTTAGTTATAGCTTTTTGATACAATTTTAGTATTGAGATATAAAAAAATCTTAACATTTTGGGAAAAGTTAGATGTAAATTTTCTTTTATTAATAACCCCATGCGTTTTGTGATAATAACTAGAAATTTATTACCCATCGGGAGATGTTATTTTGTAAAGAAAAATTTAGAGAATGTTTGATTTAACTGATTGTACCAACTGATAACTGATAGAGGTTTAATTTTAAAAAATTAAATAGAAAGTGTTTGGTAAATTTTTGAAATTAGTAATTGATAGTTAATTGACTCCCAATCAGCTGCTGATTTAATAAGCTTCAAGTTATAGCTTTTTAGCTGACAATAATTTTTTTATATTTATGAAATTAACCTTACAACTCCAATGGATTTTATTAAAGTTTGAATACATATATGTTAGTGTCCAATATGTCAAAATGACAAAAATATATGTCACTGATAAAAATATAACTCCAATGCAGTGATAAAAATATATATGGATGTCGACAATCGAAGAGAATTTTTAGAGAAAAAGAAATAAACGGAGCAAAATGAGAACAAGAACCAGAAAATTGCAAGGGAACAAAGAAATAAAAACAAGGAAATCAAGAAAAAACAAAGAAACAAGTAAAAATGAACGCCCTAAATCATATCTCTAGTCAAGTTTGCGTTTACAAATTCTTCTCAAAAGAGTGGTATAACCAGTTCTCAAGTTTGTGGGGCCTAAAATATACATAGGTGGGAGAAGTCCCCTCTAAGTAAAATTGAGGTGTAATCCCTAATATGACACATAAAACCAAAACCATACGTGATTGTGATCCTCACCACTATTTATAGTTAATTGCACATTCATTGAGTTAGGAGGATAGGTTAAATGCTAGTGATCACATCATACAAATTTTAAGAGAGAAAATATTCACTTAACAAAATAAAAACAAAATGCAAAATTTTGATAAAAAACTAATGAAAGAAAAACAAAAACTAAAGCAAGACTAACAAAGACAATACTGAAATAAGAAGTCCCCCACACTTAAAATTCACATTGTCTTCAATGTGAAAGGACCAAACAAATGTACAAACAAAGACAAAAGAAACACAATTAAAAGAACAAACAAAAGAACAATAACATAAAAGAAAAAGAAAAGAACAAATACTCCTCTAGTGTAATGCTTTACTCTTTGCCATGTGGTGATAGAATTCTTATAGGCGTTTCAGAGCCACTACAAAATAAAATCAATAAGCACATGAGAGATTGAAAATTAATAACATCACCCAGACAAAATTAAAAGTAAAATAGAATAAAATATAGATAATGAATTAAAATAACATGCAACTAAATTAAACATAATTTCAAGAAAATTAAGAGCAACCCATATAAAGCAAAAAATATAAATTATATATAAATGTATAAATTAAGAAATATGCCAAAAATTTGAATTTCAATCAAATTAAATAAAATTGATGCAATCCCAAACATAATTTAATAAAATTTGAATAATGCACATTAAATAATCATGAAAATAACACTTAACGTAACTTTAAAAAAATGGGAAAAGAAGCCAAATAAATTCTAAATTGTTAACTAAATTCCTAAAAGTATAAATAAATAAATAAATAATTACGTGAAAAGAAAAATAAAATAAAATAGAATAAAATAAAATGAAATAAAAATGGTGGTGTGTGTTTATGCAGTAGTAGTTGTAGTACTAGTTAGAGGTGTGCATCGGACAGGTTCGGGTCGGGTTGGTTTTGATTTTTTTTCAAAACTCAAAATTGACCCTAATTGAAGTTATTTTGTCGGATGCCCGTCAGTTTTTAGGTTAGCCGAATAATATTAAATATAATAAAGGAAACAAAAAAAAAATCAAAGGAACTGTGGTAGTCAGATGGCTAAAGCGCGCGCCCCTTCCACGTGGAGACATAGGCTCGACCATGGACAATGCATTTTATGAGGGTTTTATCAGTTTTTGTCTAATGAAAAGCAAAAAAATCAACTTTGATGGCTATAAACGAACTGTTGACGTCTAAATACAAATTTATTGCCTCTACCACTTTACTAAACCAATTATAGGGTAAAAATATATATAATATAATAAAATTTAGTTTTTTGGTAATATAATGAAATTTACATTACTAATTATATTTTTTGGTCGGGTCGGGTATCCAACTAAAATTTACAAAAACTCTAGTAGTAGTACTAAAAGGTAAGAATTACAATTGCTATATAAAAACACGTGTCTTTCTTTTTTTTTTTTTTCACGTCAAACGTAAGTCCAATGGGTTCATTGACCTTCACATGTAAGTTCATTGAACTGAAAAAAAATTGGTTAATACTGTTTTTGTCTATCCTTAAGTTGGGTTCATTAATCTTCACATGTAAATTCATTGACCTTCACCTGCATATTCATTAGTCTTCACCTGCAGATTCATTGGCCTTTTTGAACCTGCAGGTTCAATGATCTTCACCTGAATATTCATTATTCTTCACTTGAATGTTTATTGACCTTATAGGTAATGTGATCTCAAGTTCAAAACCAAGGTCCAATGATCCACAAGATCCATTGCAAGTCCAACAAGGCTTAATGACAATGTCAAAAACCAAGAAATTACAAGAAGCTTTATTAATCTTCATTCAAGGTGTTTGGAAAGCCCAAGAACTTTCAAGTACAATCAAAATCAATAAGGAAGTCCAAATAGTCTTGTTTACCACATCAAAACAAATGAATTTGGAGGGCTAATAGTTAGTGGGATTTAAAGTGTGGGGTTTAAAGTGTGTTAGTTAATATTTTCATAATTATTAATGAGTGGAATTGTCACGACCCGAACCTAGGGGCACGTGACCAACACTAGGAAATGGAAAAACATAAAGCTACCGAAACCCATAGTAAGCCTTAAAAGAAAAACGCGAAAATATTTAAACTTTGAAACCTTATAATAAATAATTAAATCACAGTACACATTATCAAACTGATTTTTCTCAAAATAGTTTTAACCATAATGTCATAGTGCATAAAATACATAAGCATCAGATATACAAATAATATCTCAGTACTTAATATTCAACTTAAAATATACAGTTATACAGTTCTCTACTGCGGTAAACGAAAATAAATACAACACAACTAAGTAGACCTACGTAGAATAGTTGGTGATGAAGCTACACGGCGAAGAGAAGTAGGCCTAACAGGAAACTCCCAAACTCCTAAAAAAAAAAGTTGAGGGGAGTTAGACCTCACTGAGTAAGTTAATAAAGAAATGAATGCGATTTGAAAACCTCATTAAAAATAAATTTTATAGAAATATAATATAATATAATTTTATTTAGACCATTTGATATACATATAATAAATCCATTTTTAAAAGGGAAGAAATAAATATTTAAATGCCTTTTTAAAATGTTTCAGTCTAAAAATTTAGTAAAACTCAATTTATAAATTTTTAATAGTCATATGACCCACTTACATCTAACACTGCCAAATCCCGAGAGTAAAACATCACCAGGATACACAGCCACAGTCACATCACTTAATCCAATATCACTGGCGGCGTCCGAGAGCAAAGCATCACCAGACCTTCGGCCCCAGTGATTTAATAAATAATAATCCAAATTATACTGGCGGTGTCCGAGAGCAAAGCATCACTAGACCTTCGACCCCAGTAATATAATTAATAATCACATATTTTACCGATGTGCACACGATCCTGATGAAACCCATCAGGTAGCCCGTTCTACCGTAGTTTATTTAAAATAATTGCAAATAAATAAAATAAGGAAAATTACAATAAATAAAAATAAAATAAATCAACTATAAATTAATTCATGCAATAACATATGAAGGATGTCGACTAGAATTTCATAAACTTAAATTCATAAGAATTTAATATGATTTAACTTAAAAGACTCGACACTCAAATCAAATATTAACTTACAGGATAAAGATGCTCCTCTGGCACGTTGTGTCTGACCTCGATTGGTAGACGCGACGGGAGGAGCGGCTAAAAGACAGAAAAGGAAAACAACAATCAGAAAATAGAAACCTAACTTCTAGAGTTTTTAAGGAAGATTCGATTCGAACTTAGAATAAAAATTTTAGGATTGACCTGGTGTCACGTTTTACGAGAAATCTACCAAAAATTCGACAGAGTTTTCTCTGTAAAATGGACATTCTTCTACCAAAGTAGAGTCAATCCTGTAAATAAACACACTTCAAAATTTCACAGTGGCACAATACCTCGAGTTTGGACCCTGAACTACAAAATTCCCAACCGAGGTTCACAAAAGTACAAATAAGTAAATATTAAATATTAATATAGTAAATCGTCAAAAACTATAAAAATTAATAATAAATCACAATATAATTTATTCAATTCTCAAAACACTAAATACATTTATTTTCACCATAATTTAATAAAATTTCAAATAATAATATAATATTAATAAAAATCCAACTTCCAAATATTCAACATAATATAGTCAAATTCAAACTATAATTTCCCAAATAGTTTAAATATGCTATAACATTAATTAAAAACTCATTTAAACCACAAAACAATAAATAATGAAATTTTGAATAAATTTTCAAAAATAGTTGGTATTAATTAACTAAAAATAATAAATAATTTATAAAAATTATTTTAATACCACATTTAATCTCAAAATTAACTAAAACATAGTATTTAATTATAATATCAACAAAAACACACCATTTACCTATTATTTCAAAATGTACATAATAATAATAATTTCTAAAAAAATTAAATAAATTATTAAAAATTATTTTATCACTACTAAAATTACTAACATGATATACTAATACTAATTAACTCAAATATTCAACCAAAAATAATTAATTAATCAAATTAACAAAATATACATAAAACTTAAAATACCTAAATAAATATATAAAAATTCCATAAAAATCAATTTAATTAATCTAAATCAATTTTGATATATTCTTAACCAAAATTAACCCTAAATAATTTAGATCCACCTACATAAGTATAGATCAACCCAAAAATAACTACATAATTAAAATAAAATTCTGGGTAATTAGTAAATAAAATAAAAATCAACAAAAATATTAAATCAACACAAAATCAACAAACAACAGCCCTAAACAACCAAAAATCAACTTGACAACTAACTAAAATCAACATGACAACTAACTAAAATCAACCAGAAATCAACTACAACAATTCTAACTAATTAACCTAAAACTTACTTACAACAGAATTTCAAATGCAGAGAAGAGCTGCTGGAGGAACCAAAGCTGCTGCTGCCTCACGCTGCTAGATCTGCTGTTGCTTCTGTTGCTGCTGTTTAGTGCTGCTTCACTGCACGCTGTTGCTGTTGCTAGCGAGAGAGGCTGCCGCTGTGTAGGGAAAGCAAGTAGGAGAAGAAACAGCTGAGGAAGATGGCAAAGCAAGGAGATGGATGCTGCTGGTGGAAGGAAAAGGAGGTAGCAGCAGGGGAAGAAAAGAAGAAAACAGCAAGGAAGGGAAGGAAAGCTTTTTGACTCGTAAAAAAGAGCTTTTTGACCAATATATTTGGTCTGAAATACACTTATATGTTCATATATTTAATAGTTAAAGTAATGCACAAACACACACACACACACACACATATCTATATATATACAACAACAATAATAATAATACTAACTCTAGTAAAATAATGCTATAAATAAATATTTAGACAATTAAAATAATAACATATGTGCATAAATTAAAATGATGTAAAAATAATAACATCATTAGTTCTCAAATAAAATTTTAAAGTTAATACTTAAATATAATAATTTTAATCTCACAATTATAACAATATAAACTGAAGATAATTAATATTATTGAAACCTCAATATTTACATATAAAAAATATATATAGTTTAAATATATTCGAGTTATTACAGTCTTCCCCCTTACAAAAATTCGTCCTTGAATTTCAAAGAAAAGCAAGGAATTACAAGGCCTAAGGATGAAAACGATAAGGATAAACAACTTGCATCTCAGATTTTGTCTCCTATGTACAGTCTTCTGCTGTATGGTTACTCCAAAGCACTTTCACCATCGAAATCTCCCGTGAGTGAAGTTGGCAAACCTGGCGATCCACAATCGCCACTAGGTATTCCTTATAAGATAGATCTTCGTTAAGCTCCATTGCTTGAGGCTAAAGTACGTGAGAAGGATCAGGAATATACTTCCTTAACATAGACACATGGAACACTAGGTGGATTCAAATTAACTCAGGTAGCAATAGTAGTCTATAGGCCACTTCCCCAACTCGTGACCGTATCTCGAAAGGTCCAATATATCTCGGAGCCAACTTACCCTTCTTACTGTACCTCATAACTCCCTTCATTGGAGATACTTTCAGAAACACTATATCTCCAACTAGAAAGGAAACATCCTTACTTTTGGGATCAACATAACTCTTTTGCCTGTTGAATGCTGTCCTCAACCTCTACTAAATGATAGGAACTTTCTCAGAAGTAATCTGCACCAACTCTGGACCTGTCAATTATCTCTTACCAATTTCCCAACATAAAGGTGATATGCATTTCCTACCATACAGAGCGTCATACGAAGCCATCTCAATACTTGCATGATAACTATTGTTATATGAGAATTCAATCAGTGGAAAATGATTATCCCATTGACCTTCAAAATCCATCACGCACATTCGGAGCATATCCTTTAAAGTCTGAATGGTCCTCTCAGATTGACCATCAGTTTGAGGATGGAATGTTGTGCTGAAGTCAAGTCTGGTACCCAATGCCTTATGCAACTCTTGCCAGAAAACTGATGTAAAAGTGGCTTCTCTGTCAGATATTATGCTCAGTGGAACTCCATGAAAATAAACAATTCTGCTGACATACAACTGTGCCAACTTGTCAGTGGAGTATGTCTTCTTAAGTGGCAGAAAGTGAGCTGACTTAGTTAACCTTTCAATGATCACCCAAATAGCATTAAACCCATATGTCGTCTGAGGAAAACCAGTCATAAAATCCATAGCAATCATATCCCACTTCCACTCTAGGATAGGCATGGGTTGTAACAATCCTGAGGGCCTCTGATGCTCTAGTTTCACCTGTTGACATGTGAGACACTTGGATATAAATTCTGCAACATCCTTCCTTCTTCATTCCATTCCACCAGTATGTATCTTTCAAATTATGATACATCTTGGTAGAACCTGGATGAATACTGTAAGCAAAAAAATGTGCCTCTTCTAAGATCTCTTTCCTCAGATCATCAACATCTGGCACACATAACCGAGTACTCAAGCATAGAACTCCTTCATTATCAATCACAAACTCTTTGGATTGACCCTGTTGCACCTCAAACATAATTCTCTGTAATTGTGGGTCCTTTCTTTGAGTTGCCTTAACTCTATCCAAGTACATAGACCATACTCTGAACTAAGCTAAAAGGCACTTTTTAGTCACTTTCCACTACAAACCTTGATCAATCAGCTCATGTAAATCCTGAATAATCGGTCTCCTCTCAGTACTAATATGGGCAAGACTACTTGCTGATTTTCTACTCGACGCATCAGCTACTACATTCACCTTGCTTGGATGGTAGAGAATTGAACAATCGTAGGCTTTCAGAAGTTCCATTCATCTTCTTTTCCTTAAGTTCAAATCCCTCTGCTCGAAGATATACTTTAAGCTCTTGTGGTCGGTGTTGATCTCACAAGTGACATCGTATAGATAATGCCTTCAGATCTTTATTGCGAATACAACTACTGCCATCTTTAGATCGTGAGTGGGATAATTCTGCTCGTGCTTCTTCAACTGACTTAAAGCATAAGCAACCACTCTGCCATTCTGCATTAGCACACATCCTAAACCTACACGGGAAGCATCACAATACACCGTGTATCCATCATTATTAGAAGGTAATATCAGTACTGGAGCTGAAGTCAATAAATCCTTAAGCAATTGGAAATGCTCCTCACATCTATCAGTCCATATAAATCTAACATTCTTCTAGGTTAGTCTAGTCAAAGGCGTAACAATCTTAGAGAAATCCTTCATAAATCTCCTGTAATAGCCTACTAAACCTAGAAAACTTCACTTCAGTAACTGTTGTAGGTCTTAGCCATTCAGTAATCACCTCTATCTTCCTGGGATCCACCTGAATGCCATCTTTAACACCACATGGCCTAAGAATGCCACTTGGTCTAACCAGAACTCACATTTCAAAAACTTAGCATACAATTGGTGCTCTCTCAAAGTCTGCAGCACTAACCTTAGATGCATCGCATGCTCCGCCTTATTCTTAGAATAGACTAGAATATCATCAATAAACACAATCACAAATCGGTCTAAGTATGGCCTAAACACCCTGTTCATCAAGTCCATAAAGGCTGTTGGGGCATTAGTCAATCCAAAGGACATTACTAAGAACTCATAGTGGCCATATCCAGTCTGAAATGCTGACTTGGGTACATCCTCACTTCTAATCCTCAGCTGATGATACCCATATCTCAAGTCAATCTTAGGGAAATATTGAGCTCCTTGTAACTAATCGAACAAATCATCAATCCTAGGGAGTGGATACTTATTCTTGATGGTAACCTTATTCAACCGTCTGTAGTCAATACAGAGTTGAAGACTACCATCCTTCTCTTTACAAAGAGAACCGGAGCACCCCAAGGAGATGTACTAGGCTGAATGAACCCCTTATTTAATAATTCCTGCAATTGCTTTTTTAACTCCTTTAGCTCTGTAGGTGCCATCGTATAAGGTGGCATAGAGATAGGATCTGTACTTGGCATAACATCAATATAGAATTCTATCTCTCTATTCGGTAGCAATCCAGGTAACTCCTTTAGAAAAACATTTATAAATTCACGTACTACTGGTACCCTCTCCACTGATCCCATTTCTGCTTGAACATCTCTAACTATAGCTAGATAGCCCTGACATCCTCTACTAAGTATCTTCCTAGCTATAAAGGCAGAAATAAAGATACGAGACATGGAACTCTCAGTACCTCTGAATCTGAATTCCTCATTAATAAGAATCTTGAAAATTACTTCCTTTGCTTAACAATCCACAAAAGCATAATACCAGGACAACCAATCCATTCCTAAAATCACATCAAACTCGATCACATCTAGAAGGACCAAGTCTGCCAATAATTCTTTACCCTCTACTAATAGGGGACAAGATGGAAAGAAAGTGTCTGTCTCCAACTCATCACTAAGCGAAGTCAAAACAGACAAAGGAAAACTCATTTTAGAAGGAAGACAAGCCACTTTCGAAGCAAACAAAGGAGATACAAATGAACATGTAGCACCCAGATCAAATAAGACTCTAGCCTCAGAGCAACAGACTAGAATAATACCTGCTACTACAACATTGGATGCTTACGCATCCTGAGGAGTCAAAGTGAAGACCCTAGCCTGACCATGTCCTAGCTGTTGTGAGGTGAATGGCTGATTCTATCCTCTACCTCGACCTTACTGACTTGCATATTGCATTGATCACTGCTGAGGGTACATGGGTGCCTGATACTGCTGAGGCACATGCTACAATGGCTAAACAACAGAAGGTGAAGATCCCTGAGCAAAAGATGTCTGGAATCCATAGTTCGGACAAGCTCTAACGAAAGGCCCAAACTGACCATATCTAAAACATGCTCCTGGCATCAAGTGACAAGGACTCTGATGCACTCATCCATAAATGGCACATGCATTAGCTCCAGGCCTAGAACTTCCATGCCCAAAGCTCTACCCACTACTACTGCTAGCGCTACCACCAAATCTAGTAACCCTAATGCTCCTGTGATCCTGAGTAAGGCGGTGCCTACCAGTCCGATGTGCCTTAAACTGTCTACTCTGTTGAGAAGGGCCTACTGAATGAGAACTCAAACTGCCTATCTGAAATACTAGCTGTTGCACCCTCTGGACAGGTCTGATAATGCCACTTTCATATGGGTCAGGTATGGTGCCGTGCCAGATGTGTCTCTACTCCAACTGTCTTACCTCCTCTATAACACTCTTTAGACTACGACCCTCTAGTCAAATACTGATATAGGCTGGGCCTAATCCAGTCACATACAGCTCCACTGCCGTGGTGACATCCTATCTCACATCCTCAGCATGCCTCATCGGTTTGTAGAACTCCCGACTATAGTCCTCAATTAATCGATCTCTCCTATCAATATTAAGCAGCTGCCATTTGTAATTCTCTTGCATAGACGAGGGATAGAAAAATCTCATAAACTGCTCCTTAAATCCCAACCATGTCATTGTCATCATGAAAGGCTGAATGGACTATATAAACCAATCCTCAATTGCTGCTGAGACTGATAGCTCCATAGTTATAATCCTCTGGTAGTCAGAATACCCAGATTTGGTCCTGGACTCGATGGTATTAATGAAATCCAATGCGTCCCCAGTACCATCAAAGTGAACTTGCCCCACTCTAGAGTATAACAAGGCTGCATCAACATCTAACATCTCATGAGTCTGCCACT
Source organism: Mallotus nudiflorus (assembly GCA_947683625.1). Classification (NCBI taxonomy): domain Eukaryota; kingdom Viridiplantae; phylum Streptophyta; class Magnoliopsida; order Malpighiales; family Euphorbiaceae; genus Mallotus; species Mallotus nudiflorus. The sequence goes on along the minus strand of CANTUR010000431.1, from coordinate 1,308,669 downwards.
GAAGCATCTGCTGCAAAATAGGCATCACCTGATTAAGAACTACCAAGCCCTGGTTAATACCTGCCATACCAGCTGTAAAAGCTACAGGATCCTTTGCTGGAATCTGAGGCTCTACCAGAGGCCGATCCTACCTCTGAGCTGCTGCTACTCTAGCTCTGCCCCTACCTTTACCTCTAGGTCGAGGAGCAGGAGGGAGAATCTCATCCTAAAATGACTGCTCACCGTCATCAGGTTTTGCATCTACAGCAGGGGCATTCCGAGAATGCCTCATTTTGAAAAGATAAGAAAACCAAGATTCAAAATAAGATAGGAATACAGACTCAGATGCTGAAACCAAAAGATAAGAGATTAACAAACAATGTTTAACAACCTAAGTATCGCAGTATTATGAGAAAAAGATAGACATCGACAGTCAAAAATATAAAAAATGAGCCAAAGCTCTGATACCAACTTTGTCACGATCCGAACCTAAGGGCACGTGACTGACATTAGGGAATGGAAAAGCATAAAGCTATCGAAACCCATAGTAAGCCTTAAAAGAAAAATGCAGAAATATTTAAACTTTGAAACCTTATCATAAATAATTAAATCACAATGCACATTATCAAACTAATTTTTCTCAAAATAGTTTAAACCATAATGTCATAGTGCATAAAGTACATAAGCATCAGATATACAAATAATATCTCAGTATATAATATTCAACTTAAAATATACAGTTATACAGTTCTCTAGTACGGTACATGAAAATAAATACAACACAACTAAGTAGACCTACGTAGAATAGCCGATGATGAAGCGACATGGCGAAGAGAAGTAGGCCTAACAGGAAACTCCCAAACTCCTGAAAAAAAAGTTGAGGGGAGTCAGACCTCACTGAGTAAGTTAGTAAAAAAATGAATGCGATTTGAAAACCTCATTAAAAATAAATTTTATGAAAATATAATATAATATAATTTTATTCAAACCATTTGATATACATATAATAAATCCATTTTTAAAAGGGAAGAAATAAATATTTAAATTCCTTTTTAAAACATTTCAATATAAAAATTTAGTAAAACCTGATTTATAAATTTTTAACAGTCATACGACCCACTTACATTTAACACTGCTAGATCCTGAGAACAAAGCATCACTATGATACACAGTCGCAGTCACATCACTTAATCCAATATCACTAGCAGTGTCTGAGAGCAAAGCATCACCAGACCTTCGGCCCCAGTGATTTAAATAATAATAATCCAAATTATACTGGCGGTGTCCGAGAGCACAACACCATCAGACCTTCGGCCCCAGTAATATAATTAATAATCACATATTTTACTGGTGCATACATGGTCCTGATGAAACCCATTAGGTAGCCCGTTCTACCGTGGTTTATTTAAAATAATTGCAAATAAATAAAATAAGGAAAATTACAATAAATAACAATAAAATAAATCAACTATAAATTAATTCATGCAATAACATATGAAGGATGTCGACTAGAATTTCATAAATTAAATTCATAAGAATCTAATATGATTTAACTTAAAAGACTCGACACTCAAATCAAATATTAACTTACAGGATAAAGGCGCTCCTCTGGCACGTTGTGTTTGACCTCGATTGGTAGACGCGACTGGAGGGGCGGCTAAAAGATAGAAAAGGAAGACGACAATTAGAAAATAGAAACCTAACTTCTAGAGTTTCTAAGGAAGACTCAATTCGAACTCAGAATAAAAATTTTAAGATTGACCCAATGTCATGTTTTACGAGAAATCTACTAAAAATTAATATTGTTGAAACCTCAATATTTACATATATATATATATATATATATATATATATATATATATATATATATATATATATATATATATATATATATATATAGTTTAAAAATATTCGGGTTATTACAGGGATTTAAAAGTGTGGGGTTAAAGTGTGTTAGTGGATATTTACGTAATTAATATTGAGTTGGATTAAAAGTGTGGGGCTTAGTGGATATTTATGTAATTAATAATGAGTGAGAATTTAAATAATTAATAATGAGTGGGGTCTAAATTGTGTTAGTAGGAATTTACATAATTAAAAGTTAGTGAGATTTAAAGTGTGTTAGTGGGAATCTACATAATTAATGGCTATAATTGCAAGTTAGTAGGGTGAGATTATCTTATGTTTTCATATTTTTAGTAGTAGTATGAGCTTGGTCTTGTATCCATATAAATAAGATCTCATTTCATTGTAAGATATGTTGAATTTGAGTTATAAAAATATTGAGCTTATTTTGGTAAGAAATTTGCTTTGAAGTTCTTGTATGAACTTTGTGACTTATCAATCCCAGTGAGGTTTGTGTTGTCAAAATCCAAAAATCTTTGTCTTCTTCTTCGTCTTTCAAACTTGTTTTTGTTTATTTATATTAAAGACTTCAAAGTCTATTGAAGTTTTTATCAATTGTCTAAGTGTGTTGTCACACCTCGTCTCACTATCCTAAGATGGACATTTAGAACCATTCACCAAATAAATTGCTCAGTTTAATTAATTTTTTTTTTATCATAGTATCCTTATATTTGTAAGAGGATTCAAAATTAATCTCTTATAAAAGTTCAGTGTTGTACATACATTACATTTAGAGAATAAGAACTTTTAAAGTAATACGTATTTTTTTAAATAGTGAAATACTATTATGAATAATAAAGTACATATTTATAAATAGTGAAATACTCTTTATGAATAGTAAAATACATAGATAATGATTGGATAATATAAATATTAAATTTTTAAATATGGCTTATCTACCAATGTTTTACAACACTTATACAACAATCTTAAGAAATAAACGAACAAGGCTACTCTAACGAGGATTTGTTGGTCAACCTTATTCTGGACTTCTATCCACACTCACTCAACCCAGTTCACTAACTATCAAGCCTAGTTATCTAAAATCGCTCATATAACAGAGTAAAATGAGTACAAAAATACTAAATGAATAGACGTTACGAGTAGAAAACAGTTTAGCTGAATCAAAGATAATAAACATCTCAAATTAATATATTAAAGCATTTAATAATCAAATTATCATTCACTCAAATATCAATTCAACTTTTCATTTGTATTAACCATCCCTATCACAAGCATCATAACTTGGCCATAATATACAGGCCATTACAATCTCACTCTCTAGGCCACTTGAAGGCTAACCCTTCAATTACATTAGCACGAAACAACCCTTCTTCCTTCAACGTCCTGCAATCAAGTGCCCTATTGTTTATTATGCAATAATAACCAACACAATCTCAAATGTGCATATATCACCTCAACACATTCATACATCTCATATTGAAACCTTAAAAGTTTGAAATTAAAATATATACTTCAAGTATTAATAAGGCTGAATTGAAACCATTTAAATATCTCATTTTAGTTCCATAAAACAACATTAATAAATATCATTTTATTGCTAAAATAAATGGATTTTAAAGCTTGAACATCCACTCACCAAACAACCTATAAAAGCACAAATTTGGTTCACCGAATTTGCTTAATTCGCACTTGCACTTCCTTTTCTTTTCCAACACCTAAAATAAGCAATTTCATTTATAAATTATCAATATAACAATATCATATACTAATCTAACCATGAAGCCCCAAAAAATGTGCAAAATATGCAAATTAAGTTAATTATACAAACTAGACTTATTAACTTTACAAGGGTTGTTTTTAAGCCAAAATTAGAAAAATCACTCTGACCTGTAGAAAATGAATTTTAACCTCAAATTTAACCAGAAATAGGTTGTTGTGTCTAGTACCTTTAATAAAAATTTCACCTCTATCCAATAACCATAAATAAAATTATAAAGGTCAGAGCACAAGCAGCTTAATTACTTAGATAGATTGAGCAATAAAAAGTACAGGTCTGTTAGACCACTGTTCAGTCATAAACATCTCTGGATCAAAACTAAAAATCTTTATAGAACTCCTTTAAGTTTGCTCAAAATCAAATGAAGCTTAATTTTGAGTTTTCTATCTTAAGATATATGAAAAGTATCTAGACTAGTTTTAACTCATAAACTCTATAAACCTGATTCACATAATCAAAATCACTACTTTCAGAGCTGACTTTGAAAAATTTCTGGGACTTATAGAAAATGAATTTTGAGCTGAAATTTTAATCAGTCTTAGATATATATATGTCTAAAACATGCTATAAAAATTTGACACCAATTGGACACTCGAAAATAGAGTTATATATAACTAATTATAACCAGCTCAAAGAAACTGATAGATTGAGCAATAAAATGTTCTCTCTTATTAGTCTAGTTTAAAAACTAAATCAGCTCAAGGTTAATGAAATAAAGTTTTAGATAACTCTTTATAGTTTCTAGATCATCAAAGAACACTCAATTTGGATCTTTTTAGCTCAAGATATGATTGAATTATAGAGACTAATAAACCATACCTTAAGAACTCAAAATCTACAACGTAAGAACCCTAAATTAAATCAACCAAAAAACTTAAAATTACTTACCAATTCAATCAATAAAGCTTTAGGGAAGATTATTAATCACTTGAAATTTCTTTACACCTCCTGATTCAACTTGAAAAAGATCAGCTTCCTAGAAGAATCAAGTAGTTTTCCAGTTCTCCCCTCTCTCTCTCTCTCTCTCTCTCTCTTTTCTAAGTGATCTTATTTATTTATTTATTATTGGCTGCACCTAAGCCATGAATTGGTTAGGATGCAGCCCCAATTTGGATAAATCATCATTTAAAATATCCATTTAGACACTTAATGAAATGATTTTGTTACCTATAAAACCTCAAACTTTCAAATGTTTCAATCTAGGCCAATCATTGTTTCAATTTGAGTTCTCATATTTTACTAACATTAAAATTCTTATCCTTTACTTCAATTTAATCTCATATCCTTATTATTCTTAATATTTTATTTATTTTGAATGTCATTAAAATTAAAAAAAATTCTCGCTCTTTAATCAAGTATAATTCATAGCTTAACCCGAAACACTACCTTAACTATATATACTAAATTTTACTTAAATTTGATCAATATATATGTAAATGCAACATATAATGAATGCAAATTACTTAGAATTAGGGTACGGGTGTGACAGGTGTTAATTCTTTCCATTGCAAGTTTATCATAGCTTTTTAGCTATTAAGGAGCTTGAATGAAAGGTTAATGATCTTATTCTAACTTGGTAAGATCTAAAATAGTTTTTCTTATCTCATTCTTGAATGATCCTATAACATAATTATGGAAGGTGATAAATTCTATTCATAAACTTTATCATAATATTGAAACTATTGGGGAGCTTGGGATATGAATCTATTGATTTCCATCATTTTTGGTATCAAAGCTTTGGCTTAAGATTGAGGTTTGCTTATCCCTTTTATTTGTGATTTAATTATTGATATCTTATTTCTTTCCATTTTAAGTTTCTATCTAACATTGTTCTTATGGCCTATCTTTTTGTGTTCTTGTTCGAGTGTTCTTTCTTCATCTTTTTCTTTATTTGAGCTAAATATTATTAAAAAAATCATGTATAAAAAAGTGTCTAGTTATTATTTGTCCTTATTTGTTTGGTCTGCCTTTTTATTTTCTTGTGGCCTACCTAAAAATTTTTTTTTCAATCATTGATTGCTACATTCTTAACTTTGCTTGATTTAAGAATCTTAGTTCATCTAAGAACCCATAAAGCAAATTAAGAGTGGTAAAAGGCAATAGTATGTAAGATTATTAGAGTAGATAAAAGCCAAAATTTGAGTGCAAACATGTAAAAAAGTATTGTGAGGTTTTATTTCTATTATATATCCTAATATTTCTTGTCTTAATCATGTTTAAGGATACAAGCACATCATCATCAAATGACCAAATGTTGCAAACCATGTAACAACAATTTGAAAGGATGTTTAGGGTGATGGAAGGAGTTAATAAAAGGTTAGAAAGGCATGATGGCATTCTAAACCAATTACAAGGAATGCCTAGACAAAGGAGATAACCACCAATTGAGCAAGAGGGGTATGATGGTAGAAATGACTTAGAGGATGACCAAATCACTTTGGTTGGACATCTTAGGAGGCAAGCTAGGAGAGGCTATATGGAAGATGTAGATCATAACCTTGGAAGCATAAAAATGAAAATTCCTTCATTCCAAGGAAGAAATGATCCCGATGTTTACCTTCAATGGTAGAGGAAGGTTGATCTCATTTTTAAATGTCATAACTATTAAGAGGAGAAAAAGGTAAAACTTGAAACTATTGAATTTTATGACTATGCCATTGTTTGGTGGGATCAATTTTGTAAGGAAAGGAGAAGATATGGAGAAACACCCATAGAGTCTTAGAGGGAGATAAAACAAATCATGAGGAGAAGATTCATTCCTAGCCACTACCATAGGGAGCTTCATCAAAGACTTCGAACCTTTACATAAGAAAACATGAGTATAGAGGAGTACCATAAAGAGATAGAGATGCTCATGAGCAAAGCTAATGTGGAGGAAGATCGAGAAGCCACCATGGCAAGGTTCTTAAATGGCCTAAACAAAAACATAGCTGATCATTTTGATTTGCATCATTAAATGGAGATATAAGACTTGGTGAACTTAGCCATGATGGTAAAAAAATAACATAAAGGAAAATGGTATGATTCCAAAGCAACTTTGGGTTCCACTTCTTTTTCTTGGAAGTCTTCTTAGGGTAGAAAGGATGAGAAAAATATTACTAACTCAAAAGGGGATGAAAATAAAAATAAAAGTGACTTAGGTAATAAGGCAAAGAGTGAGGAAAAACCAACCCAAAATAGGGAGATTCAATGTTTTAAATGTTTAGGGTGTGGGTATGTTGCTAAAAAATGTCCAAATAGAAAAAATATGATTTTAAAGGATGACAATTTTGAATCTGAAAGTGAGAAGGCGAGTGATGATGAAATAGCACTTTTAGAAGATTGTAGTGATATTGAGTATGCCAAGGGTGATAATCTAGTTTTACAAAGAACATTGAGTGTGCAAAACAAAATAAAAGACCTTGGGGAACAAAGGGAAAATTTATTTCATACTCATTGTTTGATTTCTAACAAATTGTGTAATATGATTATTGATGGAGGGAGTTGTACTAATGTTGCAAGCACTTTTCTAGTAGAGAAATTAAGGTTACCTCTTATCAAGCATCCAAAACTAGACAAATTACAATGGCTTAATGATAGTGGTTTGGTAAAGGTAAGCAAACAAGTTTTAATTTCTTTTTTAGTTAGTAAATATAAGGATGAGGTGTTGTGTGATATTGTACTAATTTATGTGGCCTTATGTTATTAGGAAGACCTTGGAAATATGATAGCAAAGCAAATCATAATGGTTTCAAAAATAGATATTCCTTGATTATGGATGGAAAAGATTTAATCTTGGACCATTGACACCAAAGGAGATTTTTGAAGACCAACAACGCATAAAGTAACAATATGAAGAACTTTCTTTGGGGAGGGAAACCCTTAAGAGAAAATAAAAAGGTGAGCTGAGTGAGCCTAAACAATAACCTTTTAAACTTGATCAAAAAGGGAAATCCAAAGGGAGAGAAAATAAGGAAGGTTCTAAAGAAAAGAAAATGAGTGCTTTTAACTGTAATGAGAAATGTGAGGGAAGTCAAGTCTTTGAGCCACCCTTTACTTGTACTCTTGTGCAAGGATGTTTTTATCATTTCTAACAAAATAACCAATAGTTTGCCTAGTGTTATTGTTGATTTATTACAGGTTTATGAAGATTTATTTTTGGATGAAATTCTAAATGGTTTGCCACCTAAAAGAGGTATTGAACATTAAATATAATTTATACATGGAGTTAGCATTGTAAATAAACTAGCCTATAGAACTAACCTAGAGGAAACTAAGGAAATTTAAAAGCAAGTGAGTGAGCTTATGGAGAAGGGTTATGTTCATGAAAGCATGAGTACATGTATGGTGCCCGTCTTGCTTGTGCATAAGAAAGATAGAACTTGGAGGATGTGTGTTCATTTTTGAGCCATTAATAAAATAATGGCAAAGTATAGAAATCCCATTCCTAGGCTAGATGACATGTTAGATGAACTGCATGGTTCATGTTTATTTTTAAAAATTGATTTAAAATCTAGTTATTATCAAGTAAGAATGAAAGACAAAGATGAATGGAAAATAACTTTTAAAACTAACATGGCCTATATGAGTGGTTAGTAATGCCTTTTAGTTTAACTAATGCACCAAGCACTTTTATGAGGCTAATGAATAATGTTTTAAGACCATTAATTGGAAAATTTGTTATTGTTGTGTATTTTGATGATATCTTAGTTTATAGCAAAACTTTAGATGAGCATGTCCAAATTTGAAGTATGTTTTTAATGTTTTGAGAAAAGAGAAGTTGTATGCAAAATCTAAAGAAACACATGTTTTGCACTAATAAAATTACATTTCTTGGGTATATTGTCAATGACAAAGGAATTCATGTAGACCAAGAAAAGGTAAGAGTAATTTAAAAATGGCCAACACCTACTAGTATGCATGATGTTAGAAGTTTCCATGGTTGAACTAGTTTTTATAGGAGATTCATTAAGAATTTTTCTACAATAGCTTTACCATTAACATAATGCATAAAGAAAAATGTTGGTTTCAAATGGGAAAAATAGCAAAATGAGAACTTTGTAATGCACCTTTATTATCTTTGCCCAAATTTACTAAACCTTTTGAAGTTAAGTGTGATGCAAGTGGCATAGGTGTTGGTGGAGTCTTGATGCAAAAAGGTAAGCCTATTGCTTATTTTAGTGAGAAGCTAAGTGGAGCTAGTCTAAACTACCCAACCTATGATAAGGAATTCTATGCATTGGTGAGAGTCCTGAAAATATGGCAACATTACCTTAGCTACAAGGAGTTAATTATCCACACCTACTATGAGTCCTTGAAGTACCTCAAAGGATAAGGCAATTTGAGTAAAAGACATGCCAAATGGGTGGAGTTCATTGAATCCTTTCCATACAATATCAAGTACAAGCAAGGTAAAGAGAATGTTGTAGCCAATGCTTTGTTAAGAAGGTATGCCTTAATCTCTATTGAGTGTAATTTTATACATGTTCTAGAGTTGAATTTTAATGAATTTTGAATAAATAGTTAGTAATAATTGGGAAGAATTTAGGTTTAATTAGGCATTTGTTTAAGTTGGACCTTCATTCTAGTTTTTTATTTGTTTTTAGTTTATTTAAGAGTTTTTACTTGATATTAATAAGGATTTCCCCTTTTTGTAGGAAAGATTGAAAAGAAAGCCTAAAATAGTTAAGAAATGCTGAACATAGCCATGACATGGGCGTGCTTGTGCCCATGTCACGTTCTGAAATAAGAATCAAAGCAGTATGGCTTAAGTATGACCATATTGGAAGCCATGTCAACCATCAAAATTGAAGGAGTTGTGACAAAGGATGGAGCATGGGCATGCTCAAAATTGTGCCCTCTTTTGTGCGAATTGAAGAATCTACAAAGGACCACACGACTTAAGCACGACCATGCTTGAAAACTTGATCGCTTTTATCCAAGTTGAAGAAAATGTGAAAGCGCAGCATGGCTTAAGCACGACCATGATTAAAGCCATATTGTAAAAGTGAGGACGTGACATGGCCATGCATAAGCTGTGCTTAGGCCATGTCGAGCAGAAAAATTTTCCTTTTTGGAGGAAACTTATAAGTTCAAGTCAAATTAGGTTTCCAATTTGCAATATAAAAGGGGGACAAAAAGGGGTTTTTATTCATTCCTTATTAGGGAGAATCATTCTTATTCAGAGAAAACTTCCTTTTTGAGAATTCAAGTGCAAGTAGGTTTTCCATTAGATTTTTCCTATAAGGGGATATAAAAGAGCTATTGGGGAGCCATATTGAAGAGGGGAACACTGTCGCTAAAAGGCAAAGTGTTGAACAACTTAACAAGGATTGAAGATTGAAACGTACTTTTAATGAGTTTTATCTTTCCTTCTTCTTCTTTTCTTATGAATAGCTAAATTAATTAGATTTTGATTTTGGAGTAGCTAGTTAGACTTCTTGGAATTTTAATTTCTTATTTATGATTTGATTTTCAATCAATTTTATGAGTTGTGCTTAACATCTTGTATCCAATTAAGGGCCTAATTGTTTGCATGTTTATGGGTAAATTGCTATCAATTAAAGTTGAATAATCTACTAGCTTATAACTCATAAGACTTAGAAACCTCAATCACGAAAGTAGACAAATCCTTTGGGGATTAATAAATTGCTAAGGAACTTAATGAGCCTTAATTAATTGACTTGACCATGAAAATAGGTGGTAATTAGTTTTAATGTGCTTAAATGATCTTGAAAAAGACTTTAGGTATTTTAGAGTAGTTTACCCTTGAATGTGATTATTAAAATAGTTGAATTTAATTCCATAATTCAAGTCCTAACTAGTGAAACAAATCCAATCTCTAGTTTATCCTCATTGATTTAATTAGATTAATTAGAGTAGATAGTTTATTTTAATTTATTTAATTTAATTCTTGCTATTTAATTTGATTTGTTCTAGTTAAGGAAAATTGATTGACAATTAGTACTTAGTACCCTTTCCTCATAGGAATGATACTTTACTTATCACTTTATTACTTGTCACGATTCATACACTTGCGGAGTTGTGCTAATAAGTTTTTGGCGCCATTACTGGGGATTGGCATTTCTAATATTAACACATTTTTCTTTTTCGTTAGACTAGCACTTTGTTTTATTTTTATTTATTTTATTGATAAATAATTTATCAAGGATAATGATGATTTTTCTTATTAGTTTTTAAGATCTAATACATGTGATCTTGTATATAATGTAGAACATATGCAATTTAATTATTTTTCATCTTATTGGTGTGGAGAGAATCACAATGGAGCAAATTGTCCATATTATTCATATTCACCTCTATTACCTTATTACAACCCATCTTAGAACAGTTATATGGATCACACTTAGAATTATCAATAAGAACGTAAGTCAAATCTTGAGATAATGTTGGAAAATTTCATTCAAAAAATAAAGAAGTTCAAGGAACGATACTTGGAGGACAAGTTGAAGTAATTAATTCAAGCACAAACTAAGACAAATCACAAATTGGAGGAGACTTTTAGGCAATATGAGGAGCATTTTAGGCATACCAATTTGATGTTAGACCAAATTGTAGAAAGTCAAATTGCATGCTTCCAAAAACTTCAATTGTGTGCATCTATAAATTGCTTAACGCAACCAGAACAAGGAGAAAGCATATGGGATGATGAGAGCACTTTAAGTCAAGATGATGAAGAAAATTTTAAGTTATGCCATGATAAAAAAGAAGAGATGATCACTAAGGAAATCAAAGAAGTCTCCTAGTATAAGAATTAATTTGTAGACATCAAGGATGATGAAGTACAAAGTCACTCAACTCAACTTCAAGTTGAGTTGGATGAGAAAATTGTAACAATTCTTGAAGCTACAAGGGATGAAGATGAGCCATCTATAATTGATAATGCATAGGTTCCATGGTCTATTACTGCCATATATAAGGAATCCATGAAAGGTGTTGGACTGTTTGAGAACCTACATGAAAAGCCTTACATTCTTTAAGTAATTTTAGAACAAAAAATTTGGCATATGGAGTTTGCACTTTATTATTTAGGCATAAGGGAGCCTAGTAAAAGCAAGGAAAGGAAGATGCTTCCAAGAACACTTCCTTATGTTCAGTTGTACCCATGATACTACACATTCAAGGGGTCAAGCTAATGACCTAAAATTAGTGCTTATTAGGAGGAAACCTAATGTGTTTTGATTTATTTATTTTGTTTAAGTTTATTATTAGTTTATTTTTTTTATTTTCCTTAGTTTTTGTTATTTTATTTTATAGGTCATCCAACATTTGGAGTGAGTATAAAAGGAAGTCAAATGCCTACTAAGGAAGTCCTCATTTTCTTTTCCTTATTTTAATATTTTTGTCATTAAGGATAATGCCGTAGATAAGTGTGAGGGAGGATGTCAAATTTTAGGATTTTGTTTTTATTTTTTTTATGTTTGTTTTATTTATTTTTACTTGCGTATAAGTTAAATTAAGAAAATAAAATAAAAAATGTGATAAGATTCATTAACTTTCAACTCGATTTCTCCACATTTATTGTGATGTTTATCCTTAAAACTTTTTGTTTTGGTTTTGAGCAAAATTGAAGCTCAATTGTAATTAGGGGGCGACTGTGTATAAGTATGCATTTTCAATTAAATTATTGAAATATTGATTGGTTTATTAATTAAGATAGTTGAACATGGTCTTTATGTATATATAATTTAGTTCTTACAACCTAAACATGAACTGAAAGATTGAATTTAAGTATGAAGTTGGGAGATGAAATTTTATAATAATAAAAAAATCTATCTTTTCTTTAGTAAGAGCAATGCTTAATTCTAAATTTTTACATGCTTTGAATCTACTCTAATGCTATAATTGGAGTAAGAATATCCAAAGGATCCATATAGCGGTATCCATGATTAGTAGTGCGGGAACGACGGGGGAATACTAAAGTGGGAAGATTTGATTAGAGAGAAAAAAGATGAGATGGAGCATAAAATGCACTCGTCAAATAAAAGAAAAGATATTGTGAAATGGAGAGTAAAATGCATTCATGGCCAATTTTATTTTTCTTCTTAGATTATGTTCATTGGATTTCAAATAGGTTATGTGTTTGGGTTGTGATTAGTAAATTATTCATATATGATGTATTTTTATCTGATTATCTTTTTTAGTAAACGTGTTTCAGTCTCGGTGTTGTTCACTTACATGTCTTAGAAATTATAACTCTTTGGTTGTAGTTGAGCTAGTGTTTAAATGTTTAAATCTGATTTTTGCTTGAGGACAAGCAAAGCTCTAGTGTGGGGGAATTTTTTGAGTGTAATTTTGTACATGTTATTGAGTTGAATTTTAATGAATTTTGAACAAATAGTTAGTAATAATTGGGAAAAATTCAGGTTTAGTTAGGCATTTATTTAAGTTGGACCTTCATTCTAGTTTCTTATTTGTTTTTGGTTTATTTAAGATTTTTTATTTGGTATTAATAAGGGTTTCCCCTTTTTGTAGGAAAGATTGAAAAGGAAGCCTAAAAAAGTAAGGGAATGTTAAACATGGCCATGACATGTCACATTCTAAAAAAAGAATCAAGGTAGCATGGCTTAAGCACGACCATGCTGGAAGTTGTGTCAACCGCCATAATTGAAGGAGTTGTGACACAGGATGGAGCATAAGCATGCTCAAAATCGTGCCCTCTTATGTGCAAATTGAAGAATCTACGAAGGACCACACGACTTAAGCACGACCATGTTTGAAATCGTGACTGCTTCTATCTAAGTTAAAGAAAAGGTAAATGCTTAGTATGGCTTAAGCATGACCATGCTTGAAGCCATGCCGTAAAAGCGAGGACATGACACGACCATGCTTAGGACATGTTGATCAGAAAAATATTCCTTTTTAGAGGAAACTCAAAAATTCAAGTCAAATTAGGTTTCCATTGAATTTGCAATATAAAAGGGGGATAAAAGGGGGTTTTTATTCATTCCTTATTAGGGAGAATCATTCTTATTTAAAGAAAACTTCCTTTTTGAGAATTCAAGTGCAAGTAGGTTTTTCATTAGATTTTTCTTATAAAAGAGGATACAAAGGAGCTATTAGGGAGCCATATTGAAGGGGGGAACATCGTTGCTAAGAAGGCAAAACGTGGAATTGAAGAGCTTAACAAGAATTGAAGATTGAAGTGTGCTTTCAATGAGTTTTATCTTTCCTTCTTCTACTTTTCTTATGAATAGTTAAATTAATTAGAATTTGGTTTTGGAGTAGCTATTTAGACTTGTTGGAATTTTTATTTCTTATTAATGATTTGATTTTCAATCAATTTTATGAGTTGTGCTTAACATTTTATATTCAATTAAGGGCCTAATTGTTTGCATGTTTATGGGTAAATTGCTATCAATGAAAGTTGCATAATCTACTAGCTTATAACTCATACGACTTAGGAACCTCTATCACAAAAGTAGATAAATCCTTCAAGGATTAGTAAATTGCTAAGGAACTCAATGAGCCCTAATTAATTAACTTGACCATGAAAATAGGCGGTAATTAATTTTGGTATGCTTGAATGATCTCAAAAGAGACTTTAGGTAACTTAGAGTAGTTTACCTTTGAATGTGATAATTGAAATAATTAAATTTAATTTTGTAATTCAAGTCTTAATTAGTGAAATAAACCTAATCTCTAGTTTATCCCCATTGATTTAATTAGATTAATTAGAGTAAATAGTTTATTTTAATTTATTTAATTTAATTATTGCTATTTAATTTGATTTGTGCTAGATAAGGAAAATTGATTGACAGTTAGTATTTAGTACCCTTTCCTTGTGGGAGCAATACTCTACTTATCACTTTATTACTTATCACGATTCATACACTTGTGGATTAGTGTTAACAATCTCTAAACTTGATGCAAAATTATTAGGATTAGAGTATATAAAAGATCTTTAGCCTAATGACCATGATTTTGCTAATGTTTATAGGGCATGTGAGAAATGGGGTTTTGATAAATTCTATAAACATGAGGGTTTTCTTTTTAGAGAAAATAAGTTATGTGTACCACAAAGTTCTTTGAGAGAGTTATGAGAGAGGCATATAGTGGAGGTCTAATGGGGCATTTTGGGATTAAGAAGACCTTAGCTGTGTTAAGTGACCATTTCTTTTGGCCACACATTAAAAGGGATGTTAAGAGAGTTAGTGAAGAATGTATCACTTATAAATAAGTTAAATCTAAAGCAATGCCTCATGGTTTGTACACACCCCTACCTATAACAAATGAACCTTGGGTAGACATTTCTATGGATTTGTTTTAGGATTACATAGGTCTAAGGGGTGGAGAGACTATATTTTTGTTATTATAGATAGGTTTAACAAGATGGCACACTTTATTCCATGTCATAAAATGGATGATGCAACACATATTACAAATCTATTCTTTAAAGAACTATAGTGGTGAGACTACATGGAGTGCCAAGAACCATAGTGAGTGATCATATTGTTAAGTTCCTAAGCCATTTTTGGAAGACATTATAGGGGAAAATGGGAACAAAGCTTCTTTATTCAACAACTTGTTACCCATAAACGGATGGGAAAATGGAACTGGTGAATAGAACACTTTCAATACTTTTGAGAGCGCTAATCCAAAGGAATTTGAAGAATTGGGAGGAATGCCTACCATATGTGTAGTTTTCCTATAATAAAAGTGTGCATGGAGCAATCAACCATTCACTATTTGAAGTAATCAATCAATTAACACCAATGTACTTGGTGCCATTACTTATGAAGAAAGCAAATTTGGAAGCAAACAAAGGGCTAAATTTATGAAAAACCTACATGAGAAAGTAAAGGCCAAAATTGAGAGGAAAACACTCTAATATTAGAAGCAACATAACCAAGGAAGAAAATAAGTAATATTTGAGGCCAGCGATTAGGTGTGGGTGAACTTGTGAAAAGAAAGGTTTCCTAACTAAAGGAAGTCCAAACTAATTCCAAGAGGAGATGGACCTTTTAAAGTGCTTCAATGCATTAATAATAATGCCTACAAGCTAGAGCTTCGAAGTTAATGATTTATCTTTGTTTGATGTAGGTGATGAAGATAAAGCTGATTCAAGGATGAATCCTCTTGAAGAAAGGGGGAATAATGTGATCTTAACCTTAAAGCCAAGGTCCAATGATCCACAAGATCCATTGCAAGTCCAACAAGGCTCAATGATAATGTCAAAAACTAAGAAATTATAAGAAGCCTTATTAATCTTCATTCAAGTTTTTTGGAAAGCCCAAGAACTTCCAAGTACAATCAAAATCAATAAGGAAGCCCAAACAGTCTTGTTTACCATATAAAAAAATTGAATTTGGAGGGCTAATAGTCAGTGGGATTTAATGTGTGGGGCTTAAAGTGTGTTAGTGGATATTTATATAATTAATAATGAGTGGGATTTAAAAGTGTGGGGCTTAAAGTGTGTTAGTAGATATTTACATAATTAATAATGAGTGGTAATTTAAATAATTAAAAATGAGTGGGGTCCAAAGTGTGTTAGTGGAAATCTATATAATTAATGGCTATAATTGTAAGCTAGTTGGGTGAGATTATCTTATGTTTTCATATTTAGAGTAGTAGTATGAGCTTGGTTTTTTATCTATATAAACAAGACCTTATTTCATTGTAAGATATGTTGAATTTGAGTTATAAAAATATTGAGCTTCTTTTGGTAAGAAATTTTCTTTGAACTTCTTGTATGAACTTTATGACTTATTAAGCCTAGTGAGGTTTGTGGTGTCAAAATCCAAAAATCTTTGTCTTCTTCTTCATCTTTCAATCTTGTTTTTATTTGTTTATGTTCAAGAATACAAAGTTTATTGAAGTTTTTTATCAATTGTTTAAGGCTGTTAATTTTTTCCATTACAAGTTTAACATAGCTTTTTAGCTATTAGGGAGCTTGAATGAGGGTTAATGATCTTATTCTAACTTGGTATGATCTAAAATAGTTTTTCTTATCTCATTCTTGAATGATCCTATAACATAATTGTGGAAGGTGATAAATTCTATTGATTAAGTTTATCATAGTATTGAAACTATTGGGGAGCTTGGGATATGAATCTATTGATTTCCATCAACAGGGGTCCATGTTCATTGAGGATCAATGAATATGTAGGTGAAAATCAATGAAAACGTAATATGTTCATTAACTTTCAGCTACATGTTCATTAACTTCCACTTGCAGGCTCATTGACCTTCATTTGCAGGTTCACTTTCAATCTCATTAAAAAAATTAACAAATATTTTTTAATTATTAAAAAATGACCTTCCAATCAATAACACACGAATTTTTACGTTGCAAGAAATGAATCTATATGCACAAACTAAAAAAATACAACAAAATAATTTGCAGTCAAAATCGAATCTAAACAAATATAAGAAGAAGAAGAAAAAAAAGAAGAAGGAGTAGTTGTTGAATTTTAGAAGTACCAATTTGTAACTTCCGTAAATCCTCTCTTTATGGTTTTGAAGCACTTGAGAGATACCTTTCTCTGAAGAAGAAGAAGAAGAAGAAGAAGAAGAAGAAGAAGAAGAAGAAGAAGTTATTGATCTAAAGAAAAAAGTGCATAAAAGAGAAGGTAGAGATTGTGACCGGAGAAGAGGAAAAACTAGGAAAAGAGAAGAAAAAGCGTCTTGTGGTCAAACAAGAAGAAAAGCCAAAAAAAGAGAAGAGAAAGCATTAAAAAAGAGAGAAGAGAAAGCGTTAAAAAAAAGAGAAGAAGCGTTAAAATAAAAGACTCATACGTGTAATGGACCCATGATCCATATTGTAAAATGGACAAAATTCCATAATATAATTTACATAAGATTTAAGAAAGAAAAAAAATTATATTGGTAGCTATTGAGCCATGATTGTTGGCCTAATATCCAAAAGCAAGGCACAAATTTATGCCTAACAATAGGAAAATTATATCATGGACTCTGGTCCATATAACACGTTAGAACTTTTTTTTTTTGTTACAATGGAATTTCATGTTTTTTTTCCCTCTATGTTCATCTCTTCTTCCCCATATCTAGATACTCTTCAAATACAAGTAATTTTCATCAAATTTTTGAAATTTCTCTCTCTTTGTATATTTCTCTGGCTATCTTTCCGATGAAGGTAGTTGTCCGGTGAACTTGTCTCTGACTTGTGCTTTCAGTTTATTAGTTTATGTTATTGCGAATAAATTTTACAGTAAAAGTGTGCTTTGATTGGATTGTTAAAATGCTCATTTAGTGTAATCAGAAGGCTAATTATTGTAATTTTGGATGTTTTGTGTAATTTGATGCAGTTAGGTTTGGGTTGCATGGCTATAGCTTGATGATCATGTTTATTAATGGCTTCTTCTGTTGACAGTAGCAAAACAACGTCAAGCAGCCCAAATTTGGAATTAATTTTAGGAAATTTTAAATTCAGTTTGTGGAGAAGAAGAAGAAAATTGTTTAGCTATCTCTCTCTGCTATTTTCTTTTTTTTGGTTTTATTTTTTAAATTCAATAATGAACCTCCATTTAACTAATGAACTTGTAGGATTTGACTAATGAACCAATATAAAATAATAAATTTATAGGTGATTTTAAAACTTGAACCTGTAGTATCTGTTGATTCTAAAAATACAAGTAAAACTCTCTTTATTATAATTAAAAAATAAAAAATTAAATAATTTTTTAATGAATAAAAATTTTAGTGTGACTAAAATCATGAATAAAAAATTAAATTCAACAACTGTAATTAATAAAATAAAAGGAAAAAATAAATTTTTAATAAATAAAAAATACTTTTTAATTTTTTAATGAAATTAAAAGTGAATTTATAGGTGAAAGTCAATGACTATGCAGATAATTGACCTGCAGGTGAAAATTGATGAACATATATTATTTAAATCATAACCTTCAATGTTTTATCTTATAAACATACATTATTTAAATAATGAACCCATATTATTTAACTAAAAATAAAAGTACAAATAAAAATAAAAAATACAAGCAAAATATAATAATTAATTAAATATTTTTTAATGAATAAAATTTTAATTTTGACTAAAATCATAAATAAAAATTACATTTAACCATTGTAATTAATAAAATAAAAAAATAATTTTTTGTTAAATTCAAAGTGCTTTCTTCATTTCTATTATTTTTTGTAAAAAATAATTAGAATAAAAAATAAAAATACAAAGACCATTCATTTCTGGCATATGAGATTTGTTGAAAAAAGAAATTTGCTAGATGGTTCCAAATTTGCTAGATGGGCATGTGTAGAATCATATAATTAAACAATAATAAAAAAAAGCAAAGACGTTAAAAAAAATGCATATTTTACCTTCACTCGTGTGTACAATACCAGAAGTCTCTGGTATAACAATTGCTTCCAATAGCTGCTCTTTGTTTTTTTTTTTTTAATATAAGCGCAATGTCACTCAAGATGCAACCAGCTGGAATGAAATATAACAAAAATAAGGATGCTTAGTTTCTCATTTGACAGAAGATGGGCCAGAGATTCAAAGTACAAAAATGTGAACAACGATGCTCAATTTGAAAGTGGTACAAAATTGATCGAAAGCTTCAAACAGCAACAAAAATTGGCAACAAACGACCAATACTGAGAAGCTGATCTCATTCTTAAGAAAAAAGAAAAGAGAATGAAGGTTTGATGAATTAATGGTTATGTTGAAAGGAAATGAAGGGAACAAGAGAGGAGTTAGGTTAAATAAGGCTATAATATATACAATCAGTATATCTATGTAAATTAAATTATAATTATTATAATCGTATTAAATTAATTATTAAATTTTTTTTATTATTTGTTTGATTCCTACTTAAATCCAACTAAATTAGTAGTGTTTGAATTGAACTTTTAATTACTAAATTACTCTTATAAAAGATAAAAACAACCTAATGTATTATAATAAAAGTCAGAGAGAGTGTTAGGGACTGGATGAAAAAAGTTTAGAGGTGAAAATTCATTTGGTCATATTTAGTTGGATTCTGAGACAAGAAAATCATATTGTCTCTCTCTCTCTCTATATATATATAATAGTAAATAACTACGTATTTTAGACGTAAATAAAAAATTTATTTAATTCGTGATATATAATAAATAAATATATTATTATTATTATTATTATTATTATTAAACAAAAGTTTTAAAAATAATAAGACTGTTATTTATTTATATAACAATTTGATATTAACTTAATATAGTTATAATTTATTACAATTTTTATAAATATTTTATTTAAATAATAATATGATATTACTTCAATATTTTTTATAATTAATTTTTCTCAACTCTAAAATTAATTTTATATAAAAAAAATATTATGGTCATAATTAATCACAAGATAATAAATATTATTAGTTATTTATATATATATATTTTCTTTATATAACAATTTAAATATTACAACACTATTGAACTTATAATTTATTACAATTTTAGTTAATTTTTTATTTGAGCTATGAAATTTTATTTTTTCAATTTTTTATATTAATATTTTTGTTTACACGAACTTGTGCAAAGCCATCACATGCCTTAAAACAGAGTATTTGAAATCATATTATAATTCACTTAAAACATTAAATCCTTTCAAACTTGTGCAAAGTATAGCCAAGTAAAACACATGCCTTTTTCTAAACATTAATACAACATTTCACATGGATTAACCATCTCAATAATAAGCATCACAACCCGACCATAACATACAGATCATCATAACTCACTCGCTATGTACACTTGAAGGCTAACCCTTCGACTACATTAGCACGGAACAACCCTTCTCCCTTCATCGTTTTGCAATCAAGTGCCATGTTTTTTATTGTGCAATAACAACCAACACAATCTCAAATGTGCATATACCACCTCAGCACATTTACACAACTCATATAGGGTGGTAATACTCAAATCCAAATGCAATTTTCATAAAATAATCAATCAAAATGATATTATCGTATTTATGATTTAATAAGCATTCAAAATCAAACAATCTTCATCATATTTCAAATAAAAGAGAAACCATGTAGAGCATAAATTTATTTAAATCACCAAGTAAATAAAATGACTTCAAATCATGTTACAAAACAAAGCATGTATTAATAATATATTTAACTTGTACACTTGAAACCATTATTGTTTTAAAGCTTAAATACTTCAAGTGATTCAAGTAGTAACCAAACTGAATTAAAACATTTATTACACATCATTTCAAATTCAAAAAATATCATTAAAAACTCATTTTCTTGTTGTTATAAAAATATTTAAAAAGCTTGAATATCTACTCACTAAAACAGCTTATAAACACACAAACCCGGTTCACCGAATTTGCTTAACTTGTACCTGCACTTCCCTTGCCTTTTCTAGCGCCTAATATATATAATTTTATTTATAAATCATCAATATAATAATCTAACATGATACTCTAACCATGCAGCGCCCAAATAAAAATTTCATTTCCATTTGATAACCATAAATAGAATTATAAAGATTGTATTACAGGTAGTTCAATTACTTAAATCGATTGAGCAATAACAAGTACATGTCTATTAGACCACTATTAAAACATAATTAAATCTTCATAAAAATTATAAAGTTTTAGAGAACTCTTTCATGTTTTCTTAAAATTAAACTAAACTCAATTTTGAGTTTCCTAGCTCAAGATATACCAAAAGTATCTAGACTAGTTTTAACTCATGAACTCTGTAAACTTGGTTACATAATCAAAATAGTTGCTTTCAGAGCTGATTTTGAAATATTTCATGGAATTATAGAAAAGGAATTTTGAGTTAAAATTTTAGTGAATCTTATATATATATATATGTCTAGAACATTATATAAAAATTTCACACCAATTGGACACCAACAAATAGAGTTGCATATAACGAATTATAACCGGCTCAAGGAAACTGACAGACTGAGCAATAAAATGTTTTTTCTTATTACCTTAACATAGAGATTGAATTAGATCAAGATCAAAGAGGAAAAATTTTAGATAATTCTTCAAAGTTTCTAGATTATCAAATAACAATTAATTGAGAGCTTTCTAGCTCAACATATGATCAAATTACAGAGTTTGATAAACTAAACTTTAAGAACTTGACATTTGTAACTTAAGAACCCTAAATTAAATCAACCAAAACACTAAAATTATTTACCAAATCAATCACCAAAGTATTCTAGGATGAATATTATAGCCTTAATTGTACTTTAGATCTTCAATTTTTCTTAAAAAATTAACTTCTATAAGAGGAAATGAAACAGCCCTCTTCCCCCCTCCTCCCCCCCCCCCCCCCCCCCCCATTTTTTTTTCTTTTCTAAGTGTTTTTCTTTCATCCTTTCATTCTTTTTTTCTTCTATGGCTACTATTAAAATCACGATGGAAGAAGACATACCCAAAAAAATAATTTAATAATATGTAAAATTTTCCTTTTGGTCCTTAATGAGATGCTTAAGTTACCCATAAATCCTCAAGTTTTCAATTGTTCAATCAAGGACAATCATTTGCTACAATTGAGTTCTTTCCACTATAACTATATATATATATGCAATGCATAATAAATGTAAATGTAATGAGAATTAGGGTACAGATATGACAAATGGCCCATGACAACTTACCAAAATGGCCTTTTGTAAGCACCCAATTTCGAGAATGACTAGTTGAGAATGCAACGAGGATCCGATGATGAAAAATTTATCAAAATAGGTCTTCAAATATTGATTGTTAGAGTATTAGGACTAAATCATAAAGTTTTGAGGGCGAAATTACAAGTTTTTCTTTTCTTTTATGGGTAAATTTTTAAATAAATAAAGTTTTAAGGAATGTCTTTTTCTCAGGGACATAATTGTAAATTTTTATTTTCTTTCAAGGTCAAAAATATGGAATTCTAATAGAAATTGTACAAGTTTGATTGGAGGTGATTTATTTTTTCATTAATTTTTTATTTTTGTAAATAATTTTTCTTGATTTTGATTGGTTATAAAATAAAATAAAAGGATAAATAAAAAAATATAATATATAAAATGTGTTGGACTTGTTAGACCTGTGAATTTTATAAAGAAAACAAAAGAAAATATTAGTTAATATAGTATTTATCCATATATAAATATGAACACGTATAATAAGCTTAATTTAGTTATGCAGCAGAAACATCTAAATTTAAGAAAAGAGAAACAAAATGGGTCTTGGAAAGGTTACTTTAGTACTAAACAATTATACTCCAGTTCCATTGGAAGGAGTTAAGTGATTTAGGTGCATCACTAGCCCGTGACAACTTACCAAAATGACCCTTTGTAAGCACCCAATTTTGGGAATGACTGGTTGAGAATGCGATGATGAAAACTTGATCAAAATAGGTTTTCAAATATTGATTGTCAGAGTATCAAGACTAAATCATAAAGTTTTGAGGGCATAATTACAAGTTTTTCTTTTCTTTTATGGGTTAATTTTTATATAAATAAAGTTTTAAGAAATGTCATTTTCTTAGGGACCTAATTGTAAGGTTTTATTTTCTTTCAGGGGACTTCTATAATTAAATAATAAAAAAAATATATGTTACCGATCAGAATTATGTAATTTCAATTGGAATTAAAGATTTTTTATCGAAAATATGGAATTCCGATAGGAATTGTACAAAGTCTGATTGGCGGTGATTTATTTTTTTTATTTTTATAAATAATTTTTATTGATTTTGATTAGTCAAAAAATAAATAAAAGGATAAATAGAAAATATAAAATGTGTTGGAGTTATTAGACCTGTGAATTTTAGAAACTGGAGAATGGGTAATGAGCAGGTTATATATTACCTTAGTAGGATCCTAACTCTTATAAAAATAAAATATTCTTTCATTTGAAAAATTATGTCTTGCAGTATACTTTACTTGTGCTAAATTGAGAAATTATTTATTAAAGCACGAAGTGTATGTGATTTCATAAACTGATTTGATAAAGTATATGTCAAACAAACTGGTGTTGTTAAGAAAGATTAGAAAGTGGTTGCTGAGCCTAATTGAGTTTTCACTTATTTATTATCCTTAAAAGTCTTTGAAATGACAAGCATTGACTGACTTTTTAGCCGATCATCATACCCAAAGACTATTAAGGAAGAAGACCTTCCAATATGCAGAGTTAATGTTTAACTTTAGATGCTCAAGTTTGATGGATCTTCCACAAATAGATCAGCTAGAGCGGGGGTGGTGATCACATCACCATTTGGAATAAAACAACTCTTAACTTTACTTTGGACTTTAAATGTAGTAGAAATTAAGCTAAGTACAAGGCTTTAATCATAGGCCTTGAAATTTTCTAAGACCTTAGAGCCAAAGAGGTATTAATCATAGGAGATTCTCGGCTTATACTTAAGCAATTATAAGGGGAATGTCTATGCACAAACATTTCTCTAGCACCTTATTATACTGCTGCTATTCAATTTATTGATTCTTTTAAAGATGTGTCTTATATGCATGTATCTAGAGAATATAATTAGGAAGCTGATGAATTATCTCAAGTTGCATAAAGATTAAGAATGCCAAAAGAATTGACTCACAAGTTGATTTTTATACAGAAAAAAGCTCATGCATCCATCCATAGAAAGAGGACTACAAGTTGAGTCATTCAATAGTGACTTGAATGTAGTAGAAGATTAGCGTACTGAAATCAAAGGATATCTTGAAAATCCTACTAAAAAGGTTCCATTTAGAGTTAGAGCCTAAGTTTAAATTATGTCTTGATTGAAAATGAGTTGCTCAAAAAGACTCTTAATGGACTACTCTTAAGGTGCCCTTCATTTCCCCAAACTATAGAGATTTTGAAGCAGGTGCATGAAGGTGTTTATGGTTCACTCCAAGCTAGGAGGAAGATGAGATGGTTGATAAGGAGACATGGTTACTTTTGGTCTTTAGTTTTGAAGGACTGCATAACACATGCCAAAAGGTGTCAATAATGCCAAAAGTATATAAGCATACAAAGAGTGCTCATTGGTAGTTTATACTATATGGTAAAACCATGGCCATTATGAGGTTAGGCTATAGATCTTATTGGAAAAATCTATCCAACTTCCTTTAAAGGCCACAATTTCATTATTGTATCCATTGACTATTTTACAAAGTGGGTGGAGGAAATTCCCATAAAGAAAGTATTATAAGTACCTAATTTCGAGATGTAATTTTGCACGCGTGCGACTAAAGCTCCTATGATGAAAATCTAATCGAGAATTGATCTTTAATGTCAAGTTTCATGATTTAAAGGACTAAAGTGTTATGTTTTATGGATTTAATTGCAAAATTATTTTTTGGGGATTTGATTGCAAAAATTAGAAACTTCCAAGGACCTTTTTTATAATTTAATTAAAAAAATATAGTCAATCGGCATTGTGTAATGTCGACTGGCATTACATAATGTCGAATGGCATTCTAGAGCCAATTTTAGCTAAAATTGATTTTTTATCATTTTTTATTTTTTTCATTGGTCCAAAACACCACGTGTCCCTATGTGTGCGAGTCTTTACTTTTTTTAAAACTCTATCTCTTGATTTTGAAAGTTCAAAATTAAAAATTCAACGCTTGTATGATCGCAGGGTTGGAGGTTACTAGGTCTGGCTTTAAAAGCTAGAAGAGAGGCAGCTAGAGCTGGAGAAAGCTAAAGCTAAAGAGAGCTAGAGAGAGACACGAAGCCAAAAGGGCATGAGAGCTAGAGAGAGCTAGAGAGGGAAAGAGCTAGAGCCAGATAGAGAGCTAGAGCTAGAGAGGTAGAGTCTATGAAAAAAAACCTAGAGAAGCAAAGAGGCTGTGAAAAAAAAACCAGAGAGAGGCAAAAAAAAACCCTAATTAGCTACTGCAAAGATAAAGTGTGGATTGAAAAAAATAGACCTTCTACTGCAGGTTTCAAATCAATAAAAATACTTTCTTTGTTTTTAAAAATCTAGAAAGTCAAGAAAAAATAATAGAGTTAATCTCAACACGGTGATAATCCCAATCTAAAGGGCATTCAAAAGCATTTGCACAACATCTTCTATCCTTTTTCTTTTTTTATTTTGATTTGATCTCTTTGTTTTATTTTTTGATTGATTAGTTACTAATCAATTTTTGTTGTTTTTTGGTTTTGATTGGTGTCCTGTGGTGCTCTGGATGTAAGGTTGGTGGTGTGAGATTTTGGTAGTATTGAATAATCCATGGGATGCCATGGATTGAGTTTTATGAAATCCCCATGGGATTCTTAGAAAAATCATGTAAAAATTATTATTTTGATTTATTTTTGGAATGTTTGTTGAATTAGGCTTGTTTTTATATTTTTATTCTCTTTGGGTCCCAAACCCATGGTAGGGTTAACCCATTTAATAAATAGGTTTTTAATTGGATTTTTAGGTTTAATTTAATTTTAAAATCAATTTAAACCCATTTAGGTTAATTTAGATTTAGACCCATTTTTAGTTAACAAAATTAACTTAGATTAAGCTCCACCCATTAATTTCACTTCTTTTAAAATAAATAGAATTAGGCTCCATTTTTATTTGAGTTAAAATTAAGTTAGACTTAGGCCCACTTAATAATCTAATTTCTTTTTCAAAATTTGTAAATAATAGGCTCATTTCCTTAGTTAAATTAAAACAAGTAGATTTAGACTTACTAATTCAATTAAAATGTAGACCCATATTTAGTCCATTTTACTTATAAATAAAATATGTAGAATTAGCTAACTTTAATTAATAAAATTAATCTAGTTTAGACATAGGGACACTGCCTTTTGTTTGCACTTTTACATGTAATTTTATGACTTGTTGCCTTTGGGTTAAATGGATGTTCAATTAGGGTTTAAATAAAATTGCATGTAATTAGAGAATAAGATAATAATTCATAAAGTAATTCTAAATGAACACAAAACTGAAGAAGTTAGTATTCCGTTTCTAGAATCTCATAGTTGCGGTGTTAACTTTCTTTTAGAGAATTGAGTACCACCAAAATGATTTGTCCCAGTTATTACCCTGGGTGGTGACTCCTCATCTCCATGCCATGTCTTTGTGACAATGGTTAGTGTGTTCCCTCGGGCCCTGAGCCCAAATAGTATCACGGTTGCTAAAATCTTAGATGCGCACTAAACCCCACCGTCTACAGTGGCAACTCCACTAGGGATAAGAGATACTGATTCTACTTGTATTCTTTAGAATTATTTCATTAATTATTAATTTATTATTGCATTCATTCTAGATGTGCCTATTAACCGATGCCATTGGTTTATGATTCCATGATTCCACCAGCTTCATGGAGTTTTAAGTTGGCTAACCATCACTCTTAGTGTTAACTTGATTCAAGAGAGATTATCAGGCTCATCTTACCAGAGTTTGTAACCCAAGTCCTAAAGGGGGGGGGGTAGTCTTTTCTTGAGTTTGCAAAGGATGCCAGGCCCCTCTGACCTTGGCCTGTTACTCAAGTCTTAAAGGAAGGCATCTTGTTAGAGGAACCTAGACTTTTCATCAAACCCTAACCACATATAATGGCTTAGTTACTTCCCTTAGAATTACCTAAATTGCTTATGTATGTTGCCATGAGGTATTTCTATCTATAAAGGCCCAAGCCCATACTTTAGAAGCCCATTTGGGTTAATAAAGATTAGGCTAATCTTTTATACCTAGAAATACTATTTCTATGCTTTATTGCTTTGAGAGATTTGGCATACGCATCGGTTCTTGATATCCCCTATTGATATTAAGGCCAAGACTAAAAATTCTAGAAAAAGAGACTCACCATTGAACACGTGTGTGGGAGGAATAAGGTTGGAAGGATGAATGTTGTACACTTGATTGATAGTTGCTATTTGCTACTTGTTGCATAGCACGTGCATCATGCATACATGCATTTCATCCATCACACTAACATTTTATTTTGTAGCCATCATAGATTCACGTGGGTCTTCTCGTAGTTATGGAGGGAAAGGTGGTAGACTAAGAAGAATATATCTAAGTCCTAAGGCCATAAGAAAAGAAATCCTGCACAGACTGGAGAAGAGTCCTATAAATTTGCTTTACTTAGAAGCTGAACCAACTACACTTAAACTTATAGAGATGGAACAATAACAAGGGGGAAACTAGACCTTAGAAGATATCAAGGGAGCTTTGATGGATGACATGAGGGCTATGATGCAAGATGAACTGAGACAAGCATTGTCTGGACTGATGCAACCTACCACTACTGTCATACCACCACTTGTAATTGATCAACTACTTACTGCTACAGCTATTCCACTTGCTGCAGATGCTCCATCTATTGCCAATAATGCTAGGGGGTAACCTGTTGCTAGAAATCCACCTGTTGTTAATGTGAAGCTTGAGGATGTTGAAGACTACATGATAGAAAAGGCAAAGAGAGAATCACTTAAACTGGTACAAAACCATGAGTCTAAGCAGATGCAAGCATTGACCCAAAAGCTGTCCAAGATGGCGGAGCTGATTAGGGGACAAGGCATGGGATATTCATTTGACTTTAATGACATGCTACAAATGGAAGATGATAGGCTTCCTGATAAGTTCAAAATGTCGCAGCTGTAGAAATTTGATGGAAAAGGAGACCCAAGGATTCATCTCAGTCAGCACATAACCACTATAAGAACTAATAAAGCCCCATTAGCAGTAATCACTAGGTTGTTTCTGTTGTCTTTAGACTGGTATCAAGGGCTGGAAAAATCTATTAGGGCTAACTGGAAAGAACTGTGTACTGCTTTTTTGAAATAGTATGATTATAACACTAGATTGGAAGTGTCCATTAAGGATTTGTAACTGACTAAGCAAACATCAAATGAATCCTTTTCTTATTTCTTAACCAAGTTTATGAACAAAGCAGGAATGATGAAGAATATGCTAGCTAACAAAGATCAAGTTAGGATGATAGTCTGTAATGTATCACCTAATCTAGTTAAGAGATTGTAGATGATGAACCCCAAAACATTCATAGACCTATATAATGACAGTCTACAAGTTAAAGAGATAGAGAATGAAAAGAAGAAAAGCTTTGGAGTCATAGAAACCAATAATTACTCAACTGGGGGAACACAACAAAGAAGTACTAGTCGATATGTGGAGGTGCACACAGTTCAACCACCTAGGAGATTCTCCAACTTCAATCAACCACTCTCAAAAGTCCTAGACCAATTAATCCAGAAAGGCCTACTCCAACCTTTAACCTTTTCCAAACCACCTAACCCAAATGTCCCAGGCTATGACCCTAACAGCTATTGTAAATTTTACCAAGTTGTTGGTCATTCCATAGATACCTGTATCTGCCTCAAACATGAAATCCAAAATTTGATAGACTCTTAAAAAATCACAAACCTTGAAAAATCCAATCCTAACCTAAACACTAGAAATAATCCTTTCCCAGAATACCAAAATTTCCTATCACCAGCCACCATGATGATCAACTCGGGAGTTAGCAAGGAGGAAGTTCTAGACTCCTTTGAAAACCTAAGCCCTACAGATAATAAGGATTCTCCTGATGCTTCTAGTGGATTTGAGGATTTTCTGGGACAACCCTTAGGAAAATTCTATTACAAAGTGTTCTACTCCAAACCTGTTGAATCAATAGTGCCTTCAGGATGGAGTGATGAGTTTGATAATGAACCAACAGAAGAAGAAAAAGAATCTAAAACTCTAGAACAGTCATAAAGAGGAGTTAAGGATTTACTGGGGTAGCCCTCAGGAAAATTTAATTACAGAGTATTCTATTCAAAACCAGCTTCTTTTAATATACTTCTTGAGGAGATTGTGCCTACAATATAGGGTAATGAGAGTGAAGAGGAGAGTAAAGGGTCCCTAATTCCTAAGCAAGGGAACAAGGAGATACTGAGTGAGCATATGAAAAAGCTTAGCATAGAGGGAAAAGAGATGTACATAGTGGAAGTGTGGAAAAATGAAAAAAGGGACTGGATTATTAAGGTTATAGACATCTGGTATGACTCTGACGAAGAAATTCCTACTAGTCTTGACGTATGGAGTGATAACCCCAATGTGAATCATGTCATTAGAAGTGGGAGGAATTACAAAGCAGTAGAAAAAAAATTGAGAGAGTCACAGAAAGAGAAGAAGTAGAGGACACAAAAATAGGAGGAGAAAAAAAGACCTAATTTTGGAACAGCTAAAGAAGGCTAAGGAAAATGTCAGCATTTGGGAGCTACTGATGCATTCAGGCAGTTATAGAAGAGCTCTCATCAAAGCTCTATCAAACATGAACATTGAAACAATAGCTACACCTGAGGCTATGGCAACAAGGGTTATGGAAAAGAAACACAGGCTAATAACATTCTCAAATGATGATTTGCCATTGGAAGGGAGAAATCATAATAAAGCATTATTTATCCCAGCTAAAGTAAAGGGGAAGCAAACCAACTTTGTAATGGTTAATGATGGTTTTGCTATTAATGTGTGTCTGTTGAAGATCCTACCTAATTTGGGTTTGAAAGCCGATGACTTAATAGGTTCAAATATGATAATCTGAGCCTATAATGATAGTACTAAGAATGTAGAGGGGATATTTCAAGCTTTGGTTAAAATAGGACCTTTAGAATCCACCGTTGAGTTCACTATATTAGAAATCCCTATCACATATGCCTTGCTTTTGGGAAGGCCATGGTTCCATGCTCTAGGAGGGATACCCTCAACTGTGCACCAGAAGATAAAATTCCCTCATGAAGGAGAGGTTGTGACTATAAAAGCTGCAACTAGTGTAGCTGTGGCAGCCATATTAGAGAAACAGAAGCAAGTATGCATTCCTCCTAGTTTCCAAGTTGCTGCAATATTTGACAAAACTGAAATGGACCCAAGGGTTACGAAGATGATGAAGAGCATGAATTATCAACCTGGACATGGGCTGGGAAAATGAGCAAGGAAGCCCTAAACCCCTAGAATTCAAAAGTCAGGGTGACACCAAAGGATTATGGTGCACTGAAATGGAACCTAGTAGTAAAAGAGGAAAGAAGAAGGGAAAGGCCAAGATAAATAAGCCCTTGGGGAGAATCAAGCCGATGAGTGGGCATTTTATCAGGTGAGGGGAAGGTAAGTACTATTTGGGTGCTAAGAAATCTGTCAATGTTGCTGGAAAAGACATTCTTAGGTTTCAAATGTTCAAGGAGCAGATTATGGAGAACCTGGTAGATGATAAAAAAAGAGTAAGTGATGAAGCAGGTAGTTAAGAGGGTGGGTGATACTGCTATTGAAGAACCGCTGTGTCTGCCACTTGAAGAGGAGCCACCCTAAGACTTACTACTATCATTATTAATAGTTTTAATGATGTTTTTTTATGAAGAAATTGATGTAATAACTTTTGGTCTTTATGAGGATGAAAACTGTGTTTTTTCCATGGTCAATGATATGAATGTTGTTTTTGCTTACTTATGTGATGTGCAACTTGATAGTTTTGTGCATTATAATTTTTATTGTTCATGCATGTTTAACATTAATTCAATTTAATTTGATTCATTTAACATGGGCATGAATGATAATCCAAAGAATATTTCAATATCATATGATGTAACTCCGTAAGAGAAGGAAAATTTTAAGAGAATATTAACAAAAAGGAAGGTAGTATTTGCTTAGACTTATAAAGATATACCAGGTTTAGATAAGGAAATTATAGAGCATCATATTCCAACTCATCCAGAGATAAAACCAGTTAAATAGAAATTACACAAGCTAAGACCAAAGTGGACTGAGAAAATAAGAGAGGAGATTGCTAAACAAATTCAAGCTAACTTCTTGGAAGTAGTAGATTACCCCCCAATGGCTAGCAAACATAGTCCCGGTACCTAAGAAAGATGGTAAGGTGCATATGTGTGTCAATTTCAAAGATTTAAATAAAGTATGTTCGAAAGATGACTTTCCTTTACCCCACAATGATGTCATAGTAGATAGTGCAGCATCAAGTGCAATGTATTCTTTCATGTATGGGTTCTCTAGGTATAATAAGATAATAATGGCAATTATGGATAAGATCAAGACAACTTTCATTATGGAATGGGGGACCTATTGTTATAAGGTTATGCCTTTTGGGTTAAAAAATGCAGGTGTAACATACCAAAGGGCAGCTATCGCTCTTTTCCATGACATGATGCATAAGGAAGTTGAGGTGTATGTAAATGACATGATTGTCAAATCAGAAACAAGAGAGGGAAACTTTAAAGCATTAGAAAAGTTCTTGGCATGCGTTGAGAGGTATAATTTGAGACTTAACCCGAAGAAATGCATTTTCAAAGTTACTTTAGGGAAGCTACAACATATAGTTAGTAGTAGAGGAGTCGAAGTAGATCCAGAGAAAGTGAAAGCTATTCAGGAAATGCCAGCACCAAAGGCAGAGAAAGAAGTGAGAGGATTTATTGGCAGGTTACAATATATTAGCAGGTTCATTGTGAAGCTTACTAATATTTGTGACCTAATCTTCAAGTTGTTGAGAAAATATCAACCTATAGAGTGGAATGATGATTGTCAGAAGGCCTTTGATAAGATAAAAGAATATCTCACCAAGCCACCTGTACTGAGACTACCAAGGCAAGGTAAACCATTGATTCTATATTTTACTCTAGAGGAAAAGGCAATGGGGGCAATGTTAGCTTAAGAAGGACTGGATGGGATAGAGCACACAGTGTATTACCTTAATAAAAAGTTCTTGCCATATGAAGAAAAGTATGATTTGGTGGAAAGGATGTGTTTGATAATGATTTGGGCAACAAGAAAATTGAGGCATTACTTTCAGTCTTATAGAGTTCAGGCTATTTCAAAGATAGATCCTTTACGATACTTACTATAAACACCTACTTTGATTGGAAGGATGTCTCAATGGCTCATACTCTTAATTGAATTCAATATAGAGTACATTACCATAAAGGTTATCAAAGGGAGGGTAGTAGTGGAATTCCTAGCACAGAATGCAATAGAGGGTGATGAACCATGGAACCTAGAATTTCCAAATGAGAATCTAGCAATTGTAGAGTATCGGGAATGGAAGCTTTATTTTGATGGGGTTGTAAACAATAAAGGAGCTGGATTATGAGTGATCTTTGTTACACTAGAAGGAGAAACCATACCAATGGCCAAGAAACTAGATTTTAAAGTAACCAATA
This sequence comes from Mallotus nudiflorus, assembly GCA_947683625.1. Classification (NCBI taxonomy): domain Eukaryota; kingdom Viridiplantae; phylum Streptophyta; class Magnoliopsida; order Malpighiales; family Euphorbiaceae; genus Mallotus; species Mallotus nudiflorus. The sequence goes on along the minus strand of CANTUR010000431.1, from coordinate 1,275,979 downwards.
ATATGGCTGAGTATGAGGCATGCATTCATGGACTGGAAGCAACAATGGCAGCTGGAGCAAATGAGTTGTTAGTATATGGGGATTTGATGTTGGTTATTAGTCAGGCTAATGAAGAATGGGAAGTAAAGGAGGAAAAGTTGAAACCCTACATTTGCTACTTGAGGACTTTAATAAAGAACTTCACTAAATGTATTTTTATCCATCTATCAAGAGATGACAATCAAATGGCAGATGCTCTAACAATGCTCTCTTCAATGTGGGACAGTGTAATTGGATTGACTATGAAGCCATTAGTGATCATGAAATCAAGAGCTCCATATTAGAGGGGTGAGAAAATTATGGGAATTCAAGTAGGGCTCGAAAAGAAGCCTTGGTTTTATGATGTTCAAAAGCTTATCGAGGAAGGAAAATATCCAGATGAAGCCACTTTAAAAGAGAGATATGCCCTGTGTGTTCTTGCACATAATTTTGCAAGTCATGATGGGGTATTGTATAAGAGAATGTCAAATGGGATACAGCTCAAATGTCTCAAGAAAGATGAAGCAGAAGAGGTGATGAAGGAGATTCACGCGGGAGCTTGCGGTCTCACATGAATGGAATAATCCTAGCAAAGAAGATAATCAAACAAGGGTACTACTGGATGAATATGGAAAGAGATTTCATTAAGACAGTAAGGCAATGACATCAGTGTTAGATCTATAGGAATCTCAACCACCTTTCTCTAATGGTGCTGAATAGTTTATCATCTCCTTGGCCTTTTGCAGTGTGGGGGATTGATATCCTAGGAGAAATAAGGCTGATAACAATAAATGGACATAAATATATATTTGTGGTAATTGATTACTTCTCTAGATAGGTAGAGGCTGAATCTTTTAATACTCTAAAGCTGAATCAGATGGCCTAGTTCATTGAGAAGAATCTTATTTGAAGATATGGGGTTCCACATCATGTTTTGGCGGACAATGGGGTTTAGTTTCAAGCAGAGATGACAAAGTTATTACAGAAATATCGGATCGAGCATCATAAGTCTTCACTGAATCAGCCTTAGGCTAATGGAGTAGTGGAAGCAGTGAATAAGAATATCAAGAAAATCCTCTATAAGATGGTCAAAACTTACAAAGATTAGTTTGAGTACCTTCCCTTTGCCTTGTAGGATATAGAACTACAGCCAAAATTACCATAGGCCAAACTCCTTCTCCTTAATGTATGGCTGTGAAGTCGTTTTGCCTATAGAAACTAAGATCAAGTCTCTGAGAGTGGTTATAGAGGCTAAAACGCCTGAGAGTGAATGGGCTTAAAAGAGATATGATCATCTGGCTCTAGATAAGAAAAGGATGAATGCTTTATTTCATAGTCAAATATATCAGAGGAGGATAGCAAGGTCATTTAATAAGAAAGTAAGGCTAAGGAAAATAAGAGCTACATACATGGTGTTAAAATAGTTTAGAGCAATGGTGTTTGATCCAAGAGGAAAATTCAGATCGAATTAGGAAAGACTATACTTAGTCAAGTCAGTTTTGCTAAAGGGAGCTGCCAAGATATCTGATCTTGAAGAGAATGAGTTCATAGAGCCTGTTAATATGGATCACCTCAAGAAATACTACTTGTAAAAATAAATAAAAGTAGTATAAAGAAAATAAAGTCTACTGACTAGAAAACCCGAAAAGGCTAGTTAGAAAAAATTAGGACATTCCCGCTATTCAGAAAATCCACAAAGGGCTGGCAGGAAAAAATTAGGAAATAAATAAAAAATGGTCCCGCTAATTAGAAAACTCGTAAAGGGCTAGTCAGTCAAAAGTTAGGGAAATAAAATGTGAATGAAAAATATTCAGTTAGAAAATTCGAAAGGACTAGCTGATAATAGGAGTTATGTCATGTGATATAGTAAATGTACTCACTTTGGCCCTAATTAATGAATCTTTTGAAATTGAATTTTATTATAACATTGCATGTTCTATCTTATTTATAATGCATAAGTACTATAAAAGGAAAACATAACATAAAAGCTTAAAATCAGCTCTATGAGACCATTTTACTTTAATAATAATAAGAAAATAAGAATAATAATAATAATATTATTATTATTGTTATTATTATTGTTGTTATTATTATTATTATTGTTATTATTATTATTATTATTATTATTATTATTATTATTATTATTATTATTATTATTATTATTATTAAAAATTCACTTAGGACCATCTATTCATCCAAGTCTAATTTCAAGAAAGGGAAATTTGAAATAGATCGGTACAAGAAGGCAGTCTGACATAACTACAAATGAAGATAGCCTAGAATCAGTCATCCCAAGCTCCACTATCAGGCCATGGGCTCCATCCTCTGCTAGGATCATTATGATGATGAGTATCAGGAGGTTTGACAAATGAAGTACCAACGTTGTAGAGGTCCATGCTCAAGTCCACAAGCTATCGACAAATCATCTCGTTCTCCTGCTCCAAATCCTTATAATAAATCTGCATATATAGGAAACATTATATCATATGCATTTCATGCATACCATGCATACATTTGCATAATAAGTGTATATGCTTACTCGCCAACTATCTATGACTTACATAGTAAATAACCTCTGAGATAAGGCGAGTCCGTGCAAATACTCTGCCCGTGTCCAGGGGACCTATTTTGTAAAGTTGCACTAACATCAATACCAAGAGTACAGGTAATATAAGAAATAACTCAGACAAACTCACATGAGATGTATTTGCTAGAGAAAAGCTAGGGAGTTGAACATCACCAAAATGCATCTGCTGCTTAACTAGAGCCTAAACAGCAAGAGCCCAATAGAGCATAGATCTGTCAGGAAAGGGGACATTACCAAAAATAGCACTAGCAAAGGTTCCCTCACAATTGGTCCCAACATGCTAAGTATGCTGTGCACGACCAAGTCTAGGCCCAGATACCTTAGACATAATCTTAAGCTTAGGAGCAGTCTCAATCCTTTGAGTAGTCCCAACTACCTCCTATATCACCTCATTAGTAGGGGAGCCAATCTCCTCAAACTGCGAGAAAAGAAAATATGTTATTTAAACATTCAAGAAGAGAAATGATCAGAAGCTACCTCAGCCTGGTTAGCAGGATCCTGCTTCAATAGGTTCTCATGGATGAATTATCGATAATAGTGAGATCGCTCAAGAAAAATCATGGCATCATATCCTTATAATGTTGGGTTCCGTGATGCAAACGCAGCAGAAAAATTAAAATTTTATCATGTTCCCAAGCCAGGATCCATGTAATTCAACTAATAGATTAAATCTAGGGTTTCTAATAATCTTACCAAAACGCAGAAGAGGCAAGATTCTCTGGAAGGGTGAGAGGAGGTTCACACCGGTGACACCTTACCTCGAGTTTTTTGGCTTGGTTGTTCGGATCAAGACGTCTCCAAAAGGATGCGTCCTCTATAGGTATCCACACGAACAGCCCTTCACAAAATGAATTTGAGTGTGTGTGCTAGCAACCTCTTGACTGTCTCACAAATCAAGAACAAAAGGAAAAACTCTGTCTTTGTTTTCTAAGAGGAAAGAAAATGAATTTGGAGGCTAAAACAAGTGTGTGAAACCCTAGAGAATATAACATATTTATAGACTCCAAGTTAGGGTTTCACTTACCAATAACCTTTTTGGTAATTTTCCATTTATTATATTTTGATTTTGTTTAAAAATAAATAAAAAATAATATCTTATTTATTTATTTAAAATAACATTTATCTTAAATAAATAAACAAATAAATAAATAAATAAAACACTTTAATTATTTATTTCCACAGAGTTTATTTTGGGCTTATTAAACCCATATCCGTTTTAGGCTTGTTCTAAGTGTGTGACCCTGTAGGTTCACATAACATTGGCAGTGGGCCTAAATCTCTATATAGGCCTACAAGCCATAAGTGGCCTCTAGCAAGACATTATGACTACCCAAGTCATGTGAAGTCAATAATCCGACATAACCTAATTACAATGAATTTTATTGTCCCTTTATCACATGATATCTTAATTGAACATAAGGCATAGAATGTCATCCTTATATAATTCAATATTATGACTTGATTCCAAGTAGACTGAAAATGATAACTCTTTATCAATTCATTTCAGCATGGGCCATGCATTTTCATTCAGTCTATCTCATCAAGGGGCCTCTAGATATCTTTCTCATATTAATGAGGGATAAATTCCTTCTAAATCACTCACATTCCTCACATAACTAATTTTATATCCAACAACATTCTTTTAATCATCTGGTTAAAGACAATGTTAGAATGTGTCAAAACATAAAATAGCTATGTAGAAATCCATGATGATTTCAAGGTCAAAGGATCGAAATAAAATTACTGTGATAAGAAGTACTTATGACAATAATCTATGTAGTATTCTCATAGTGGGTCAATCCAGTACATGATCTCTCATCATGTACCTATGAGTTGACTTAATATCTCATATTTATGATTAGTAAAACATAACCATCAGTCAACATCATACTAGCCTTAATACTTTAATATTCATATAATGAATAAATGGCTAGGGATAATTAGAATAGAACTCTTATTTTAATCTAAGGGTTTTACTATCAAGTCACATACTTGATGGCCTTAGTAAGAATTAACCATTCATGTAATTATCATAAAATCAAATGATAATATAATACCTCTTTATTAATAAAATAAGAAAGTTAATACATAATCACAAATGATTGACCTAGTGCATATCACTAACATATAATGCCTATCTAAACTTTGAAACTGTTAAATGAGAACTATATAACATTGAGAGAAGAACAATAGAGGGAATATGGCATCAGGAAGGTCCAGAATGCCACTGATACACCTACTTTCCCAAATACCACATCTGGCAGCCATAACCAGGGAGCAAAATCCTCATGTCCTTGAGTCGTACTGCAGCAACAATGAAATTGTGCCACTCGATAGTGTTCAACTGATCATGATAAGTCTGCAGAGTGTTCTTAATGCTCACTAAACGAGAAGATCCCCATCTCTTCATTAGAGGGAGCCTTCTATCAGAACTGATAGCACTGAAGCCATAAATAAGCCCAATCTCTAGACTCCATATCTGGAAAGAGGAAATAAGTAAAAAAAAAAGGATGATGTACATGCAAAGCATGCCAAAAGTCTCACATGGTGACAGTACCTCTACAGATAGTGTCTAGTCTATAATATAGATAAGCCAATACAGCAAATGCCCAATCAAGGGTGATGAATCGGTCTAAATCTAGAAGAGGGAGGAGAAGGGTAATGTTGACCTCATGACTAGTCTCACAAAAGAGGGTTGTGCCAAGCAATATCAGAAGGAGACACTTTACCTTATAGGCAATCTGATAAGGAGTGGTGGTAGGAAGACGTTTGAATCCCTTAATTAACAATGAAAGAAGAACATTCTTTTGATTCTTCCACTTCAGAGCGAACCTGATCAAATCTCGCACATACTAACTCCACACATGCTCAGGGAGATTGCAGTAGCTGATATCGAAGGAAATGGGAGTCCCTTTGAAGGCAATCTCGATGATCGTAGAAAAACTCATAGGTAAAATAGTCAACTCGCTTACATGAGTATGGAACATATGAGTGGTGTCCATCTACCACTTAAGTAATGCGAATAAAGAATGGTGATCGAACCTCCCTCGAGCTGTCAGAAGCCCAGCAATAAATCATTTAAACCCGGAGGCTCATACCAGTTACGCCACATTCTCCGACAGCCCGTGAAATAATTCATGAGCTATATGAAAATAGCTCAAGAATTTCATTGATTGCTAGGAGAATTTCGAGGGAGAAATAATAATTAATTAATTAAAAAATTTATTTTTTTAGATAAAGAAAGTAGAATGCCGATCAACATTCCATAATGCTGACCGACATCGTGCAATGTCGATTGGCATTGTACAATGCCAATTGACATTGCAAGAATGCTGACTAATTTCTAGGCTTCTGACTCAGATTTTCAAACTTTCAGTCGACCATTCAACTGAAATCCTATGTTCTCGGGTTAAATTTAATTTTTTCATGCATTTCTTGATTGATTTTTAATCTAATTTTAACAATATACACATCAATTTTCATTTTAAAATTAATTCTTATTACTAACTGTATGAATAAATTTTTATAGAAATAAATAGAAATGAGGAAGTGTTACCTCATTGCCCACATCTGTACACTTATGAAGGTGAAGGCAAGTCAATGGAAGCACAGTAGAACCCTCTCGAAGTTTGAGGTTATTCTGAGGAAAATGTAGAGGCACAATGGTTGGGTCAACTAGAATCTCTGCTCCTTTGTGTAGCCTATATTGTATGTCAGCAATAGGATCCGACGGATCATGAATCGAATTTTGGATGAGCAAGAAATTAAAAGAAGAAAATCAAAGCAAAAAGAAGAAATGGAGAGGAAAATGAAAGAATAGCATTGAAAAATAAAGAGGGAAGCTTCTTATAAATGGAAAATATCCATTTTGTCCCTTGACTATGCTTGCATTCAAAATCAAGTTTTTCTTTGCAATTTCATCCATAATTGCATCTTGATTAAGATTTGATTCCTAATTAATTCATTCAACTCATGTCATTAATTAATGAATTATTATTTATCTATGTATTTAAATTCTGAATTTTTTGTCAAGTACGAAATACATAATATAATTACATATTCAATTTTGCATTTTTACATGCATCTTATTAAATAAAAAAAATTTAAAATTTATTTCGTGCTATACAGTAGTTGAAACACAAATTTCAAATTATCATGTTATGTGTTACACAGTAGTCGTAACATGAATTTCAAATTCAGCATGTTATGTGCTTTAATAGCAATTATAACATGAAAATTTTCAAACCTTTTATCATTAAACACTACACGGTAGTTACAGTATTATTGCTAGACATTCCATAGAAACTATAGCATGTTTTCAAATCACTAGTCGCTAGACATCCCACAGGGAATATAGAGGAATTTTAAAGTCATCAAATTGCTAGACGTCGATGGGAACTATAGCACTTTTTTAAATCAAGGCTCACTAGATGTCCTACAGGGAATATAGTGAGAATCATAGCATTTATTTTGTTAAACGTCCCACAGGGAATATAATGAAATCTACTATCACTAGATGTCCCAAAAGGAATATAGTGTAGTTTGCCAGTCACTACATAGTAGTTATGGTATTATTGCTAGACGTTCCACAAGAACTATAACATGTTTTCAAATCACGAGTCGTTAGACGTCCCATGGGGAATATACCAAAATGCATAAGTTTCACTACATGTTTCATAGGAAATATAGTGAAAAATATTAAATAAAGCATCTTACTTAAAATTACTCAGCAATTTAAGCATCAGTATGTCAATTAGGACACAATGAAGTACCCTAATTCTTTCTTTCGAAATTATGTGCTACTATTGCTTTGTTGCAATTTGTCAAGCAAATAGCGATAAAGGGGGCAACTGTAAGTACCCAATTTCGGGATGTAATTATGCACGCGTATGAAAAAAGCCCCTATGATGAAAATCTAATCAAGAATTGATCTCTAATGTTGAGTTTGAAAATTTAAAGGACTAAATTGCTAGGTTTTATGGATTTAATTGTAAAATTGTTTTTTAGGGATTTGATTGTAAAAATTAGAAACTTCTAAGGACCTTTTTTGTAATTTAATTAAAAAAATATGGTCGACTAACATTACATAATGCCAATCGGTATTGAGTAATGGAAATCAGTATTCCAAGATGGAAATCAGCATTCTAGAGTGCTAATTTTCACTAAAAATTAATTTTTACGTTGAAAATTGATTTTTTCGTCATTTCTTAATTTTATCATTAGTCCAGGACACCACATGTCCTTGTGTGTGCGAGTCTTTCATTTTCTCAAAACTCTATCTCTTGATTTTGAAAGTTCAAAAATTAACAATCTAGCGCCTGCGTGATCATAGGGTTGGAGGTTACTAGGTCTGGCTTTAAAAGCTAGAAGGGAGAGAACTAAAGCTAGAGAGATAGAAAGCCACAAGGGAGTGAGAGCTTGAGAAAGCTAGAGCTAGAGAGAGCTAAAGAGGGAGAGATCTTGAGAGGTAGAGTCTATGAAAAAAAAAACCTAGAGAAGCAAAGGGGCTGCAAAAAAAAACCAGAGAGAGGCAAAAAAAACCCTAATTAACTATTGCAAAGAAAAACTGTGGATTGAAAAACACAAACCTTCTACTGCAGGTTTCAAATCAACAAAAATACGTTGTTTATTTTTAAAAATCCAAAAAGTCAAGAAAAAACAATAGAGTTAATCTCAATAAGGTGACAATCCCAATCTCAAGGGCATTCAAACAACATTTGCACAACATCTTCTATTCTTTTTCTTTTTTTCTTTTGATTTGATTTCTTTGTTTTATTTCTTGATCGATTCGTTACTGATCAATTTTTATTATTTTTTGGTTTTGATTGATGTCATGTGGTGCTCTGGATGTGAGGTTGGTGATGTAAGATTTTGGTAATATTGAAGAATCCATGGGATGCCATGGATTGAGTTTTGTGAAATCCTCACAAAATTTAGGATTTATTATTTTTTGCAATATTTTATTCATGGCTTTTATTGGGTTGTAATTAATTAGCTTTAATTTCTTACATTGTAGTTTGTAATATCCCCAATAGAGGGAAATTAGTGGAATTTTAATTCTTTGTACTAAAAATCGATTAGTAATCTAGGCTCAATTTGGTAAAATTCAATTAAAATTAAAGATGGTAGTAGATTAATTTTAGGGTTGCATGAAATTGAATTAGGGATTCTTAGAAAAATCATATAAAAATTTTTGTTTTGATTTATTTTTGGGATGTTTGTTGAATTAGGCTTGTTTTTATGTTTTTATTCTTTTTGGGTCCTAAGCCCACAGTAGGGTCAACCCATTTAATAAATAGGTTTTTAATTGGATTTTTAGGTTTAATTAATTTTAAAATCAATTTAGGCCCATTTAGGTTAATTTAGATTTAGGCCGATTTTTAGTTAATAAAATTAACATAGATTTAGCTCCGCCCATTAATTTCATTTATTTTAAAATATATAGACTTAGGCTCCATTTTTTTAAGTTAAAATTAAGTTAGACTTAGGTCCACTTAATAATCTAATTTCTTCTTTAAAATTTGTAGACAATAGGCCCATTTCTTTAGTTAAATTAAAAAAAATAGATTTATGCTCACTAATTCAATTAAAATGTAGACCCATCTTTAGTCCACTTTACTTGTAAATAAAATTTGTAGAATTAGCTAACTTTAATTTATGAAATTAATCTAGTTTAGACATAGGGACGCTGCCTTTTGTATGCATTTTAGGTTAAATGGATGTTCAATTAAGGTTTAAATAAAATTGCATGTAATTAAAGAAAAAGATAGTAATTCTAAATGAACACAAGACTGAAAGAAGTTAGTATTCCGTTCCCAGAATCTCCTGGTTGTGGTGCTAGCTTTCTTTTAGAGAATTAGGTACCACTAAAACGATTTGTCCTAGTTATTACCCTAGGTGGCAACTCCTCATCTCCACGCCATGTCTTTGTGACAATGGTTAGTGTGTTCCTTAGGGACCTGAGCCCAAACGGTGTCATGGTTGCTAAAATCTTAGATGCGCGCTAAGCCCCGCAGTGTACAAGTATAGCTATAGACGGCTAGGTTTAGCGCGTGTCCAAGAGTTTAGCAACCACGACACTGTTTAGGTCAGGGCCTTAGAGAACACACTAACCACTATCATAAAGACATGGCGTGGAGATGAGGAGTCGCCACCCAGGGTAATAACTGGGACAATTTGATTGGTGGTACTCGATTCTCTAAAAGAAAATTAGCACCACAACCAGGAGATTCTGGATATGGAATACTAACTTCTCTTAGTCTTGTGTTCATTTAGAATAATTTTATAAATGATTATTTCATCCTCTAATTACATGTAATTTTATTAAACCCCTAATTAACATCCATCTACCCAAAAAGGCAACAAGTCAATAAAATTACAAGTAAAAATGCACTCAAGATCGTGTTGTCCTTAAGTCTAAACTATGTTAATTTTATTAAAAAGGTTAGCTAAATCTACATTTTATTTACAAGTGAAATGGACTAAAAGTGGGCCTACATTTTATTAATTAATGAACCTAAATCTATTTTTTAGTCTTTTTAAGATATGAGCTTAAGTCTATTCAGTTTTAAAGAAAAATTAAATTAGTGGGACTAAGTCTAACTTGGTTTTATTTTAAGTAAAATGTAGGCCTAAGTCTATTTATTTTAAAAAATTGCAATTAAGTGGGCTGAGCTAAGTCTAAACAAGTTTTAATTAACTAAGTGGGCCTAAAATCTAATTAACCTAATGGGCCTAAGTTGATTTTAATTATTTAAAGTCCTAAACTATTTTTAAGCCTATTTAATAAGTGGGTTAAACCTAAACGTGGGCTTGGGGCCCAAAAAAACATAAAAACATAAAAAACCCAAAAAACATAAAAAAACATAATAAAATCAAATCAAACACACATTTACATATGATTTCTAAAAAAACCTAATTTAATTACACACAAACCCTAATTAACTAAAGCCACCATTAATTTTAATTAATTTTTACCCAATTGAACCTAATTACTAATTAATTTTAAAGTGCAAAAATTTAAATCTTTTACTATTCCCACTACTGGGGCTATTACAAACTACGTACAGAATTAAAATTAAATAATGATACACCCAGAAATTAAAATAAATTACACAGGATACCAAAATGCAGAATAAAAATTAAAATCCTAAGAACTATTATTAAAATAGTACAGGTTCATCCATGACATTCCATGGACCTTCTGTTCAATTCAACTTAGGCGGTATCCTCCTCCTTGATCCACATACGGATATCAAAACAAAAAAAAAATAAATTAGCAATGAAATCAAATAATCAAAACAATAACAAAAATAAAAGAAAAAACATAAACAGAAAATAATAACAAAAGTAATAAAAGAAATAGAAAAATAACACTGGAGATGCTATGCAAATGCCCCTTTTTGAGCCCCTCAGATTGGATTATCACCGTTAAAATTAAGATATTGTTGATTTTGGACTATTGCCTTAGGAAATTTCAGTATCGAAAATTAAGGTTTTATGCTCGTAGTCTCTTTTTTTTTCTCACTGTGTCTTCTTTCTCTTAGTCTCTTCCTATAAAAAATCCTTTCAAAAACCAGAAGAAAAAGAAGTTCCCCCCAGCCAAAACCTCCTCTCTTAGCACGCATGCATGTAGACTCTACTTTTAAATGTAGAGTCTGCGCGTATTAAACTTCCTCCAAAGGAGGAACAAACCTATCAGATCAGATAGCGTTTCTTTTTCTTTGATTTCAAAAACCTTCTGCGTTTAAATAACCTTATCAGATAATTGTAAAGATAAAATTTGAATTTTCAACCAATCAAAACGCTGAAAAATCAATAAAAATACGTGAAAAAATAAAAAAAATTGTATTTTAACGTGTCGGCATTACACTAATGCCAATCGGCATTAAATGCAGACTCTTCTTTTTTTTACCAAAAGACCCCTGAAAAAATGACTTATTTACAATCAAATCCTAAAAAATGTTGCAATTTAGTCCCTAAAGTCCAGAAAATCAACAACCAATTTTAATTTTTAAATAAATTTCATTATAGGGACTTACGTCGCAATTATGCACAATTGCATCCCGAAATTGGGTGCTTATAATAGCATAGAGATATCATTTTATTCATCAAAGGGCATATTATTCATAGGTTTGGTATACCCCAGACCATCATAACAAATTAAGGGACAATGTTCACTAGTGAAGAAATAAGAGAATTCATGGAAGATTATGGAATCAAGGTCTTAAACTTAACTCCCCACTATGCCTAAGCAAATGGTTAAGTGAAGGCTTCAAATAAAGTCATAATTAGCATAATGGAAAAGATGTTGGATGATAACCCAAGGGATTAGCTGAGAATAATATCTAAGACTCTATGGGTATACAGGACTTCTAAGAGGGAAGCAACTGGCACTAGTCCATTCGCCCTTACTTTTGGACATGATGCTATTTCACCATTATAAGTGTGTGTCCCTTTTCTAAGGGTAGCAAAGAAAAATAAATTGACACCTTAGGAGTGTTCTGAAGCTATATTGATGGAACTAGAAAATGTAGATGAAGAGAGGATAAAAGACTTCACCAGTATAGTAGCTCAAAAAAATAAGGTTTCTAAGCTTTATAACAAGAAAATTAAAAAAAAGAAATTTGAAATAGATGACCTAGTTTGGAAAGTCATTTTGCCACCTAGGACTAAAGACAAAGAATTGAGAAAATGGTCTCCTAATTGGGAGGGTCCATTTAAGGTCCACCAAGTGTTAGATGGCAATGCATACTGGTTAGAGAGTTTTGATGGGTGTAAGTACCCAATTTCGGGATGCAATTATGCACAATTGCGACGTAAGCCCCTATGATGAAATTTATTCAAAAATTGAACTCGGTTGTCGATCTTCTGGACTTTAGGGACTAAATTGCAACATTTTTTCAGATTTGATTATAAAGAAGTCAATTTTTAAGGGGTCTTTTGGCATTGCACAATGTTGAGCATAAAAAGTCCTGTTTTTCAATTTTTTGTGTATTTTTTTAATTTTTTATCAATTTTTTTCAGTATTTTGATTGGTTAAAATTTAATTTTATTATTATTATTATCTAATGAAAATTTCAATGTGTTTAAAATGCATAAATAGCTTTCAAAAATCAAAACTCTATCTGTTTATTTTAAAGAGATGAGACTGTTCCTACAAATTTGGAAAGTCAGTACGCAGGCAGACTTTGCTTTAAAAAGCAAAGAGTCTGCATGTGTGAGGAGCTCTAGACTCACATAGACACAGATGAATGAATTGAGAGAAACACACACACACAGACTGAGAAAAAAAAAGAAGATAAGAGAAAGAAAAAAAATAGAGAAACTGTGAAAGAGAGAAGAGAGTTACGCAAAAAAACCCTATCGCATAAGAAAACCCTAAAAATCTAGACGCGATGAACACCCTTGTCTTTCAAAACCCTAATTTTGGATACTGTCAGTGTCTTTGAACGCAATCAAATCCCAGTCCAGAATCAAATCAATACTGAGTCAATTTTAACGGTGATAATCCAATTTGAGGGGCTATCTCAAAGCATTTGCACAACATCTAAAATCATCAGTGTTCTTTTCTATTCTTTTCTTTTTGTGATTTTTATTTTATTTTGTTATTGTTTTAATTATTCAATTTCACTACTAATCTAATTATTTCTGTGTTTTTGTTTTGATGTGTGAAGGTAGATTGAGGAGGATATTGCCTATGTTTAGACGAACAAAAGGTCCATGGAATGCCATGGAAGAACCAGTGTTGTTTTCCAATAGAACTTAGGGTTTTTATCTTTATTTTTCATTTTGGTATCTTGTGTAGTTATTTTAATTCATGGGTGTATAATTGTTTAATTTTAATTTTTGTACGTAGTTTGTAATAGCCCCAGTAGTGGGAATAGTGAAAGATTTAATTTTCTGCGTTTAAAATCAATTAGTAATTAGGTTTAATTAGGTAAAAATCTATTAAAATCAATGGTGGCAGTAGCTTAATTTAGGGTTTGTATGTAATTGATTTAGGTTTTTCTAGAAAATCACTAAAATATTTGTTTGATCCTTTTTTATATTTTATTTATTTTGGGTTGTGTTTTTGGGTTTTTATATTATTTTAGGCCCCAAGCCCACACTTAGGTCCAACTCACTTTAAATGGGCTTAAAAAATGGTTTAGGACTTTAAATGTTTAAAATCAATTTTGGCCCATTAGGTTAATTAGATTTTAGGCCCACTTAGTTAATTAAAACTTGTTTAGACTTAGCTCAACCCACTTAATTTCATTTCTTTTAAAATAAATAGACCTAAGCCCACTTCTCATTTTAAATAAAAACCAAGTTAGACTTAGGCCCACTAATTTAACTTTTCTTTAAAATTGAATAGACTTAAGCCCATTCCTTAGACAAACTAAAATAAATAGATCTAAGCTCACTAATTAATAAAAAATGTAGGCTCACTTTTAGTCCCTTTCTCACTTGTAAATAAAATGTAAATCTAACTAACTTTTTAATAAAATTAACATAGTTTAGACTTAGCGACAACGTGATCTTGAGTGCATTTTTATGTGTGATTTTATTGACTAGATGCCTAGGGTTAGATGGATGTCAAATAGGGTTTAAATAAAATTGCATGTAATTAGAGGATGAAATAATCATTTTTAAAATTATTCTAAATGAACATGAGACTTAGAGAAGTTAGTATTCCATTCCTAGAATCTCTTGGTTGTGATGCTAACTTTCTTTTAGAGAATTGAGTACCATCAATCAAATTGTCCCAGTTATTACCCTGGGTGGTGACTCCTCTTCTCCACGCTATGACTTTATGACATAGTAGTGTGTTCCCTAAGGCCCTAAGCCTAAACAATGTCACGGTTGCTAAAATCTTAGACGTGCGCTAAACCCTACCTTCTACAATGGGAATCCATATAAAAGATTCATCAAAGGAAAATATCTTAAAAAATATTTCCCCACTATGTGGGAAATGAGGGAAAAAGTTTAAAAGTTGTGTAACTGGCCCTTGGCAAGATGACTAGCACCAAATTATAATGGTGATGGTTTATTTTATTTTGTCTTGAATGTAAGATGATATGAAAAGCCATATCATTGAATAAATAAAGTGCTTGTTTATATTGAGTTTTTTTTTATTTCATTAAGTAACAAAGCTTGTTGTGAACAGTAAATTTACAAAATTTTGCCAGCATCACTTTTGAAAGTTAAACATATTGGTATTTTATGGATGGCCATAGTGCACAGGTGTGTGAATTGCCTTGTGATGATTTACAATTGAACAAAATAAGAAATCTAGAATAAATTATCATCCATGTAAGTCTATCAAGAAGATGGGTCAAAAGAAATCTAGTCATAAAGCTACATAAAAGGCCTATTATAAAGATGGCTCAATAGAAATCCAGCCACTGCTATATAAAAGGCCTATTATAAAAATGGATTAATAGAAATCTAGTCATAAAGCCACATAAAAGGCACTCAAAGCCATCATAGGCATAAAAATATGAAAATCATCTATAGCTTAGTTCAAAATCATCATCAACATTGTCATATCATATAAATAACCAAATCCATGCCATGGAGAAATCAAAGAGCATCAAAGTTAAATCTCCTGAATGCATCCTATATATCTAGGCACTTTTTTTTAAGTCATAAGGGCTTCATGTTCTTATTTCCTTCATCCAAGAATAGCTTCTTTTTTATTAGCCAAAGATTTCCCCATCTCCTTAGCATAGAGACAATTTTAAAGTACTATAATACCATACTCTTATTCTTCTTAAACATCTCTACTTTCTTAGCCTTAAAAGTAAAGAATTTTACCTCTAAATCTTTTATCTTTGCCACCAAGTGATCAAAGGAGACTTTTGATTTAGTTTCTTTACCTTTCATGTCCTCTATATTCTGTTGCCCTGCTAAGAAATCCATCTTCTATCGGTGGAAGGAACCCAAATGCTTAGAAGCCTCCAATTAGCTAACACTAGCCTTATCCAAATGGGAAAAGCTCCAAACAATCTATTCTTTCAAAGAAGAAATGACTATGGACTTGGTGATGTGCTCTAAGTTGCCAAGCTCCATTAGCAAAGCAGATTTTTGGGTCTCCTTAATAATCCAATCTCTAAATTCATGATGGACTTTAATGACTTCTTGGCCTTGCTGACTTGCTCTTTATTTAGGGTAGAATTAGAGTCATAACTATATTCAGTTAAAGAGGAGTCCAGGAAACTTAAATTTAGAGAAAGATCTTTATTAAACCTAGGACAGCAAGTATCAAAATCCTACATTAATTGATTAAGTTAACAGAGATTAGCTAAGGATAATTTAAAGAGTTAAAAAAAGTGCAAATGAGATCAAACCTGAGCAACTAGAAAGGTAACCTAAACAAAGGCTAAAGTAGAAGGAGGAGTACTAGCTTTCTTCTTGTTTAAAGCAGTCTTCTATAGACAAAATGAGGTGTCCACCTCAAAGGATGTAGAGCTAGTAAATGAAGATGAGTTACAAGGAATAGTAGGAGCCTTATTCTCATAAGAATCAGTTGTTTTCCCTAAGGCAAATAAAGATTATAAGAAATTAGAATGCAAAAAAGTAAGTAAAATAAAATGGGAAAAAGAAATTACTAGAGCTAAAAACTAATTCACCTTCTTTATCATTCTTATCTTCTAGTTCTTTAATCTCTATTGTTTCTCTGGCTTTGTTTTAGAAAAGTTGTGAAAAGAACTGAGCCAGAGAGATTTTCAACTTAAAGGTGGAGAAGGAGGGACATTTGCTTTCCTTTTCTTTGACCTAATTGATACTTGCTTTTCCTTGTCTTTAGAAAAAGCATCAATGTCTTTTTCTTTTGGGGTGACTATCTCTACAAAAAAATGAGGAGTTAATATAGCAATAATAAAATGAAATCTAAAATAAAATAAATAAAGGTGAAAATTATTACCTTTAGCTTCTTCAGGAGCATACAAGATCAATTCCTTGTACTTTGAATGCCACTACTATTTATAATTTGTAGAACCTCCAAAGTCCATGGTGGCAATACAAAAGTGCAATGTCTCAATCTATTTTGAATCTCTATAATGACTTCCTCGGAGCAAGTAAATGGGTCAATATTATAAAGAGGTATAATATCAATGTCCAAGGAAGAGAAAGGGATAGAGGGCTTAAGACCGAGTTGAGGGCCACACAAAAATGATAAGTACAGCTCAAATGAGAAGGGGTACTTAGAAGACCATTGTCCTATCTTGAAGCATATTTACCACCTAAGATGAAAAGCCTAAAGGAGGTGGCTCTATAGAAAATCTGCATGTTGATCAAGTCTGAAAATTGAATAAAGTAATCAAGCTACTTAAGCATGTCATCAGTAGTCTCACATAAAAATAACTTGTGTTTATCCTTACTAGTCAACCTAGTAATGCAAGAAAGAAGCTCCTCATATGACTAAGAGCACTCATAGGTATTCAAGGTACCTCCAATATCAACAAGTGACGAAAGATTGGGAGCTGACATTTGATCATTTAACTCAGGGAAGTATACCCAGAGCCAAGACTAAAAGAACAAATGCCACCATTCAAGTAATGAAAAGGCTCTTTTGTCACGTTCTTACTCATATTATAGTACAGAAATCCCCAAGAAAATACACCCTAAGGCAAGCTGATCTCCATTAGAAAAAAGCTTTGGCCAACGATAAGTACTTAACAATAGGCCTAGTAGAAGTAGGATATAAGATGTATTTACATATAAGAACCTAAAGAAAGTCTATATGTTCCTTATTAGAAGGAGGGTTAAAGGAGGAAATAATGTAAGAGATTACCTTAGGAAAGTTGTCAAAATTCTTAAAGGAGATATCTATTTTAATGTCTTAAGGGTCATTAATCAAGCAAACTATATCATCCCTAAAAATAGGAAGGTCGGTCATGATGAATACATATAGCAGAGTAATGGTCATATAGCCAAATGGAAAGATAAAGCCCTTATACGTGGGTGACCAAAATCTAAGTGCAGTAGAGATAAGAGCGGGCTGGTAAGAAATAGACTACTGGGTTATGTGAATAAGCTTAGAAATGCTAAGGTTATCCCATAAGAAATTGAAAAAAGGACTAAGTCTGTCCACCCATTTATTCCAATCATTAAAAGGTCTTACCCAATACTTGAGATAGGTGGGGGCAACCTTATAATCCTTTAGGAAGATAAGATCATTTGCAGAAGAACTAAGATAGGGAAGTGATGGACCTTCTTTCAGGATGAGGCTTGATAGACGAGGCAAAAAGGTGAGAGGACTGCTAGTCTTGCTTTTGTATAAGACATGTTTGAAATTTATGAATTAAGTTAGTAATGAAACATGAAGCAAATATAAAATGAGTGAAGATGATAAGAAAATGTTTACTTTACATTAAAGAAGAGCGGAAAAGGATCCATCTTTATATCCTTGATAATATTGACCTTCATATCCTATAAAAATCAAAGAATGAGGAAATTTGCCTAAATGCTTGAAAATTAGTAAGTTTTAGAATATACCTCAATCTCATCCAAATCATCACTAGATAGAATAGGTATATTGGGGCGAGGGGTAGAACCTAAAGCTATTAACTGTTCAAAACAAGAAGCATTTTTGTAAGAATTTGATTAGATAGCCTAAGTAAAGCTGGTAAATGTTAAAGATAGTGATTAATAATAATTCTACTATGAAAGACATATTATTAGCATCTGAGGCTAAGGGAGTAGAAGAAAGGCATGGGACACCGATTAATTATAGGTTCATTTTCACTAAAAGAAGAAATAAATTAACAGTTAGAAAGCGTAGTAAGTTATAGAGTTAAAACCCCCAAGGTGCACTCCAAATTAAGGGCAATTATGTAATTACATAATTTCCAAGCAAGAAAATCACAAGATAAAAAGGCTAAATAAATAATTAATTTGTCCAATAAAGTAAAATTTGCATATGAATATAATGTGCTATAAAAATAAGCATTATTTTAGCAATTTATTGCTAAAATATATAAATTTGCTCTAAAAAATTGATTTGTGCATGAATAAATTAATGTGGTGTGGGTGGTTGTGGTTTTGTAAACCACATACTAATTTAATGCTAACATGAAGTATTGCACTTAGTTTTACTAAAGGCATCCGCAATGAAGGTTGAATACCCCTATAATGTTGTCCATTACACCTTGCCCATTAACCGCATCCCATTATGAGCGTGTAATGCTCATGATGCGTATCATGAGTATTGCACGCATAATGGCCTGCATTTTGCAATACATGAAATAATTGAGCAAAATTCATGTATCAAAAATTAAGTCAACGTTCAAAAATGGGTATTAATTTAGTTTTATTTAATAAAAAATTTAATTATAAATTCCTTCTCTTCAATATCACTCCCCTTTTATCTCCTCTTAGTCTTATTTTCTTCAATATCTTTCTATAATTTCATGCAATTTATAATTTTTCTTTTATATTTCCTCATTATGGATGAGAATTTTAACAATTTTAATCTTCGTTTTAATGCTCCAAATATGAAAAATTTTTCCTTTTCATAAAACCAAAACCTTCAACATTTTCAATTTTATCCAAATTTTTCATATCCTAATAATCCTCCGAATATGAAAAATTATCCATATCCCCCACTCAATTCTAATAATCCTCTAGATATACAAAATTATCCATTTCCCTCACCCAATTCCAATTATCCATCAAATTTTTTATACCCATTTCCCATGTATCTGGGGTAGGGTTTTTTCTATTGAAATCATTACTAATAATAAATAATAAAATTTGAAATATTGTTTTTAGTTTTTCTTTAAATGTCATTTACTATATAAATCAATGGTTTTATATTTATAACGAATTATAACCATTGAATCTTTTAGTAAAAGGAACACTATAAATATTGTGTTCATTATTTGTAAAACACATGAAAAAGAGAATAAAAAATTTTGATACGTAAATAAGAAAGTGTCATTCTTCTTATTTTCATATGTTTGGGTTATAAAATATTTTTCTCTTTTGTACTTAAAAAGTGAGTTTGGAAACTCGCCAAAATTCTCACATGCTAATAATTATTTTTTATTGTTAATTTTTTTTAATCTACTCCAACTCAATAAGTGGTATCAAAGCCTACTCGGTTAAGGGTCTAACCACCAGTATTTTACATACAAAAGCAATTGTACAGGGAAGATTTTGCATGTGCACAGTTTGGAACTATGAAGCTTATTAGTTCGGAACCACATTTGCTTGTAAAACACAAGGCTGCTACATCCAAGTCACTATGGTAGAATCAGGTAATGTTGGTGTTATTAAAAAATTAAATAATAATAATTATACATTTGGAGGACTTGCATGGAGTCATACTTACAAGGTCAAGACCTCTAGGAGGTTATTGCTTGGACTGAGGTTACATCACCACCATCAGATGATGATGCTGGCAATTTTAGAAAATGGAGAATTAAAGTTAGAAAAGCTATGTTCGCCATCAAAATAACTATTAAAGAGGATATGATGGAGCACATTAAAGATGTTACCATACCAAAGGAAGCTTAGGATTCTCTTGCTCTACAGTTCTAAAAAAAGAATGATGTTAGACTTTAAATGTTGGAAAATGAACTAATGTCTATCTCATAAAAAGATATGACAATTAGTCAGTATTTTACCAAGGTGAAGTCCTTATGCTGAGAAATTACTAAGTTAGATGAGGCATTTAGAATAGCCAGCAATAGGATAAGGAGAATCATCATTCATGGACTATGACCTTATTACTAAAGTTTCATGGCTGCAGTTCAAGGTTGGCCTATATAACCATCTATTGAAGAGTTGGAGAATTTGTTAGCAAGTCAAGAAACTCTAGTAAAATAAATGGCTAGTATGTCTTTTAATACTGAAGAGGTGGCATTCTTTATCAACAAGAAAAAAAAATCAACCGCGTGGTAGGAATAGAGGGAGGACACAAGCCAATGTCCAATTGGAGGGGGCTCATCAAAAGTAGCAATATAATAATCAGCAGTCTAAGAATTCTAGATGTTAGAATGGCAAGTGTTTAAATTATGGCAAGAAAGGACACGAAGCCAGAGATTGCTGCTCTAAGAAAAGGACTATTTAGAGCAATATAGCATCAATAAGCAATCACCACTAGGATGAAATAGAGTGGGATGCTAAAGCATTATTTATGAAAATAATGCAAGTGGAAGAGTGCTCTAGTTCAGAGATTATGGAAGTTCCTAGCTTTATGGCTACCACAATAGAAAAGAGGAGCAAGTGCCTAGTTTTTCAAGTTCTCATAGAATTAATTATGAGAAGTGTTAGATCTTTGATTCTGATTATTCTAGTCACATGATAGAAGATAAAAGCAAGCTCCATAATGCTTCATAATACAAAGGCAAGCGAGTTGTGGTAACTGCAAATAACTCGTAACTACCAATTACTCATATTGGAGACATGGTGATCACTTTTTATTCGAATCAACAACAAGTGCAGTTTGAGGATGTGTATAGAGTATTAGGTATGAAAAAGAATCTTATGTTAGTTTCAAAGTTGACTGATTATGGAAACTTTATTGTGTTCGGCCCTAATGATGTCAAAGTTTGTTAACAAATCATAATAGTTGACATACTAATAATGGAGGAACAGAAGGTGGATTCCATGTATGTCTTGTTAGTAGAAGATGCTTATGTAGAGAAGACCAAAGCCAATGATACCACTAACTTATGGCATCCATGACTGGGACACGTCAATTATCATAAGCTGAAAATGATGATGACTAAGTCCTCATTAAGAGGGCTACCTAATCTTGATGTACAAACTGATGTGATTTGTGCTAAATGTTAGTATGGAAAGGCACACCAACTTCCATATGAGGAGTCATCATTGAGAGCCAAATAGTCACTAGAGTTAATCCACTTTGATATGTTTAGTAAAGTGAAGTAGTCATAAGTCAATGATATACGCTATATGGTGACATTTATTAATGATTATTCGAGGTATGTATGGGTCTATTTCATGAAAGAAAAACCTGAAACTCTTGCAAAATTCAAAGAGTTCAAATAGATTGTTGAAATGAAGTTAGGAAAAAAATTCAGTGCCTTCATACTGATAATGGGGGATAATACATCTTTGATGAATTCTTAAGCTATCTTGTCCAATGCAAGATTAGGTGACAACTGACTTATCCAAACACACTATAACAAAATGGTGTTATGGAGAGAAAGAACAAGCATTTAGTAGAAACATGCAGGAGTATGCTGCATGCCAAGAATGTCACTAGAAGATTTTAGGTTGAATGTATGAGAACAATAGCTCATCTAATCAATAGACTCCCTCAGCCAAAAATGGAATTTATGTCTCTATTTAAGAAGTTATGGAATATAAAACATATGGTGAGCCACTTTAAAGTATTTGGTTGTTTGTGCTGTGTAATTGTACCTAATCATCTACATAGCAAGTTTGATAAGAAGGCAATCAGATGTATCTTTATGGGCTATATGAGCATAGAAAAGGATGGAGATGTTATGATCCTACAACTGGCAAATATTATGTCTCTTGAAATGTTGTATTTAATGAGACATTACTCATGAGACATAATCATGGTGGACACCAGAATATGTTGCACTTCCTCACTCCAATGAAGTAGAATAATTGCATGAAAAGAGTGAGGGATAATTAATAAAAATTCAACAAAATTCAGAGCTTGTCATGCAGACTCAACTTCAAGAGAGGCCATGGTAGACTGGTGTATATCAAAAAATAAATGATGAAAATCAACTAGTAGTGGAGGTGCCAGAGGAACAACCTATAGAACAAGCAACATTACTAATGTAATTGAGAATATCAACTAGGGTTAAAAAGAAAAATCCTAAATATGACAATGTTGTAGTTGTGGAAGAAGAAAAAGAACTAAAATCCTTTGAGGAGGCATTATAGAAAACTGAATGGATAAAAGCCATGGAAGAAGAGATTAAAGACCTTGTTGAAAATCAAACTGGGGACTTAGTGCCAAAACCTAAAAATGTGAAGCCTGTTTCTTACAAATGGATGTACAAGATCAAGACTCATCCCGATGGTTCAATTAAGAGATACAACGCATGTTTGGTAACACGAGGATTCTCATATCAGTATGGATTAGACTATGATGAAATGTTTAGTCCAATGGCCAAAATTGCAACAATTTATGTTTTATTAGCACTCGCTACAAGTAAATCTTGGAACTTAGGGCAGATGTATGTCAAAAATGCCTTTCGAAATAGAGAGTTAGATTGATAAGTATACATGGAGCAACCTAAAGGATTTGAAAACAAGATTAATCCTGAGTATGTTTATAAATTGAAAAAGGCACTATACGGGTTGAAGCAAGCCGCTAGAGCTTGGTATGGCAAGATTATTGAGTTTCTCATTCATAGCAGTTATGAAGTTACACCAGTTGATTCGAGTTTATTTGTCAAAGCTCGAGAAGGGAAGCTAGCAATAATTCTTGTTTATGTTAATGATCTCATTATTACTGGAGATGATATTAATGAGACCTACCAGACTAAGAAAAATTTATCAATCCAATTTCAGATGAAAGAACTTGGAGAGTTGAATCACTTCCTTGGATTGGAAGTAAAGCACACAAAGGATGGATTATTCTTGTGTTAAGAGAAATACGTAAGAAATCTTCTCCAAAAGTACGGAATGCTTGACTGTAAACCTCTTGCTCTTCCAATAAAGATAAACTCTAAATTAAGCACTATAGAAGGTAAAGATTTAGAGGATTCAATGATGTATCAATAAATTGTTGGCAGTTTGATCTATCTGACATTGACAAGGCTAGATATTGCCTTTGCAATTGGAATAGTTAGCCAGTTTATACAAACTTTGAAAAAGCCTCACTTAGAAGCAGTTCAGAGAATCTTAAGGTACATCAAAGGAACACTTGATCTTGGATTAAAATAACTTGTAAATTGGAAGGATATTACGATGCTGATTATGTCAATAATTATGATACACGAAGATAGACCACTGGTTATGCATTTATTTTGGGTTATGGAGTTGTTACTTGGTGCAGCAAATGACAACCAACAATGTCACTTTCAACAATAGAGGCCGAGTATAATGTAGCAACGATGGTAGCTTAAGAAAGTACGTGATTAGTATAATTATTGGAGAATTTACATTAGCTAGTTGATTATCCGGTACCAATATACTACGACAATCAATCAGTTATTTATTTAGTGGAGAACCTAGTGTTTCATCCTAGAACAAAGCATGTGGAGTTGTAATATCATTTTATTCATGAAAAAGTCTTAATAGGGGAGTTCAACATAATTCAGGTGAAGACAGAAGAACAACTGACAGATATTTTCACTAAAGGACTCAATAGTGAAAAATTAGAAAGTTTTCATAAAGAACTCAACATGACTCCAAGAAAAAGGATTAAGCATATTAATAATGAGGGGGAGTGTTGAAATCATTACTAATCATGAATAACAAAATTGAAATATTTTTTTTAGTTTTTCTTTAAATGTCATTTACTATATAAATCAACAGTTTATATTTATAATGAATTATAACTATTGAATCTTTTAGTAAAAGGAACATTATAAATATTGTATTCATTATTTGTAAAATGCATGGAAAAGAGAATAAAAAAATTTG
This sequence comes from Mallotus nudiflorus, assembly GCA_947683625.1. Classification (NCBI taxonomy): domain Eukaryota; kingdom Viridiplantae; phylum Streptophyta; class Magnoliopsida; order Malpighiales; family Euphorbiaceae; genus Mallotus; species Mallotus nudiflorus. The sequence continues at coordinate 1,251,786 of CANTUR010000431.1, read as the reverse complement.
ATACGTAAAGAAGAAAGTGTCATTCTTCATATTTTCATATGTTTGGGTTGTAAAATATTTTCTCTTTTGCACTTAAAAAGTGAGTTTGGAAACTAGCCAAAATTCTCACATGTTCATAATTATTTTTTATTGTTAATTTTTTTTAATCTACAACTTGACATTTTCTATATGTCCTAACTTTACAAAATCCACCAACAGTAAGTGAGTTAAGAAAAAATATTAATTTTGGCACAAATTGAGAGAAAGCAAAATAAACAGATTCAATTTTAGACTTTCAAATACCACTATATTTAACTCAGCAGAGTTCAAAAATATTACCTGCACCAATGAACAAGTGGAAGAAACTGATGACAAATGTGCTCCATGGAGTATTGATGATGACAAGCTGCTTGCAAGTTCTTAGCTCACAATTTCCAACTACAGCATACTAGTAACTCCCAAAGTGAGAAGATTTTCTAAAAATGAGTCACTGACTACTTCAATGAAATCACAAATCTAGACCAGCAAGAAAGGATAAAGTCGTGAAGGCACATTGGCATTAGTTGAGTCAGCTGGTTAATGAATTTAACCAACACTCCAATAGATTGGTTAGAGAACATCATAGTGGGTGAAATGATGACCAGTTAAAACAATATGCCTATGAGCTTTTCAAGCAGAACAATAAGAAGCACTTTATACATGAACATGTGTGGGTGATGCTAAAAGATTATCTGAAGTGGAAAATAGATAATCTATACCAGTGTTTTTCGAAAAAAATAAGGATTAATAAAAGCAGGGCATATACATTTTCATCTAATGCAGATACAAGTCTTGAGATTGATGATAATGAAGTTTAAGTTCGTCTTATTAGTAAAAAATAGCAAATAAAGGAAAGAGAAAGGGAAAGTCAAAAGTGAATGAAGAAAATATAAATGCTGAACTTCAGGATTTTTAAAACATGGTAGAAGCTAAATATGATGACAAATTCGATATATGGATAATTTAGCAAATAAGTTGAAGAATTATAATTTTGAAGTGACTATAAAATCTTGTTGAAGGATACAATAGGAATGACCAAGCAGTAACTTTAAATTCATGAGCATATGTGTTCTATTGTCACAACCCAAACTAGGAGTCATGACCGACGCTAGGGAACGAGAATTTTTTCGAATCCGGAACCCGTAGCAAGCCTAAGAAAATAAAATCATATTATAAATAAATAAAAAGTACGACAGAATTAAAATTTTTTGAATCATTATATAAAATAAATACTCTAAATCCTTTCATAAATGAATACATATTCGTACATTTTTCAAATACAATTTCTCAGAGTATTTATTATCCAAACAAAATAATACTTTTCCGATACAATAACACTACTACTGCAGTTTCTAGAATACAAATCAAAGTTCAAAATATACATTTGCATAAAATAGTCGGGACTGAAGAACACCGGCAAGGAACTCTACAACTAATGTCTGACGATATGGGATCTCCTGAAAAATAATAATTGAGGGGGGTCAGACCTCACTGAGTGAATTATTATACTATATATACATGCAATCTAAACCATAACACTCAGGCATTCTTACATATATATGTGTATATACACACATTTCACACGAATGCCAAACTCTGCTTTTTTAAATATACTAAATGTAGAAAACGTTTAGTTTAATTCATGAAGGATCCATAGAACCCTAATAATAGCAACCTCAAATAACCCTATCATCACTCTAGCCATACAAAGAAAACACTTATTCCAATCTGGACAGCAGACTGGCCTCGAGACACTAAGTCAACCGAGCTCCAGCAGTCTGGCTGGCAATGTGATTGTCCTCGAGACCCCTGGTCAACCGAGTTCCAGCAATCACACTATCTATCACCTCACATTTCTATCAACCCAATAGATAATTCATTCCACAATGGACAGTAGATTGGCCCCGAGACACTAAGTCGATCGAGCTTCAGCAGTCTGACTGTCAGTGTAATTGGCCTCGCAATCACACTATCTAACATACCATTAATCTTAGTCAAATCAATCAAATCAATTATAATCACAAAAATTAATTCTTACTCAACCCTTATCTATCGCACCGGTACGTACACGGTCCTAGTGCTACCCACTAGGAAGCATGTTCTATTGATATCCTTCATTTAAAATAAATATTCATTCAGAAAATAATTAATGTAGAACAATATTCATAATAGTAGAATCAACCATATATATATATATATATATATATATATATATATATATATATATATATATATGTCAAATAAAGTATGAAATATACTAAAGGTAAACCATTACTATAGTTAAAAACAATTAAGTGTGTATCAATAATACAATATGCATTTACTTAAAAATGTACCTAAATATACAAAGAATATACCCTAAGTACACAAATTACTTAAAAAAATAATTATGTAAAAATATTCATTTAAATATGTATATGTACTAAAACATGCGTTTAGGTTTAACATATATTCACAATATACCAAAATAACCTAATTTTTTAGCATGCATATATCACAAATAACCCTAAGTGTACCACTAATGTGTTGGGTTTGAATTAATAATAAAACATACATTTATTTGAAAATATATAAAAAATATACCAAAAATAAACTTAAAAACAATTTAAGTGTAGGTTTATAATATAGCATGCAATTATTTAAGAATACACCTAAAATATACCGAAACTATACCTAAAGTATACTAATCATTTAATAAAATAATTGTGACTAAATGTACATTTAAAACATGTATATATTACTAATATGTATTAAACATGACCCTAATCGTTTAATGTGCATATATCAAAATAACATACATATATACAAAAATACAACCCTAGATATACCAAAAATATTATAATTTAAATCACTTTAAAAACATATAATGAAAATGAGAAATCCTAAGTGATGCATCCTATAAGCAATAAATATATATACAGTATAATAACTCACATGGTAGCGCTCCATGAGACAGACTCAACGGGCTTGATCTGTTAGGCCTCGGTCTTTTAGGATTACTATAGACAGATTCAATCAAGAATTTAAAAATAGACTCGGACCGGTTATCATGTTTTACGAGAAATCTATCGAAATTTCGATAGAGTCTCCTCTATAAAACGGACATCTCCCTACAAAAGTAGGGCTGATCCTGCACAGAAAACACACTTCGAAAATATACAACCACAATCTCTGGGTCGGACTTCCAAACTACAATTCCACCGACCGAGGTTCACAATTTACGAGATAAACACATAATACATTAAATGCTAGAAATACCAAGAATACCCTTAAGTAATCAAAATATAGCAAATTGAATATTTAAAACGCTGAAAATAATTATTTAACCGATAATTATAATAAAACCCTAATTTAAATAAAATATTATTAAAATCGATAATTCTCAATAAATTCATAAATATTGACCAAAATACATTTTATAAATCCAAATTACTTAATTAACCCTAAAACATATTAAAAATCGATAAAAACTCATTTATTTAGAAAAATAGTATATTATATATAATTTGAAAATAATTTACGAAAAATAGTTTTAATTAGTTAAAAATACTAAATAATTTTTAGAAATCATTTTTATACCTCAAATAAGTAGTAAAACCAATTTAATTATATTTTTAGCCAATTTAGTGTCAAATTACCAAAATACCCCTAGTTATGTAAATTCACTATAATTAATCAAAAATTCACCAAAAATAGTATAATTACTAAAAATTAAATTTCTCAATATATAATTCAATAATATCAATAAATATACTCAATTAACCAATTAATTTCAATAAAACACATAATTAACCTAATTTTCCAAAAATTACATAAACTAAATAAATTCAAAATAATTATATAAAAATCACAAAAATTACAAATAAATTTCTAAAATGCATTTTAACACCTATAAACACCATAAAACACAATTTCATAATTTAATTAATTAAATTTCAAAAATTAGAAAATATTAATAAAATAATCAAAAATTCACAAAAATTAAAATAATTCCAAAAAATTCCACAAAAATTCACAGAGGTAGATTGCATGAATCAACCAAATCGAAGCTCAAAAAATTCAAAAACCCTAAATGGTCGAAATTGAAAATTCAAAACCTAGGGAAATCTAGACCATTTCAAGTGAAACAAAGCTTGGAAATACACTCACCGGAGCTCAAGGAAGAGATAGAGACCGGTGGGGCTCGAAACGGTGATCGAAAAGTACTTGATCGGTGATGAGTGTGAGTTTCGGCTTCCTAAGCTTTTCACGGCCAAAACTCGCCGGAAAAGAGAAGAGAGGGTGGTGGAATGGGCTGGAGAGGGTGGTGGTTGGATGAGAGGCACTCCGCGGGCGTGAAATTAAGATTTGTAGCGGTGAGGGAGGAAGAATGGCATCGGGTAGCATGAGGAAGAAGATGATGGCATTTTGGTAAACATGGGGAACTTTAGTTTTAGGTAAAAATATTATATTTATATATGTATATATATATATATATCTTTAGTTTATATTATTTTAATATATAAATATTATATACACAATAATTATCCACCACACACTTATTTAATAATATATATATACATATACATATATACACACATTTAATTATTATTAAAACTATATAATATAATTTAATTAAATTAAATAAACCCTAATTTAATTTAAATGCATGTATACGTGTATATTTTTATTCGACATTTAAAAATCATGCATGGACTCATGCAAATTCATAAAACCGTCTAAAATAATTAATATTTATTTATTTACGTCTTAATTTCCCCAAAATAAAATTCCTGGGAAAATTTTACTTAAAAGACTTAAAAATAATTAAAATGACTTTAATAAATAATAAACTAATTAAAAATTCAAAAATATATGAAAATTATTAACACTGCAAATCCTGATGCAGTTTAAAATTATTTAAAAACTCGGGATATTACATCTATCCGTAAAGCTGAATATAATATCCTTTAGTTTAATGTTAATATTCAATATTCTTAGTACTTACAATTTCGTGTATTTTTATTTGAAGTTAAACTTTAGTTAAAATTTAATGTATTTTTATTTGTAATGTCACTTTATAGAGCACAATACTTGAGAAGGCCCAATATTAGTGACGTTGAACGTATACTTCAATTGCATGAAGAGCGACATGGCTTTCCCGGCATGCTGGGTAGCATTCACTGCATGCACTGGCATTAGCAAAATTGCCTAGTTGCATGGAAAGGTTAATTTACTCAAAGTGATCAAGGTGTTCCCACAATAATGTTAAAAGTAGTTGCGTTAGCAGATATATGGATATGGCATGCATTTTTTAGCATTGCAGGTTTTAACAATGACATCAATGTGCTCAACCAATCTCTATTATTTAACGATGTACTTCACGAATATGCTCCCGATGTTCAATTTATAGTTAATGGAACATAATATTCAAAAGGGTATTATCTAGCAGATCCAAAGATCCATTTGTCAAAAGTTTCACATGTCCAAAAGATCCAAAGATAATGATGTTTAAAACAAATGCAGAAGGCTGCAAGGAAAGACGTTAAGTGAACATTTGGAGTGCTCCAACAATGTTGGGCAATTATACGTGGCCCAACTCACTTTTGGCACAAAAAAAAATTGAAAAATATAATGTACACATGCATCATATTACATAATATAATTATAGAGGACGAAGGAGATGAAATAATAAACTGGACTGATGATGATGAACATACTACAATCCCTGTGAGCACAAGTTCCGTCAAGGAATTTCAAAATTACCTTCAAAGAAATGCAAAACTACATGATCGTGAAGTCCATCATCAACTTCTATCGGATTTTGTTGAGCTTATTTAGGAATGATTTGGGGGCAATAACAATTAAAATAAGTGTTTTTAATTTTATTATTTATATTTGTATGAAGTCAAAAATTATGTTGTTTATTATCGTGATTGAATCAAATGTTTGTTTTTTCTTAAGGTTGATTATGTAATTTTTGAAAATAAATAAAAAATTATTAAAATATTTTAATTAGAAATATTTAAAATATTTTATATTAAAAATTTAATTTTTTTTCCAAAAATATTGCCAATTATATGTTTTAATATGCCTTAATATGATTTTAGTACATAAATATAATTATTTTGTTAAATATGTAAAGGAATTTTTAAAATAAATATATGATTTGATAGTGGGTCTAGGTGGATCCAGGCTACTACACTTTTTTTAGTGTAATCCATAGTGAACAAAAGTGTAATAAATGAGGGGATAATAAAATGATGATGTGGCATGTTGATTATACTCTATAGAGTATAAACCAATGTGGATACTCTAAGCTATCAATGATGAAACATGCAAAATTTGCACAAAAAATAAGCAAAACACCTTTTTTCCTAAGGAACTTTATGTGTAGAGACGGATAAATGCAACTAACCAAAGAACTTGGTTCAATAAAGCCAATTTAAATAAATAAATTTCACTAGGAAAGAATTTTGGCCAAATTTTTCTAAATAAAATATGGAAAGTGTTTTCAAATAAAGTTGATGTGCGTTCTAGTTTGTTTCCCCAGAGCAAGAAATGCAAATTTCCTAGATGAAGTGCAAGCTAAGGGTGATGATAAGGTTATTTTAGCTAAAATAGTTCTAGTCTGGAAATTAAATTGCAAGGGAAACTATAATAAATTCTATGGCTTGTCAAAAAATGTTTAATTAAATTTTAAACAAAAAGAAGCTTTTTGTTTTTTGCCAAAACCTATTGAAAGTACAAAGTTAAAAAGGGGAAATGTTGGTAAGATATTTTGCAAGTATTAAGTTTGGTGAAATGCACTCTTTTAGGTCCACATAAATCATTCAAGACCTTAAGACCTTTGGAAACAAATAAATATGTCAAGTTCTGAACTAAGAGTATGAAGTCATGTTAAGAAATTGCAACAATTTGGCAACGATTTGCAATATTGGCTTAAAGAATAGTGCTAAACTTAAATTCATAGAATTTTGCTAGAAATTTTTTTTATTTTTGGCAATAAAGCAACATCTTGAGCCATGGAAATAATGGCTAGAATTGGAATAAAGGAAATATGGCACTACAAAATTCCCTAAAAGATTAAAGTGGATATAAATTTTTGGTTAAAATTGCTGCAAAAGAAAGAAAGAATTAATTAAAGCAAAATGTGCATTTTTATTTTGGCTTTAAAAGGCCAATATTGCATCTAGACTAGGAAATATTTGGTTTATTGAACCAAAAATAATATTTGTTTGCCATACCATTATTTTGGCATTTCTTGCTAAAGTTAAATTCAAAGAAGCTTAATTCTAGTTGACATGGGCACAAGGATTTTGCAAACTAGCTTGGTGAAAGCCAAAAAATTCCATTGTATTTTGGCTAAGATTTAAAATGGCTTTTAAAGAATCAAGTTTAAGTTTAATTGGCATTATTTAACTTGGTTAAGACAAGGAAGCTTTGAAAAAATAGTGACCATACTTGCAGAGGGGTAATAAAATTCAAACATTTGATAGTAAAAGGACATTTAAATCTCTATTGTGTGCTATGAATTTTATTAGATCTTGAAGAATAAAATATATTCAATAGTAATGGCCAATATATAGTTAAGTTGATATATGGATTTTTTGACTATATAAATGCATCAAATGTTTGAAATTATGGTTTATGCAAGTAAGAGATGTTAAAATACTTTTGTTATGAGAATTGCCATAGTAAAGCCGAATTAAAGAAATTCAATAGAGCAAACTTGAGTTTAGTAAGATTGGCAAATTAATGAGCCAAGATTGATTAGTTCTTTCAACTACAATATATTTACACAATATCATCAACACATCTCAAGCGTTAAAAAAAAAAAGTCTTGAAGAAATAGCCAAAGAAATATTACGTTAACTCAAATTCAACTAAACAAATATTTATCAAATAAAATTGATAAATAGCTTCAAGCAAAATTTATTTTCCCAAAGGACAAGTGTTGTACTTCATCCATAATCTCACCAATATTGATATAACAAAAGGTCACAAATAAAATGGGGAATAGTCGAATCACAATACATAAATTATTATTCGGCTAGAATCAAAGATAATGCATTTGAATATTAAATAAAATTTATAGAATAATGCCGAAATCAAGACTTAATTTTTTAGCTAATGATCAAGATTACAAATATTTTTCACATAAGCAATGTTAATCGTGCATCACCAAGCCATTCTCAAGAAGCAAAATTTCAAAAATCATGTGGAGATTCATAGAAAAATCACAATCTATCTTAAGGTTATTTCTAAAAGAAAATCAACTCATTCGACAAAGGAAATTAAATTACCTTTTTTCCTAAAATATGTTTTGAGTAATGACCCAATATTTTTAAATTATTAAAATATATTTTGAGATATGCGGTGTTAATAATATTTTAAATTCATATATATATTATAATTATTTGTGACAAGTATTTATTTATCTTACGTTAAATATTTTTATTACGTAAAGAATTTATTTGGAAGTTTTATTATTTAAAAAAATATTAAATTTATTATTATTATTATTATTATTATTATTTAATGTTAGTATTATTATTTTTATTGTTATTGTTGTTATTATTATTTGATATTGTATTATTATTATTATTATTATTTATAGGTCGTGGGGCTTAGCGCGCGCCCAAGTATTTGGCGACCACGGTATTGTATGAGCTCAAGGCCCACTTGAAAATACGAAATAGGTCTTGGGCCTAATCGGAGATGAAGTCGCCACCCGGATAAAAGCGAAGACACACTTATATGACAACTGGATTCCATGGAGGTTTCCAGAAGCCGTCGTTAGAGAACGGGTTATTATTACTGGGTATAAGTATTTGAATGTGCACCCAACCTTGCGGTTGGCCACCGTTTGTGTTTTGCATTTTATTACCTTCAATTATTTGATTATTTTCTTATTATCATGCGAATTATTATTACCTTTAGAGAATTGTCAAGTTTTATAATTGAATCCGGATTTGCACATTAATTGCTTTTTTATGCACTTAGCCCCATCATTTAACATAAGCAAAACAAAATGATCGATATTTACATCCATTCATTGAAGTCAAAATGGGAAAAGAGATTAAGGTTTACAACGCTTTTGAATAAAATAAAAGGGGAATATACGGAAAATAAACCATACATATACCAAAAGTAAACTAATAATAAACTATCTACACAAGTGAAATGCTCTAAAGAGTTAACTAATTAAAGTGACTACTCATTGATGAAAATCGTTAAGTAATTCCTATAATAAACATATGGTTAGTTTCCTCGTGCAAAATACAACATTATCTACAATGATAATTTACAAATAACGTTCATAAGAGATTTTGCAATACAAACTAAGAAAAATTATCAAATGATCAAGATATTATCATACATGTTACATCACCTAACATGATAATTATATGTAGTGACAAAAGAAAACTTACGAGATAAGATCATGCAAGATTCCATAAAAGAAGAAGGGCCAGATTGCTTAGAGGCATGTTAGTGTGGCAATCACCACTTGGATGAGGCGATTGCCTCTATGAAGAGGCATCGTCTGATCAACAGACTCTCTCAACACTTAAAATGATTAAACTTCTATTCTAACCAAGCAAATGTATACACAAATATCCATAAAGTATACCAGATTACAACTACATGTAAACTTAATAGATCAAACCTATAAAGTGGTGTAATAAGTGTAATAAACCTATAGTATACCTAAAATAAACCAATTAACTAAATCATATGCAAAATAAATGTCAAAACAACAAGAAGATGAAGATATTTTACTTGAATATGAACTTTTGTCAAAATAGTTGACCCTCAGAGATGCCTTTTGGATTATTATCTTCACTAGGATGTGAGTTCTACTTGGAAACAAGTTCCCTTCCTTCCCCTCTTCAAGGAAAATGGACTTGGTGAGCTTGGATTCCCCCTCCTCCTTCTTCTAAAATGTTCATCTAGTCCTTTTCCAGAGCTTCTCTTCTTCCTTTTTTCTCTCTTCACAATGGCCAACCTTCTCACAATGAACCTTTCTTTTTTTTTTTCTTTTTCTTCCTTTTATTCACTACCTTACCCATGCCCCTAGGTTCCTTAGATCATAATGAGCCTCCATAACCTTTTTCTTCCCCCAAAAAATCTCTTCCTCACACAAAATCAGGTCTAAAGGGTGTAAGACCTACACCACTTGGCCACCATGTCTGCAACTAATTACAAGTGGCCTGCCATAAAAGCGGCACCATTATGACGAGGCAATCGCCTCTATAGTGGCTGTCAGAGAGGCGATCACCTTATGGCATAGAGGCGGCACCTCTTTGGCCTAGCCCTGTATTGGGCCAAATGGGCCTAGGCTGTTTTGGACAAGTTATGCTAAATTTTGGGCTTTTAGGCTCTCAAGTCCATTTCCAATCAAAGATTTGAGTTTTGTACTCATGTCCAAGTTTCACATTCTCATCATCGAGCTTGATAGTGGGCCGATCAAACTGAGCATCCCTAATTCATCCCCTATCATGGGTCAACCGAATCGGGTGTCTATAGTTTGCCCCCTGATTTTTCAAAAAGCTAAATATATAAAATGACAATTTTTCAAAAAATCACATGCACAAAAAAAATAATAGGATGAGTGAGATACCTAACTCTTAAGTCTCACTCGAGAGATGAATCCTTCAATTCTGAAGCGTGACCTTGATCCTCGGGTTTTCCTGGCCCGATCAATCACTCATTAATATTTGATAAATTATTTAAAGATGGTTAACCTCGGGTTTTCCTAACCCGATTATTGTTCCACTAGGGATGTAGACTTCTGGATTTTCCTGGCCTAACCATCAATCACCTGAATTATGATTTTTGGGTTTTCCTGGCCTGATCATCACAATAATGAAACACGATTCTCAGGTTTTCCTGGCCCGATCATCACTTAACCTTGACTTCAATTTTCAAGATTTCTTAGCTCAATCACCATTGGGGATGTGGTTTTCAGATTTTCCTTGGTCCGATTATCACTCTTCAGGGGACACAAACTTCCAAGTTTTCCTAGCCCAGTTGTCATTCATTTTTGGCTTCAGGGATACTACCCGAATAGTCACCTTAGTCTTTGAACTTTGGGGATACAAACCCGAACAATCCTTTCTTGATTACGAGCTTTGGGAATTCAAACCTGAACAACCCTTCCTTGATCACGAGCTTCTGGGATTCAAACTTGAATAGCCCTTCCTTGATCACAAGCTTTGGGAATTCAAACCTAAATAACCCTTCCTTGATCACGAGCTTTGGGGATTCAAACCCGAATAACCCTTCCTTGATCATGAGCTTCAAGGATTCAAACCCAAATAGCCTTTCTTGCTGTAACACAACTTTTTAGGTTTTCCTGGCCCAATACAACTGTTAATTAAAAACATAAATCTCGAGTTTCCTGGCCCGATCATCACTTAAAATAATCACCTAGATGACTTTTACTTTTGTACCTCAATTTCCAAATACATATGAATGATTATTTAAAAAAAAAAAAGAAAAAACCCTACCCTACCATTCACTATAAAAAAAACTTTTCCTCCTTATTCTTCTTTTTCCTTTCTCCTTTCTTTTTTCCTTCTTCTCTTCTTCTCTAAACTTGTCGCACTTCCTTTTCAAACAATGAACAATGAGAGAATGCCCCTTGTACCTGGATAGGATTGCATCCCACCTCCTATTAATGCTTCACGGAGTCTCAAATTGACACGGGGAGGTTTGATTCCTCTTTTGGCAGATCTTGGGACCCATATATGTTCATCGGCATCCTGAGAGGTTGGTACTTGATTTCTCTTCATTTTCTTGCACATTATATCGGGTCAGTGGTCATTCATGTTTATTTATCATTTTGAATCAGAATTAGGTTAATTAAACATTGAATTTGTGTTCTTGATGTCAAGAAATTAAGAAGCCGCCACTATCTGCATTGTGCAAAGGCGATTGCCTCTTCGATGAGGTGATTGTCTCATCAATGAGGTGATCACTTCTTCCCAAGAGGTGATTGCCATCTAGCCAACCACAAAGGGTGTCGCCTCTGCTAATGAGGCGATCACCTCTTTGATGAGGTGATCACCTCATTGATGAGGTGACATGCCTCATCAATAGGGTGAATTATGATAGATGTTCATTTACTCTAAATTTTTTTATAAAAAAAATAACAAAACATATTAATTTAACTTCCTTGATTTATTTTTATAGCACAATGTGAAAACGTTTAAGGGTATTGGAAACTTCTATGGGGCTGAGACTTTTACGGTGAGCAGACTGAAGACCAGAAGGATCAGATTTAAGAGACTGGGTTTGAGGACTTCGTTCTCTCACTTCCTACCTAGTAGGGCCGGACGGACTATCAGCTGCTTCATGTGCTGATGGAGAGGTGGTTTGACACGACCCACACCTTCCACCTCCCATTTGGAGAGCTTACCCTAGATCCCATGTCTTTTGCCACCATCATTGGGATAGCTTGTGTTGGGGACCCTATTCCTCTTGATGCGAGCCTGCATCAGCTGACTCCAGATAAGGCCGTGTTCATTGAGCACCTTTGGGGTATGATTCCAAACATGAAGGGGAATCACACCCTTAAGCTTGATTTGATTAGGAGCTTCTACACTCAGGAGCGAGTTACAGCTATAGTCACCTCCCACGAGGTCGATCAAGCGGTACGGGCCTTTTTGCTTTAGTTACTCGGGACCACTTTATTCACTGACACCACTAACTCCATAAACCTGATGTTCCTACTACCTCTTCGAGATCTAGATCAAGTGTCCACCTTTGACTGGGGGCAGCTGTGCTCTTGCATACTTATGTCAGAGCATAAATGAGGTGGTTCAAGGGGCCAAGAGGTTCTACAGCTTTTGGCACACCCGTTTTGGTAGGTTATGCCTCCCTTCCTTCTTGATTTATTTTAATTTCCACTTATTGACTCTGCCTAACTAATTTCCTTGATAAGTCTGGGCCTTGGAGCTAAAGTTGCTCATAGGTGTGCAGCAAGTGGGGGATCATCTTCCTGCCATTAGTAGATGAGGTGCTAGCCGTGTCTTGAAGAGGCATCTCGCTCTGGTGCACATTCATAGGCAGCATCTGAACTCCTTGACATAGAATGCAATACCTACAAAGCATGTTTTCATTCATTAGTAATTTGTATGAACTTAATCCACTTACCTATTGGTGCTTTTGTCTTTTGCAGATCTGGAATGACTTGTGGGGTTTTGAGGATAGTTGGAACATTGAGATGACTCAATCCAGGCCTCTAGCTCGAAGGAGGGTGCTTCTTTATGGGCTGGGATATCGGGCTTGGTACCTCAACAAGTGGGTCATGAACTGGTGTGGAGGTGCTAGAGCGAGACGAGTCCCTAGATCTCCTTCTTATAGCATACTTTGGACACATAAGTTAGAAGGTGATGACCTTGCCCGGGCTATCATTGGTTCACCAACTGTTGATTATATGGTCTGGGTCAAGAGCAGATATGTGGAGTACATTTGAGCCTATCTTCTGCTGACGGTCCCTTTTCATGCTGCTTCTACCTCTCATGTATACCTTTATCACTTTCCTTTTTTGGAGTCACTTGTATTCCCACACATTCTTTTCCCTTATTTTTAGGTTGTAGCTGCTAGGCCTATGCCTCATGCTAGACTCCAAGTGTGGGAGAGAGAGCCCTTGAGGCACCGTCTTGATCAAAGTAGAGAGGGGACTTCAGCTACTGCTGAGCAGGTGAGGCTGCCTACCACTTCTAGCTCTCTATTCATTCCTGGCAGTTTCGCTCACATTCCTGACCCTTTAGCTTGATATTGGGTCCTTCTTGGAGAGTTATCCCACCAGTTCTTGACTTTGGATGAGGATCTTGTGCCTACATGCACTCTCAATGATGCATATTCCTTTGGAGCAAGGCCTATACATGTACCATATGATAGACGTCCAGTGGGACTATATGCTGGACATTACCTAGCAATAGAGGGTAAAAATCTTTCTGTACCTACATGTATGCATGCTCGCATGATTGACTAACCTATGATTTGCCTGAATAGGATCATGATGAGGCCAACAAGGCAAGGATTGCTACCCTTGAGCGTCAGATCAATATGTTATAGATCGATGAGGATGATGAAGATAAGGATAGGAGCAGTGGTGGTGCTAGAGGAGGGGACAACCCTGAGGGCACTGAGTCAGACACTTGACAGACTATGGCCCATGAACCGTTCTTCTGTTTATTAACTTATTTAATTTGGATGTGAACATATATGTTTTTCTGTTGTTGGATGAACTATTTATAGAATGTAGCTTTTATTTCAATCAAACATTCCTTTACATTCAATTTAGTTCCAGTAATTACATGTATGTGTGTTTGCCCTGCCATTCTCTAATTTACATTATTGAGATTGCACAATTCTGATGAAAGCTCACTGGTTAATACTGCTGAAGAGGCAGTTGCCTCTTGGCTTTCTAGTGGAGAGGCGATCACCTTTTAGCATTGAGGCAATGCCACTACGATGAGGTGATTGCCTCATCATTAGGGCGGTTCCTTCCCTTTAAAAGCCCAACTCCTTTTCTTAACCCCATTCTTGAGACACCCTCGTCCCTAGCCCTTACTTTCTCTCTCTAAATACCTCTGAAAACTTGAACCAAGACTGAGTGAAGCCTCAAATTGCTACAACCAATCTTGAAAAGATTAGATAATGGATCTTGGGCTAGGTTAGAGCCGTTTCACCTTCTGGTCTTCAAATCATTACACACTAGGAGAATCAATTTCTCTTTCCTTCATATTGTGGCTCAATTCTAGGATCCTCAGAAATATGTTTTTTGATTCAATATGTAGAGATATGCCCCCTGCCAAAGGTGTTTAAAGCAATCTTGGTTGTCATATGGATTCCACTTGTCAACTTGCAGTTCCTAATCTTGAGAACCCAAACCCTCACTTCATTCAATACTGGATGGCACAAATGTTCAATCTCTCACCCTGATCTTCTTCTCACTACATTCTCAGTTCAGAAGTCATACTATAATCCTTCCATGAGATTACCATAGGTGTAGGCAAAAGAGAAACCTACTAGCCTTAAATGATAGCTTTTTTTTTTGTATGCTCAGTTTCTACTTGTTTCTTCTTTCGAGAACTATGATTCAAAGATCGTTTCTATTCTTAATCAAGTGGAATCAGGGTTCAACCCTTTCCCTCTTATTTTAGCAAAAATGATTATCAAACTGGATAATTTTATAGAAACAAGATGATTTTTTAGGAGTCCATTTCTATTAGAGGTAGGCTCATCCGTGTCAATTCCTGACTCTTTCATTGTTCTATCACTTGCACTTAATCATTTGATGCCTTATAGATGTGGCTCTATGAGAAATTGAGCTTCGCTTGAATCCCCTTAAGATGTTGGGCATTATAGGGCTAAGCATTACTGAACTAGGAAGCTACATCTCATACCAGCAGATGTTCACAACTGGCTATCAATATTCCCCGACACCCAAATTCGCTGGATGTGCCCTTGGTGGAGATTGTAGCATGTGACTATTCGATCCTACACATATTGTGTTCTAATTACCAGTCTTCATTTTATCACCTTTTGCAACCCAGCCCGCCTCTGCCATTAATATAGTCGCTAGCAACTGATCATGGAATCAGTTCATGAGTTTAAATCAGGACCCCTCTCTCAAAACTTTCTGGATCACTTAATGGCAACTCGGCCTTACAAAACCATTGAGAGAAACTTAGACTATAACAAGGATCAGACTACTGATGATCACTACAAAGCATAGGTCTACTTGCAATAAACAGAGAGAGATGAGTTCATTAGAAATAAAGAGAACAAGTATTGAGTGCCCGGGGTGATCAACAAAAGAAAAGAAGACAAAATTAGTTCATGTAATTGAGTCGTCATTTCACTTTTCATTAGGATGCAGTTTTCCTTTTAGTTAAACAATTTGTAATGGACACTTTATGCAACGGTTTGACAGTAATTGAGGTAATCTATTTCATTTAACTTAAGCACAGTACGTATATACATTTTGCTTCTGATACATCTTGTGTTGTTAATTGGCTTGCCCTTGTTAGTTTTCCAACTAACCATTTACATCTCTCTCTCTCCTTTTACACATCCTTAACTTTTGCTAGATCATCTCTTTTTAAGATTTTCAACCCAACATGACTTTTTTTCTTTTTTCTTTTTTTCTTTGGTCTTAATTTTGCCTAGACAGCCTTTTTTAAGATTTTCTCCCTAAAAAGACCCTTATAAAAAGTATTTATGGAGTTTGTCTAGGGTTGATGGGCTCTTTGAACTCATTCCCTTCGATGTCAGACAAAATAGCGACACCCCTTGAGAATAACTTTTTTACCAGATACGATCATTCCTAATTTGGCTTGAATTTTCCTTGTGGGTTGGTCATGATCGACTTCGTAAGCTTCAGTACCAAATCCCCTTCTCTGATCTCTCCTGGCTTAATCTTCTTATTGTAAGCTTGAGCTATTCTCTTTTTATAGTACTGGGAGTGATACATAGCTTCCATTCTCTTCTCGTCCAACAGTGTCAAATGTGCCAATCGACTCTCCACCCACTAGTACTCAGGAAGTTTGGATTCTAACAAGACCCTTAACAACCTTATCTCAACCTTTATTAGTAATACGACTTCACATCCATATACCAAGGAGTATAGAGTGACCTTTGTTGATGTTCTAGTAGTGGTTCAGTATCCCCACAATACAAACTACAAGTACTTTGCCTAATCTCGGTAATTTTCCATCATCTTGGCCAGGATCTTCTTCCCATTCTTATTGGTGGCTTCCATTGCCCCATTTTCTTGTGGCTTATACGTAGACGATCTATGATGCCCAATCTTGCAATCTTTCAGCAGTGTGGCCATCTTCGCCCGAAACTAAACCTCATTATCAGTAACAATGTGGTGCGGTAAGCCATATATGCATATTATGTTCTTTTCGATGAATCTCAATAATTTCTTTGAACCCACTATAGCGTAGGATTCATTTTAACCCACTTAGAGAAGTAATCTATAGCACTACAATGTATCAATGACCATTCGACTTCCTTTAGCCTTATTTCTCCTATGATGTCAATTCCCCACACGATGAACGGGCCAAGGAGAAGTCATTCCTTGGAGATCCATAGATGGTAAGTGGCTAACATTACCATAAGTTTTGCAATTATGGCATTTCTTTACAAATTTAATGCAATATGTTTCCATGGTAAGCTAGAAATAACCTTGATGAGCTATCTTTTTTAACAACACTATCCCATTCATGTGTGACCCGCATACTCCTTCATGAATCGATTCCATAATTTTTCAGGATTCATCCTTGTCAACACATCTTAGGTGTACCCCTAGTCGGCATTCTTTTGTACAACATCCATTGTGACTAATGAATTATTGAGATAACATTCATAGGGACATCCTTTCTTTCTTTTCAGCGTCCTCCAAATATTTCTGCAAGTCGTAAAACCAAGGCTTCTCAGTAGCAGCAATTAATACTACCCTTATCTCCTTGTAACAAGGACTTAGAGATTTTGTTAAAATTAAAGGTCTGACTTCTGCCTGTTTCCCACTCTCCTACGTAGAGGCTAGTGTAGCTAAGGCATCAACTATCTGATTTCCTTTTCTTGGGAGGTGAATAAACTTACACTAAATAAATGAATATAAGACAATAGCCAAATATTCCAAGTATGGATGCAATCTATCTTCCTTTATCTCTCACTCTTTAGTAGCTTGTTTTATGACTAACATAGAATCCCTATACACAGTAACATTCTCCGCTCCTCCACTGTGCAATGCCTCTAGACAAAAAATGCAAGCCTCATATTTTGCTTGATTGTTAGTTGCCCCAAACTCAAGTCTTTTCACCATCGGGATCATTTCTCCTTTCGACGTTACCAAGATCATACCTATTCTGGCTCTCTTGTTATTGACAGCTCTATCAAAGTACATTTCCCAACCTTGTACCTCTATTACCCCTAAATGCTTATCAGGAAACTCCAACTCTAATTCTTGTTCATCATCTACTGGGCTTTGGGCTAAAAAGTCTACTACTGCTCTCCTTTTCACCATTTTCTTAACTATATAGTCTATGTCGAATTCTGTAGTAGAACTAGCCATCTAGCCAACTTCCTTATAAGAGATAGAGTCTATTGGAGATACCTAAGAGGATCATGTTTAGAAACTGCTTGTACTCTATAGGACTGGAAGTAGTGCTAAAGTTTTTTTTATTGCACAAATCACTGCTAGGCATGTCTTCTTTATAAGGTTATAATTGGTTTCGTATGGCAGAAGCTTCTTACTTAAGTAATACACAATGTGCTCCATCTTCCCTTCACCTTCCTGCACCAACATTACCCCTGCTACATCTTCCTCAATTGCTAGATATAGGATCAAGGGTTTACCTAAGGGGCTCATCAGGTAATTCTTAATAGCCTCAAAGCTTGTTGACATTTTTCATCCCATATCACGAGTCGATCCTTTTTTAGAAGCTTAAAAATTGGATTGTAGATGGGTTGTCAACTTGGCTTTGAACCTACTGATATATTGCAAACGCCCTATGAATCCTCAGACTTCTTTCTCATTCTTTAGTGTAAGCATTTCTCTGATTGCTCTGACTTTGTCTGGATCCACCTCTATTCCTTCTAACTGATAATGTGTTCTAACAGTTTCCAAATGTCACCTTGAAAACACATTCTTCGAATTCAGTCTAAGGTTATACTTTTCAGCTCTTGCTAGGAACTTGTTTAAGGCTTCAAAATGCCCTTCTTTGGTCAGAGATTTCACCATTATGTCATCCATATACACTTCTGCCTCCTTATGGATCTCTCTCAACGGTCGCCATCCTCTGATAAGTGGCTCATGCGTTCAGTCCAAAAGGCATCACCCAATAACAATATACTCCCCATTTAGTAGTAAAAGATGTCTTTAACTTTTCCACTATCTCCGCCATGATCTGATTGTACCCTAAAAATCCATCCATGAAGGAGTACATTGCTTTGGAAGTCATGCTATCAATTAACGTATCAATATACTGTAATGGAAAATCATCTTTAAGGCAGGCCTTATTTAGATCTCGATAATCCACACACACTTTGACCCTTCCATCTTTCTTGGGAACCGAGACTATATTTACTAACCATTGGGTGTCTTCTACTACTTCCAAGAACTTTTCCCTTAACTATTTCTCAACTTCTTCTTTAACTAAGAGAGTCCATTCCTGTCTCAACCTCCTTTGCTTTTGCTTTATTGGTGCTATATGAGGGTATATGGGAATCCGGTGTTTAAGATTGCCCTGTCGATCCCAGGCGTGTCCTTATAACTTTAAGCAAATACTTTTCGTCTTTTTGTAAAGATTTTTTTTCATTTTTTCTCTCTCATCATTAGTTAAATCAGAAGCAAGTAGTATATTTTTGGGATTATCTTTTGTACCTAAATTAAATGATTTAGTTTGTGTGGAACTAATGTCAAACATATGCATGAAAACGATCATCATAAATAGAATAACCATTAGGAAACACATCACACAAATAAGTAAAGTTAGACCTTATTACATTCACTTTTGAAAAGAAAAGATCGTCAGTTTCTAACAAAGAAGCACAAGAAACACCATAATCATCATAAAAGACATTTATAATAGAGTTGAGGGCATAGGCTTCAAAATCCAACTTTTCGCTTTGATCATCAATGCCTTTTAGCTCCGGGGCAACTTCATTCCCTTTAGGTTCTTCTTCAGCCAACAGCAACTCTTCCACAGGAACTTCCTCAACAACAACCTCCTTTATTCCGTTCATAAATTTAGCAAAGATCTTAAATCTTGGAATAACTTCCCAGGCCATTAGGAGAGGTTCTAGAGATAAAGGTTTCCTATAAAGCTTTCCTCTCAGCCATAACCTCCTCCTCTTTTTCCTCAGACTATTCCCAGATATCCACCTCTTCCTTAGTATTATCAGTCCACTTGAACCTTAACCCGTGCTTCAGAATAGGTACCTTGCATTCCATAAATTTTGAGGGTCTATTTTGATCTTTTCTCAATCCCATGCCTAGCATAAATTTCATACTGCGCATCATATTTAAAACTTTTTCATCCATCTCATCTTTGTAGATCACACAAACCTCAAAACTTGGGCTTATTAAGATCTCTTTGGGGGCCAATTTTAGTGCAGCTACAGCAGTTTCAGTCTTAGCGGAGACAATGACAACTCTCCCTTCATGAGGAAACTTGATTTTCTGGTGAACAGTGGATGGGACGCCATCTAAGGGGTGAAACCACAGCCTTCCTAATAAGATAGCAAAGGTCACGGGGATATCTATCACATGTAGATCAACCCAAGTTTCTATAGGTCTTGTCTTGACCATGGCCCTGAACATTCCCTCCACAAGCCTCTTGGTATTGTCATAGGCCTTAATGACCACTTTAGAAGGCTTTAGGTCGACCACAGCCAATCCTATCTTCAATGGACACATATTAATGGTGGAACAATTGTCAACCATCATGCAACAAGTCATCTTTCCCTTCACTTCAACCTCGATAAATAAAGCTTTATAGTGATTTCTCCCCTCCAAGGCAAATCATTATTAGAGAATATTATTGTGCCTTAAGGAGTCTCTATCAATGAACTGATCATTTGCTCGAGGGTGTAACCTGTGGAGATCTTTTTCTGATCCAAAGCTAGAACTAGTGCTTCTCTGTGATTCCTAGAGTGCATAAAGCTCCCAAATACTAGCAGTATTCTCTTCACCCTTTCTTGCCTCTTCCTTTTTCCTCGAATTTTTTGCCTTTTCTAGTTCAGACTTGGCAATCTTAAATTCTTCCCCTTTTCCTTTGACCTTCCTTACAGACTAGCCTAACCTGCTTCTCTCATCATGCCACGCATCAATCTATCCCTCGTTTTCATCATTGAAACTCCAAATGTCTAAGACATGCACATGTAGTTCTGTAAGTTGTTTGCTTAGGTTTGAGTTTTTAGGTTTGGATTTTGGAGGGTTATGGGCTACATCCATAAGGGAGTTTAGAACTTGTTCCTCTGTTAGACTAGTATTGATCATCAAGATGGGTGTATTTGGTGTTGGCATATTTCGGTAGTTAGGTAAAGGGTTGGTTTATGTGTTTGTCTTTATGGTTTCTAGGTCAGTGATCTTGCCTGAGTTAATCAAGTCTTAGATTTTATGCTTTAATCAGGTATAACTATTAGTGTCATGTCTGATGGTTTTATGAAACTTGCAGAAAAGTTTAGGGTTAACATCGGGCAAGGGTTGTTATAAGAGTAAAGGTCTTAGTAAATTTTTTCAATAAGTTTGTCAAAGACTTTAGATAGAGGTTGATAAGTGTGAAAAATGCATTATTTTAAGTAGTCTTTATGTTAGGATTAGATGTAATTTAAGTTAAGTTTGTGTTTCTTTTATTCAGTTTTTATTTAGTTGAGTACTTAATGCATGTCTTGTGTGTTTATTTATTTTTATGTATTAGTTGGTTTATTTTTGGTTGATTTTTATGTATTTAGGGAAGTCAAAGAACAGTAAAGGAATGTTACATGGGAGCCATGGGCACTTAAAGTGGGCCCAAAAAGCAATAGAGGTTGATATGCTAAAATGCTGAAGAAGTGAGGTGCACGGCCATGCACAAAATGCACACAGCCGTACGACCTGGTGATTGGGAAATTCGAAGTCGAATTTAATTGCTAACTCATGAGGGACAAGATGGAGATTTCATATGGTTCTAACCCTAGGGCTGGTAATTAGGGTTTTATAAGAGGGTAGCCACCAGAAATAAGAGAGGGGAGATAGGATTTGTTTCATCAATTTTTGATATACATTTTTTTAGAGCAGTTTTAGAAAGAATAAGGATTTTTCTTGCTTATGTTAGTTTTGGAGATTTGAGAATAAGAACTGAAGAACATCAAGCTTCCTATTGAACAGGGGGATTCTTTTATTCAATTGTATTTATTTGTTCTTAATTTTGATTTAATGATGATGTCTATTTTCTTTTATTATTCTTCTTTGTCTCTTATAATTGACATGAGTAGCTAAATTCTTAGTTAGAGTTCTTGTTGTAATTCAACCATAGGCTAATCATAATTAAACATAAGCCATTAATCTAGATCCTTTGGTTGTTGTTGAACTTAATGTCTTCTTAGGATTGATCACCCTTTGATTGAATATATACAATAAAACTTGATCGAGAGATGGGTTGTATTGGATTTAAACAATAACTTGTTAGATGTTTTCTTAGTTAAGAAACACTTAAGCAACTAATATTGATTAAGGGTTGGTGCTTAAATTGGGTTAACCGAACACTTAATAGGCGAGAGCTTTAAATCTAAGAATGTCAATTTACTTGGTTAATCATAGGGTTGTCTTAGGAGGAAAGCCTATGATTTTTTAGAAACCCTCAAATTGGATTAAGGTTAGGTATGGCTTAGTAGTTAATTGATCTTAAATAAAGGTTGAATTGGTAATAAGAACCCTAGCTCTCTAAAGTGATTGTTATTTCATTGTGATTTTTTATGTTTTGTCTTAGTTTAATTCAAAATACCCTTTTTTGTTATTTAAATAAACAAACATAACTAGTATCATTGTAGTTAATCTGCAATCTCTGTGGGATCGATATTTAATTACTACTTGTACAAATCTGTATACTTGCGGAAACCCATCAGAGGCCATCCCAAATTCGAGAATCTTTAAGGTTTCCTAATAGCATTAATTTGTAGGGCACTATTTGGTGGACGGATAGCATTGATATGGACATTGCTACTTAGACCGGCTCCCTCTTTGCCCCCACACCTCCCTCCAAAGAACTTTTTCTCTTGGGCCAGATCTAATTCCTTTTGAATGTTGAATCTATACAATCCCTTAAAATTCCTGATCCCCAAGTCTCTCAGCTTTTTAGACAATGCTGGAACATATCCTTCTATTGCTAGGACTAATTAATCACACTCAGCAGGCCTATACCTTATCAAAGATAACTTCCCTCTTCAGCGAGTCAGATAGTCAGCAAAGGATTCATTAAAGTTCTGCTTGGTATCTTGTAAATCTCTCAAAGACACCTCCAACTGAACATTAAGGCCATATTGCTTTACAAAAGCAGCACATAGTTCCTTCCAATCACACTGAACATAAGGTTCCAAAGCATAGTACCAGCTAATCAGTGCTCCCTCTAATGACAAAGGGAATTGTTTAATGATTTGGGTCTCAGTCAACTCATTGGCTTTCATATAAGTTACATATTGCTTCAAATGCAAGTGAGGATCTTCGGCGCTAACATACTTCTTCATGTCAAGGAATTTGAAGTTTCGGGGTAGTGGTTCATCTTTCCTCTCCAGATTCAGATTAGCATAATCCAAAGGAGCAATTATGCCTTTCTCTTTCATCATCATCTGCATTTGACTCATAGCCTTGGTTATATTTTTAACCCATTCAATCTGCCCCATGTCTTCAACTGGATTCACATTCCTTCGGCTTAATGGATTGGCCAATACCGTTACATCATCTTCCTCTCTTTCTTTGATCAGGACCTCCTCATCAAGATCTATCGGGTTGACTGTTGTTACATTAGGTGGTTGTACCGGTTGATTCTCTCTAATGAGCTTGGTTATTTCCACCATCATTTCTTTTATCATAGATCAGGTCTTAGTGAATACTTCCTCTTTCAACTATGCCTTAAAAGCCTCTAGATCAAAACCACCTGCCATTTCTACTTCTAAGTTTCTAACTAAGTGACCTGAATTAGCTTAGACCTACCCTGATGAGCTCGAAGGATCTATATTACTATAGAATCATGTGTTAGAATAATGAATGGTGTGTATGCATGATGTGCAAGCCTATTTCATTATTTAAAGAAACTTAAAAAAGAAAAAACTTAAGGCTAGTGGACCAGGCCTGTCGGACCTGTCTCGTGGAGCGCACTAGGTGAGTTACTGTACTATGTATACATGCTTAGGATGTATGTTTAGAAATATATGTTTTACTTTGATTAAAATGCATAAATAATGTGATTTGTATTTAAGTATATTTTTGGTTTATTTTTGGTATATAATAAATTATATACATGTTTTATTAATAAAATATATTTAAAATTTTTTTAAATATATTTTAATTTAATTTATGATTTGATTGGATTTATTTGACGTATATATATACTCGAAATATACCTAGTTTACTTTTGGTATATTTCCGGTATATATATGGTTTATGTTGTATTTTATTGAACGTCATGCATCATTTATTTTTTTGTGAATGAATGTTTTACATTTAATGATGAAGGATATCAATAGAATGTGCTACTTAGTGGGTAGCACTAGGACCGAGTACGTACCGGTACGCCTATAGCTTTAGGCTATATTACTAAATTATTGTGGATATTGATTTGATTATGATTATTGATACGTGAGATATGGTTTATGGGTGTGATTGCTGGAGCTCGGTTGACTTAGTGTCTCGGGGCCAATCACACTGGCAGTCAGACTGCTGGAGCTCGGTTGACTTAGTGTCTCGGGGCCAGTCTACTGTCCAAATGGATTAAGTGGATATATTTGGAATAAGTGAGCCTGTATGGCCAGAGTGTTGTTTAACACTATTTTTGAGGTTGCGATATTCTAGGGTTCTATGTGATCCTTCATAAACTGTGATTTTTAGATAAAGTATATAAAAATGATTTTACTGCATCTATGTGTAATTGCCTGTATATATATATATTATATATACTGTTGACTGTATGCATTATCACTTAGTGTGTATGTATATATATTATAGTAATTCACTCAGTGATGTCTGACTCCCCTCCGTTGACTATTTTTCAGGAGAGTCAACTTCTTCAGACTTCAGTAGCAGGTCGATACGCCGGATTTCTTCCGCCCCGGCTTCTTTATGTAAACTGTCTACTTGAGTCTTATTTATTTTATCTAGACACTGCAGTAGTTATGAATTAAAGTATTGAATTTCGTGTATTTTATTTTAAAGGAGATGTATTATATTAAAACTGGATTTGTATTAAAGAGATTTTATATATGTGATGAGATGAGTTTTGATTTAAATCCAGTTGATATGGGTAATATCATGATATTATGATTTTTATTTTCCGCTGCATATTATATGGTTATTGTTATTGCATGATTTATTTTATTTTTAGGCTTGCTACGGGTTCCGGATTCGAAAGAATTCCCGTTCCCTAGCGCCGGTCCTGACTCCTGTTTTGGGTCATGACACCTTTATAGGCGGCGGGGTTTAGCTCACGCCCAAGTGTTTAGCGACCACGACACTATGTGGGCTCAAGGCCCACTTGAAAATACAAAATAGGTCTTGGGCCTAATAGGAGATGGAGTTGCCACCTAGATGAAAGCCAGGACACACTTATATGACAATTGGATTCCATAGAGGTTCCCAAAAGCCATTATCAAAGAATAGGTTTGAAAACTAGGTATGAGCATTTGAATGCTCACCCAACCTTGTGGTTGGCGTCCATTTATGTTTTGCATTTTATTACCTTCAATTATTTGATTATTTTCTTATTAACATGTGAATTATTATTACCTTCACAGAATTGTCAAGTTTTAGAATTGAATCCGGATTTGCACATTAATTGCTTTTTTATGCACTTAGCCCCATTATTTATTATAAGCAAAATAAAATGATTGATCTTTACAACCATTCATTCGAATCAAAAAGGGGAAAGGGATTAAGGATTACAATGCTTTTGAATAAAATAAAAGGGGAATATACAGAAAATAAACCATACATATACTAAAAGTAAACTAATAATAAACTATCTATGCAAGCGAAATGCTCTAAAGAGTTAACTAATTAAAGTGACTACTCAATGATGAAAATCATCAAGTAATTCCTGCAATAAACATATGGTTAGTTTCCTCTTGCTAAACACGACGTTATCTATAATGATAATTTACAAATAACGTTCATAAGAGAATTTGTAATAAAAACTAAGAAAAATTCTCAAATGATCAATATATTATCATACATGTTACATCACCTAACATGGTAATTATCTGTAGTGATAAAAGAAAACATACGAGATAAGATCATACAAGATTCCATAAAAGAAGAAGGGCCAGATTACTTGAAGGCCTGTTAATGTGGCGATTGCCTCTTACACGAGGCGATCGACTCATTGACAGGGGGTGACACCTCATTAAAGAGGCATCACCTAATCAGCAAACTCTCTCAACACTCAAAATGATTAAACTTCTATTCTAAGCAAGCAAATGTATACATAAATATGCATAAAGTATACCAGATTACAACTACATGTAAACTTAATAAATCAAACCTATTAAGTGGTGTAATAAGTGCAATAAACCTAGAGTATACCTAAAATAAACTAATAAACTGAATCATATGCAAAATAAATGTCAAAATGACAAGAAGATGAGGATATTTTACTTGAATATGAACTTTTGTCAAAATAGTTAACCCTCAGATATGCCTCTTAGATTATGATCTTCACTAGGATGTGAGTTCTACTTGGAAACAAGTTCCCTTCCTTCCCCTCTTTAAGGAAAATGGACTTAGTGAGCTTGGATTCCCCCTCTTCCTTCTTCCAAAATGTTCCTCTAGTCCTTTTCTAGAGCTTCTCTTCTTCCTTTTTTCTCTCTTCACAATGGCCAACCTTCTCGTAATAGATCTCTTTTTTTTTTCTTCCTTTTATTCACTACCTTGCCTATGCCCCTAGGTTCCTTAGATCATGATAAGCCTCCATAGCCTTTTTCTTCCCCCCAAAAATTTCTTCCTCACGTAAAATTAGGTTTGGGGCCTACACCACTTAGCCACCATGTCTACAGCTGCAAATGGCCTGCCACAGAGGTACTGCCACTATGATAAGGCAATCGCCTCTGTAGTGGCTATCAGCGAGGCGATCTTCTTATGGCACAAAGGTGATGCCTCTTTGGCCTAGCCCCGTATTGGGCCAAATGGGCCTGGGCTATTTTGGACAATTTGGGTTAAATTTTGGGCTTTTGGGCTCTTAAGTCCATTTCTAATCAAAGATTCAGGTTTTGTACTCGTGTTTAAATTTCACATTCTTATCACTGGGCTTGATAGTGGGTCAATCAAACTGAACATCCCTAATTCGTCCCCTATCGTGGGCCGACTGAATCGAGTGTCTACATTATTGTTCTTGTTATTGTTGTTGTTGTTGATGTGCATGGGTGCATGTGTTGTGTTGTGTATATATATATATATATATAAAGAGAAAAGTCAAAAAGCAAACACAGGTCAACTCTTTTTTTTCCTTCCCCACTTTTTTTTTCTTCTTTTTTCTTTTTTCTTCTTCTTCACCCTCTCTTTTCGCCATTTTTGCTTCTGCTTGCATGTCCGAGCTCTACCAACGCCACAATAGACCACTACCTCGCTTGTCGTCACTTCCCCACCTTTCCCTCTCCCTTCCAATCTCCACAAGGAGCTTCCAATCGCGGGATTTTTATAAGAAATTATGGGTGTTACTGTAGCTCTGACAAAATTTTTGGTTGATTTAGCTCAAATTTTTGGGCTCGCTAGACTCCTCTTGATGTGTACTTTTCGATTCTCAAATCGTTTCGACTTTACAACATCCGAATTGTGAGTTTTCTTCAATTTTAGTTTATGTCTATTTTAGGTTTTTATTTTTTTTTAGCTTATTCTTGTTTGATTCATGATAATTCCCTTAAGTAATGTTGATTATGGAACTTAAGCTTCTTAAATATATTTTTAGTTTATTTTTTTATTTTATTTGAATTATGGGTAATTATGGAATTTTTTATAATTAAAAATGAATTTTTATTAATTATGTGTTTTATGTGTTATTATGAAAAATTATGTTAAGTTAGTATAGTTAATTTTAATTATTAATTTTAGAAGTGAGAAAATAATTTTTAGTAATTTTGGTTAATTTTTTACTAATATTTAGTATTATGTGAATTTTGAATTTATAGGTAAATTATGTGTTTTTATTGAAATTATAGTTAAATTATTAATTTTAAATAATTATGGAATAATAAATGGTATTAAAATAATTTTTACGAATTATATACTATTTTTAACTAATTAATACTAATTTTTGAAAATATATTCAAATAATAATTTTATATACTATTTTTGTGATTAAATAAATTTGTAACCATTTTTTTTTATATATGTAACCTATATGAGTTATTAATTGTGAATTTTACTATTTTATGTTAAATAATTGAAAATTTGGATTTTTATTAATATTATATAATTTATTGAGATTTTATTTAATTAATGTGGAAATAATTATATTTAATGTTTTTGTTATTTAAATAAATTGTATTTTGGTATTTTATTGATATTTATGGAATTTAATGATTTTTATTATATTTATTATTTAATATTCATTTTGGTGAATTATGAACTTCGATTGGGAATTTGAGTAGTTTGGGACCCTAACCCAAGGTATTGAGCTTTGTGATTTTAGAAGTGTTTTTTCTTGCAAGATTAGCTCTATTTTTTAGTTGAGAGATGTCCGCTTTATGGAGGAGACTCTGTCGAATTTTTGGTAGAATTCTCATAAAACATGATGTCAGATTGATCCTGAGTCTCTAGTTTTTAATTGAGTCGTGATTCTTAGATCGAGTCTTCCTTTAGAATTTTTATAAGTATAAGTTAGGAATTTATTCTGATTTTATTATTATTTATTTTTCTAGCTACACCGAGATAGAGGCATATCGGACCAGGCCTGTCGAGTCAGTTTCGAGAAACGCAAACTCGTGAATTATTATTTTATATATGCATTGCATGTATGATGCATGAAAGTGAGCTTGCATATTTTCATTATATGTTTAAAAATGAATTATTTCACTAAATGAGCTAGTATATTTTTGGTATACTTTTAGTATATTTTTGGTATACTTTTAGTATATTTTTTGTATATTTGCTATATATGAGACATATATGCTAGGTATATTGTTAGTATATCTTTTGTATATATGTGACATATAAATGTTAGTATGTTTTGGTATATATTCAGTATATTTTGACATATACTCAACATATTTATTTGGTATATTTTTGGTATATAAGTAGTATATTCTTTTTAAATGAATGCTAGTATGTTTAAGTGATGCATTTTATTATTTTCCATAAATATAAGATTGATTTGAAGGATAGCAGTAGAACGTGCTACCTGGTGGGTTACATTAAGACTATTGTGCTACAGTACAATAAAATTAGGTTTAAAATCTAATAAATTTTTAATGAGATGTTGGTTATTAAAAAGGATGATTGTGGATCCTTAGTTGACCTAGTGTACTCGGGGCCAGTCATGCCGATAATGAGATTGTGAAACCTCAGTTGACCTAGTGTACTCGGGTCTAGTCTACTACCTTAAGTTGGATAAATGAATACTTTGAGTTTTGGATAAGCCAGTTAACTATTGATTTTTATGATCGAGGTTGCAAACTATTAGAGTTCTGCTCCGATCCTTCAGCTAAAATAATTTTATGCAATTATTATATATAAAAATGAATTTCAGCATCTATGTAAAATGTGTATATAAGAATGTATATGAATTTAGATTGCATATATATATATTATAATAATTATCACGACCCGAACTCGAGGCCACGTGATTGGCACTAGGGAATGGGTAGGCATAAGGCCCCCGAAACCCGTAGTAAGCCTTAAAGAAAAGAAGAATAGAACTTTCAAATTTAAAACTTTATTTTATGAAAGAACACATTATCAAACTGATTTTTCTAAAAATAAATATAATCGTGCACATTATAAAATGTTCTTCATCATCAAATATCATAAATCAATCTTAAACATTATACATAAACGTGATTCATTAAAATTTCAATACATAAGTACATTTAAGTTATACAAACTCATAGTACACACACTACTGCAGTATGCTAGAGTCACTACTACAGTACAACTCATAAAGACCTACATAATATAGCCGGTGATGAAGAAATCTGGCAAAGAGGCGGTCTGAGGTTGAACTCCCAAGCTCCTAAAAAAAATAGATTGAGGGGAATCAGACTTCACTGAGTAAGTCAATAAAAGAGCTGTACGGTTTCAAAACCTTTTTGAAAACCATATAGTTATAGTGAAAATAATTTATAACGTATATATATATATAGCTTTTGAAAAATCTCGGTAGAACCCTAAACCCAAATTTCTAAATGGCCAATTGGGCCCACTTATTCCAACTAGACTGTTGATCCCCGAGAGTAAAGGCATCAACCGAGACACCAAGCCGCAGTCATCCACTTAATCTAAACACATGGCACTGGCGGTCCCCGAGAGTTAAGGCATCCACCGAGGCACCCATCCCAGTCCATTATTAACTTTCCAATCATTGGCGGTCCCCGAGAGCATAGGCTTCCACCGAGGCACCCATCCCAATTTATATCCACAACTCATACATATATCAAATCCATCTCTCAATCTCTACCATGTGCACACGGTCTTGGTGAAACCCACTAGGTAGCCCGTTCTACCAAAATTTCTCAAAATGAAGTTTAAATAAATAAAATGCATTTAAATCTTAAAAAGCGACATTTAAATTAAATAAATCATATAATAAATATTAAAAATATGAACGTGTGCATCTTTAAATAAAACACACGCACAGATCAATTTATTAACTTACAAGACGAGCGAGAAGGCTGACGATCACGTGTCTACCTCGATCCAACAGCTTCTACTCCGGTATTCTCTAAAAAAAGAATAACAAACCTATTTTAAAAACACGTTTATGGAATTAAAAATTGAAAATCAACAGAAATAATGAAATTCTAGACTAACTCAAGGAAGACTGGATAGGACTCGATAGATAGGGAAAATCCTAATTAACGCTAGGAATTTGCGGAAGATGTCACGTTTTATAAGAAAATCTAAAGAAATTTTGGCAAAGTCTCCTTTATAAAATGGACTTCTCTCTACCATAGGTAAAGCCATTCCTGCATAGAAAAACACACTTCTAATATTCACAGATATTCACACTCGAGTCGGGCTTTCAAAACTACATTTAGCCCCGACCGAGATCACAACTCAATCATCACACAAAAAAATTAAATCATTTATTTCCAAAAGATACACATTACATATAAATATCTATAATTTAGAAAATCATCCCTCGTTAAAGCTTAAAAACAAAAGTTCACCAACATATATATATAATATTTGGAAACAATACTCTAAATTAACATTACTTAATTAAAAATACAAATTAATTTATAAAAATCTTTTAAACCTCTTAAATATTAAATAAAACTAACTAAAATATATATTTATTTATAATTAGCATAAAATTACATATTTACCCATATACTAGAAAAACACACATAATACTCAAAATAATACCTTATATATTATTAAAAAATTAATTTTCTAAAATTAGTGTTAATTAGTCTAAAATAGTAAATAATTTATAAAAATCCTTTTAATTTTCTTAATTATTATTAAAACCAACCACAATTTATTATTTAGCTATAATTAACATAAATTTATGTTTCTACCCCTATAATATATAAACTTACATAATACACTATTAGTACTCAAAAATTCCTTGAAAATTATACAAATACCTAAAAATTATTTTCTCAACATTAAACTTCTTAATATAATTAAAAACATAAAATTAACTAATGATTTCTTCAAAAATATAAATTTAACCTAATTATCCACATTTGACATAAACTTAAAAATAATTATAAAAATAGTATAAAAATCACAAAAACCATAATTTAAGTTCTAAAATTAATAACACCTAATAATAATACCAATTATCAAAATTTCCTAATTTTTAACAATTAATTTTGGAAATTAATAAAATACCCTAAAATTCACAAAATTCACAATTAACTCAATAATTTTCTATAATCTTAAATAAAATCAAAATACTAAAAATAATTAATAATAATTTACCCTAATTACTAATTAACTTAAAGAAAAAATCAAATAAAATTCTGTAAAATCAAGAAAAACCAAAATAATATACAAAAATTAGATTTAAACATCTAACTTAGTTTAATTAATCATTTGACTTAGAATAATTAAAGTTTAACACACAAACCAACTCAGACAACCAGAAAATAACCCAAAAACAAGTAGAAATCAACTCTGCACAACTCACCTTCAACCTTACTTTCCGACGCCGGAGATGAGTTGTAGAGGCGAGGCTTGACGTCGATCAACGCCTGAGGAGGTGAGGAAGGTTGAGGGAGTAATAGTGGCGTCGATCTAGCTCCGGCAAAGGTGAGGAAGCTTCAAACCGTGAGGAAGAAAGTAACCGGAGGAAGAGAAGAGAAAAGGGGAGGTTGCTGGCAGTGATGGCTGCTCCGAGAAGGGCTGAAGCACACCGGAGGGAGAGGAATGACAGTGATGGTGGTTGATGGAGAGGGGCAGCAGCGTGGATGTGTGTTTTGTTTGGGTGTGTCGGGTTTGTTGTTTTTTTTTTTTCTTTAGGTGAGTTTTTCTTCCTTTCATGTATATATATATATATATATATACACACACACACACACACACACACACACACACACATAAGCATACTACATACATATATACATGTATATACACAATAATAAATTAATACACACACATAAAATAACCATGAAATTAATGTAGTTTAAAATAATAATAATAATAAACAATGTCATTTTAAATAATAAAATAATACTCACATACAATACTTACATCAATTAATAACCCTAAAATAATATTAACATAAATATATCTCAATTAAATAGCAAAATAATTAACAATTGTATAATATAATTTAAAATTATTTATTACTAACAAAATCCGAAAATTACTTTATTTAAATAAAAATGTAGGGTATTATAATAAATAGGTCTGACTCCCCTCAATATTTTTTTTACAGGATCTTCATCTTCTTCAGACCTCACAAGTAGTACTTTACGTCAATTTTCTTCAACCCTAGCTAGATTATGTAATTTTATTATCTGAACTTTTATTATATTCTAGAAAACTGCAGTAGTAATGTTATTATATCAGTAGTGTGTTGTTTTGAATTTTGAGATTTCTGTATCAAAAATATTGTATGAATATTTTTTTTTATGATATGACATTTTTAAGTATTTATTTTTATATTGATTAAAATTTTAATTCTAGCATATTTTTATTTTTTTATTGCATGTGATTTTATTTTTAAGGCTTGCTATAGGTTCCAAATTTGAAAGAATTCTCATTCTCTAGCGCCGGTCATGACTCTCAGTTTAGGTCATGACTCTTAGTTTAGGTTATGACCTTTTGAGTGGGGATTTGGCTTAGGGAAATGAGTTAAAGTTTATCAATCTAGTGGCAAAGTGAAAAAATCCAATGAGAATGGTCTTGTGAATGGAGAGTTGGTTGAAATTTGGCTTAGGACAACAGCTTTCTTAGGTGTTGACAGAAGCAACACGCCTATAATTTGTCACTACTGCTACTGCATAACGTGAAACAATTGTTACCTTAGGCTGCTTAGTTAGTGGTTGTTGTCGAAGGCGGGCTGGGCGAGACAGTAGCATCGTCGTTGGCTGGAGTGGCCTTGCGATGGACTATAAAGCAGCAGCAATAACTCGGTGCCCTACAAGAAAAAGGGGTAGCACTTTGCTACTCAGCGTTGTGCTGCTTACTGTTGGGTGCTACAATGGGGAAGACAGCGGATGGGGGTGGGCAGCTATTGCTAGCCGAAAGAAAAGGAAAAGTGATGGTGATGGGAAGAGAGAAAAGAAAAGGAGAAGAGAAAAGAGAATCGGGGATTTTTAGAAAATTAAAATTTAAGGGTTTAGATTTTTTGTTAAGAGAAGAAATTAAATGGGTAAATGGATTCTTTTGTTTTTTTTTTTAGGGTAGAAAATGCTTGGTAATTTGGTTGATTTGAAATAAAATTTTGAAATTAACTTGGAGAAATTGAAGGAGGTTAGGTAGAAGATGATAAATGCTCATTAATTAGGAGATTTGAATTTTAAATTGGTGATGATAAAGGAGAAAATTTTGGTGAAATGGTGGGAGAAGGAGTTTCAAAGTGGTAGTATTTTTTTAACCCACTCCCGCCTATCTCCCAGTCTGTCTTGATGGGCCTATCAAAGATTTCGCTCTTCTTTGATGTGTTTATCATCAATTGGAGCAATTACTCTCCAATAAAATTCATTAAGTTCAGTAAACTTTATATATATTATTTATAGATTTTATCTATATATGAATTAGCCTTGAGTTTGGCCTAAGCTAATCACATATGGAGCATTATTTGAGCCCATATTGAATTTTGGGCCAAGAACATGTTGAGCCCACCAATTTTAATTTTATTAAATTTAAAGCCCTAAGTTAAATAATTAATAGCTTAATTTATGAAGAGTAGTTAAAAGCTTAGTGATAAAGGAGCTGAGAGAGAATTTTGGAGATGACTATTTATATATGACTTAGAGAAAAAGACATTGTCTGAGAGTTGTGCAAATTTATTTACTCAAGAACAAAAGACTCTTGAGCTGGGGAATTGATTTGGGAAAATAAATTTTGCAATTATAAAAGGACTTGAAATGATAGGAAAGAGAACATGAACAACATCATCAATCTACCAATCAACATCAAGATAAATTATTAGACACCAATCATTATTAATCATCAACAAAATTTTCTTTAGCATAGAATTCTATTTACAAGTTCTTGTTAATTCTAGAGCAAAGTTGTCTTTCAATTTCTAGTTAATATAATTTCCTTTCATTATTCAATAACTCAAATTATCATCAAATTTTTATTTCATATGTTAAGAAATCCAAACAAATTGTGGTAAAAACGTTTAGAAATTCACAATCCATTTGAAAGAAGTCGGCATATTTTGAAGCCGTAACTCCTCTAGCACGCTCAATTATTTCCAAAAACCAAATTGTACCAACAATTACATATGTAAATTTTGTATTCAATTGAGTAAATTATATAATTAATTTTTTAAAACTTGTAAAAAAAAAAAAATTAGCATTAATCCAAACTTTAATTAGTTAAAATTATTAATTTTTTATTAGAAATAATAAATTTTGTTACTTATAGATGCATAATAATTTTTAAAGAATTAATTTTATAATTTTTATTAAATAAGTTATAAAACTAATTTTATAAATTAAATTAAAATTATATAGATAATAGAACTTTATACTTTAATTTATAAGTTTTCAAAACTATTTAATTTCACATCTTAAAACTCCGTAACTTTTATTTACTCATAATAAAATTATATAATGTTTTTATATATTAATATTAAACATAACTTTAATTAATAAATAAATATTATACAATATTAATTAAATATGTAATAAATAAAAATAATTTAAATTAATTATATTATTTTATTGCAAAACTACGTAGTTTTATTCCAAAACTACGTAGTTTTGATGTAAACTAAACAGACAACTCATTTTCATTTTATTCTTCAGCGGCCAGCCCTCCATCCCCTAACCATCGCCTCTCGCCTCCGCCCATCACCTGCCGTCTTACCACTGCCCATCACCATAACCTCACCTCCGTCCCACCTCCATCAACAGTGTCATCTTCTTTTTATATTTCTATCGCCTTTTGCTCTGTAAGTTGAGAACCGATACCGATTTCTTTTCTTTTATGTTGATATATTTCTTTTGTATTGCTTCTCTTAGCTTCTCGATCTCCATTTCCATGAGATCTGATCTTAAAGAAGGTTGCATGAATGCTAGACTAAGTAAAAAAACCAAAACTTAATTTAAGAAAAAACTCTAATATATTTCTATTTCCGAATAATACTAAGTAAAAGGAAAAACTCTATCCTCTTTTTATTCCCTTATTTACCCTAACTCTCATTTTCTCTTCATGGCCGATCCTTCCGCGCCGATGCCAGAGTGAGCTGGAGTTTGAGCAGCGGAACAACTGAAATATTGACAGGGCAGGTACGTGAATTCTATATCTCCGAATGGCTGCTTCTTCTTCTTCTTTGGTGATTTCTAAGATATTAGGGATTGTGAGGCAAATTAAATATTTTTTATTGCTTGGCTTTGATCTTTCTTTGGATTCCTTGCAATGTGTTCAAGTTTTTGTGTTTTGTTAATTTGGGATCATGCTACTGCAAATCCTCGTAAATAGCAACTTTTGTTTTTGGTTTATGCTTCTTCTTCTCCCCATTTCTTTGTAATTGTGGGTTTAATTTTTCAGTTATTGATCTACACATTTTGCTACTGAACATATCTCACTCATAACTGCTTTAGGATTTTAGTGGAAAAGACTGCTGTTTTTTTTTTCTTAAGAATATTAGTATTTATTGGTTGAAATTCAGGATTTTTCTAAATTTAGCATGTGGGTTTCTGGGATTTGAATTTAGAACACTGTAGAAGATAAAGTAGCATCTAGCTAAGAAAATCTGTATGTTGGATTCAACGAATTTTATTTATCTGGACTCGTATTGGTTATCTTCTGATTTTTTTTTTCTGTGTTGGAATGAACTCAAGAATATTTGCAAGAAAGACACCCCTTACCGTCAAATTTTTGTGATAAGTATGCAATCAACTGAACTCCCTTTCCATGTGACTAGCTGAGGTACCTGACATGATTCATTTATTCTGATTTTGGATTTGCTTGGCTTTCTCATTAGACAACAAAATCTGGTACCCGTGATTTGGAATCTTGTTTAAGAGAAGGGACTTGCTTTCCATTAGGTGGATGCAGGTAGGTTACTACATATGTTCTGTTCTATGAATGCTGTTTATTGTTTTGGTTTATGGTCCTATTGGCTTGAAAAGATTTCTCTATCATATTGAAATTGTAAATATGCTTAAATAAGTTGAATTGCATGTAGCCTACTATGGAGTATACTTTGGGTGAACTTATGATGGTGAGTCATTTCACTAAAGATGAGATCATAAATAGGCTCAAATAGGCATTTGCTTACATCTTCTTGCTAAAACTCTATGTTCTACCTCTTGCATGATCTGACTGCTGTCCTCAGTCAGTAAGAATACAGGAAAATTGTGAGGTTTCTTCATAATACTAGATCCCTGAAATTAAAAGGTGATAGAAGCTTAGTTAGTCAACCACACACACACACACACACACACACACACACCACCTCTTATCTAATTTAAATATAAATTATTTATTAACAACATATTTCTAATAATCAAGAAAATTTTTTTTTATATATGAAAATTTTATTTGTATGCACATGATAAATATCTTTATTTAGTACTATTTTGTGACTGGTATTTTAATTATGAAATATGTCATATATTTTTCTAGTTAAAATATTATAATTATTTATTTAACTCTTTTTTGCATCATTGTTTTTATTAATCATATAAATATTTAATGAGTAATTAAAATGTAAATATTTTAAAAGGTGCAAAAATATATGATGATTGGTTTCAATAATATATTTAAGAAACAATTTCACATCTTCAATTGATCAGTAGTGTTTATCAATATCATCTCCTCCTTATAAGTGGCAAAATTAGTCATGTGCCAGTCTGCAAGACTATATGCTACATGTCACTAAGTTTTGATTAAGCATATTTTAACATTATCACTAAGTCTTGGTGCTTTATTTCCATTTGAGGTAACTTTTTTTCTTTTTTTAAGGTGTAAACTTGATTGATTATTGACTTCAGCTTGCTGCTTTATCTGAAAGGAGGCCTCAAAAAAGATTGTAGCTCCTTCGCGCAAGGGGTACAAAAGAGGTATGTGATCTTCCTTCAATGCCTAAGAAACTATCAGGCACATTTACTTGGTCTTCTGGATGGTTGTGCACCAGTTACATGATGTTATTGATGTTATGTAACTCCCCATTTTACCTACTAGGCTAAAAGCCAAAGGAGAGGACATACAAGGCAATATTATGACTTAGTAATGATTGCCTGCAGAAAAAATTATTTATCTAGTGGTAGCATATGAAGTGATTCATCTTCCAGGGATTTCTTATGTTGCATTGACAGCTAATATATTTTCTTGAGCTTTTCTTGAAAATAGAGTCTATGATATCCGAGAGAGCTGAACTGCTGGACAATGTCTCAGCTTTTTGTGATCATAATTCATAAATAATTGATATTTATGTGCTTCATTCTTCACCTCCTGCTGAAAATCGATCTATATATATAGAATTTTTTTTTATATATTATTTATAACAAAATACTTTTTACAAATACATTTTATAAACTGAATTAAATTATAAAACATGCATGCTATATATATATATATATATGAAAATTAATAATATTACTAATGCATAATTTATTCATAATTATATATAATTAATTATGGATAAATTAAATTCTATAATTAAGAATTTTAATAATATTAAAATTAAATTATAGAAATTTTTTTATATATTATTTATAATAAAATACTTTTTACAAATACATTTTATAAACTGAATTAAATTATAATAAATGCATGCTATATCTGTATATATATATTAAAATTAATAATATTATTGATGTATATTTTATTCATAATTATATATAATTAATAGTATTAATTTAGTCTGTTTCTAAGTGTGTCGCAAAATCTATCCGTCGCTATTTTAGTGTGAAATTTGGAATGGAAATTCCCTTTTTATTTCACAACTTTAGAAATGAAAATGTCGTTTCTATTCTGTCGCTATTTTTAGAAATGGAATTTATCAGTCGCAAAAATTAGAAACAGACACAAAAATTCCGTCACTAATACTTAGCGACAAGACTTTTTGAAACGTAATAGTTCTGTTTCTAATTTGCTTTTTTCTTATAGTGTTAAATCATATACTCAAATCTTCATATATACACCTATACTTTTTTTTTTCTCTTTTTATAATAGTAAACATAGAGAGGAGGAAGGAGAGATCTAGTGCGAGAATGTCAAAGAAGAAAGCTTTCACTGGCAATACTATGACTCTCAAGGACTTTCATGGCGGTTCAATCCCTTCTGATCTCCCTCTTCCTTCTGCTCCTGGTGTGTAAGTCCCAATTTTACCTTTTTTCTAATTATGTTACTTTTTTCTGTTTTTGATTCAGTTAATTGATTATTTTGATGTTTGTAGTAATTTTAGATCTAGGTTTTAGTTATTGTATTAAAAGATCCTGACTTTTTTCTGTTAAGTGTTAAAGTTGTGAATATTAGATCTGTAAGTTGCAGTGTCCAATTGAATTTTGTTGTTTTTTTTTTTTTTTTTTTTTTTTTGTGTAGAATTGTCAGGTCTTCAGAGTGGTCTGGTTATGAACGGCCTAATTCTTGGGGGGGGCCAATGGGTGGTCGACCTGATCATCATAGAGCACGGCCTAATTCATCCCCTGCCACTAGGCATTTGGATGACAAAACCCCATTCCTCAATCATGCTTCACATATTGGCCGTCATTTTGATGAGGATGAACGGAAACCGTTGGATGGTGCTTCAGGCCCTCGCCGGACTGTGAGTGATGAGAGCTTTCGTGGCATAGCATCGAATAGGGTAGAGTTGAAGCCAGAGCCTGTATCTAGTGCGAGAGTGTTAGGTTCGGCTGCAGGATCACAGGTTTCAAGTTCGTTTTCTGGAAGGATTAGTGACAGTTCTCAAGTGGGGGCAAGTTCACAGAATATAGGGGGTAACAACGGGCAGAGTGGTGGGTCGCACCCAAATGTATGGGCAACTAGGAAGGAGTTGGCAGTGGGCAATAATGAACCAGCGCAATTGGCCTGGTCAGGAGCGAGTGCTGTTTCAAAGTTAGCTCATGCAAGTGCACTTGAAAAGGTGTCTTCAGGTAGATGGCAGACGAAGCATTCTATTCAGTATCAGGCGGATGTTGAGGTTATTGAACATTTGGAAACAGACAAGGGTGTGGGTTTCAAAG
This sequence comes from Mallotus nudiflorus, assembly GCA_947683625.1. Taxonomy (NCBI): domain Eukaryota; kingdom Viridiplantae; phylum Streptophyta; class Magnoliopsida; order Malpighiales; family Euphorbiaceae; genus Mallotus; species Mallotus nudiflorus. The sequence goes on along the minus strand of CANTUR010000431.1, from coordinate 1,212,036 downwards.
GACATGATGGTTATGCATACAATAGGATGGGTTCCGTAGGTGGTAGGGAGTATTCTGATGCAACATTGGTAAGGCATGTGGAAAGGAGTTTGGCTTTTGAGGATGGGGTCCAAAGTGGTAGGGGGGAGCATCTTGATCATGAAAGGACCAGGGCTGTGTCATATTCAGAATTAAAAGAGAGGAACCTACCAGGGCATGGTGACAGGGTTCAACCACAACATAATGATATCAAATTCAGTGGGTCAGAATTGCAATCCTCTGTGCAATCTGAACCATTAGAACGACCTAAGGTGAAGTTGCTTCCAAGAACAAAGCCATTGAAAAATTTGGAAGCTCCTACAGTGGATCACAAGCAGGTAGCCTTTTGAATATCTTAGATGGTTTGTTTCTATGTCTGCTTGATCATAATTATTTAACTGGTATTAAAATTTTTTGAATGTAGGGATACCAACAGCTGATTGACTACACTAATGGGAGTGAATTGCATGGGTATGTCAATGCTGCAAAATCAACTTTAGCTAGTGAGAGCGAGAATCAGGTGATGGAGCGCCCAAAATTGAATTTGAAGCCACGATCACAACCTCTTGAACAATCAAAAGAAACCAGAGAAAGGGAAAGGTCAGAATTTCATTTGGATCTTTTAAACTATTGTTGATTTGTGCAAGTTCTTATGCATTTTCACTTGCATTTATGAAATATGAATTCATCTTGAGGCTTAACAGAGTAAAATGTGAATTTGGTCCATAGTCCACATCAGTTGGGAATCACAAGCAAATAGTTTTCTGTGGTTTTGTTTGACTTGATAATAGGTCTCATAATCTTTCTTGTACATATTGCATTACCTGAAAAATGCTTGGATTTGTTTATCTTTGAAAATGACGTGCTTTTTTTCCACAGCAGCAAATGAGAATAGCTCTTCATGAGCTGCTTAGGTTTAGGAATAATTTGACATTTTCAACTTTTTGATAAAACTGTCATCTTCTCTGTCATGTCACTTGTAAATGCTCATAGAATCTTTTGCTCAACTAGCTGATGGCATGTCGAAAATGAGGGTGAACTGAGCAAACAGAGACTGATCTTAAACAGAGCGTGAAGCTGTAAATGGAATAACTTGATCAGACATCTTGCCCTTATACTTTTTCAACTTTTGCTCTTCAAATGATACTATTCTTTATGAATTATTGAGTAATTTTTACTCACTTTTAAGTGATTAGGATTCTTTGAACTGTAAGAAGATGTCAATCTCATGCAATAGTTAGTGACATGTCTGAAACATGGTGAACTAGGCAACATGGATGTTGGTCTGAAAAAGACTTTTGGATTGTGAATCATATAATCCTATTTGATAACTTCAATATACCTCAGGCTAAAGACCCGTTAACCCTATTCAACTGACTAAAAATAGGTTTAGATGGGAGGATGAGTAAAAGAAAGGATGAGTGTGAGTAGGTAGAAAAGAAGAGAAGTTGAAAGAAAGGAACATCTACTTTTCTTTGATTTGTTTGGTTTGAAGGAAATAAAAGAAAGGGTTTATTTAAGAATATTTTACAATTTAAGATTTAAATATGTGGCTAATATTTACTTATACTGGATAAAAGGACAAACATTATTACACTTCACTTCTTCCTTCCATTTCCATCCAATTTGGAAGTAAGAAAGTGGGCCCAAGCAAGAAGGATGGATGATATCCATCCTTGCTCTTTGCCTTCACCAAACAAAGAAAAACAAGAATTTTTCTTCTTCTTTCATCAGCAACTCATCCATCCTTCCTTTCTTCCCACTTCGGACCAAGCAAAGCATAAGACTAACTAGATTCTACCTAATATTCAGCATGATTGAACCCACTTGCTGGGGTACCCATGAATGACATGAGTTTTCGTATTTTGCAGTTTTGCTTGCCATGTGCTTGTCCTTCTTATGTGTAACTAATTCCTTATCAACTTTGATTGATGCAGGACTGCATTATTTGGGGGTGCACGCCCACGTGAAATGGTAAGTGGATTTTTATCTAATATTTGGAAGCTAGGTGGTTTTCTGATGCTAATAAACATGTTCTTCCATTTTGCTTTTCTTTGTTTGTTTCGTTGTTTGTAATTTTAAAGTTCTGACTTTGTTTACCCTTTGCATCTTGTCCTAACTTCCAAGTTGTTGGTCATGCACTTATTAGGTTTTGAAGGCACGGGGAATTGATAGTGCTTCTGTAAGCACCCATGATGTGGATCAGCATCCTGATAGGTAGTGACTTTGTCTTTTTTCATATGGTTTATATAATTGCTTCAGTCACTCTTTTGTCAAATAATAGAATAAACATTTTTACTTTTTCTTATTTTGTGATACATCAAGGGTCAAGCATAATGTTCCCAAGGTTGAAAGAATCCCTGAGCATGCAGTTCCTAGTCGTCATGGTGAAAGGACTGACAATATGGCTTTGGATCAAAGAATGGGAAAAAAATTTGAGAGGAAGGATCAGAGGGTAGATGCCGAGAGAGTTGATAGGCAGAGGAGGAACTGGCGAAATGAGAACTGGAGGAACAGCAGGGAGGCTGAAAGGCAGCAGCCGGCGCAATTACAGCAGGAGAGGCCTCCTTCACCAGAGACCTGGCGCAAGCCTGTAGAGCAATCAAGATCTGCCTCTCCTGACACTGCTGGTCTGCGCTATGGCAAAACAGCTTCAGCTTTGGAGCTTGCCCAAGCATTCTCTAAGTCATTCTCAGATCCAAAACCAGCTGATCGATACTCTGGCCAAAGGAGCCTCCCTGGCAAGACCCAGGTACCCTTCTCCCGGTTGATGGGCCCTACGCCAAGGCCCCAGATAAATGGCTACTAAATTTTAACTTGTGATGTGGCCGATTGGGTGTCTGGTGGTAAAATGATTCTGTGACTTATTTCAGCTGTGGTTGGAGGCAACAGATCTATCAATCATCAAATCAGTATTCACTGCTATTCGTATCTTTTAGGATTGATGGCCATTTGAAATTGATTGATGGCCATTTGAAATTGATTGAAATTCTTCACCCTTTGGTGTGCCATCTTTACTACATAACCCCACATGCCAATCTGCCCCTTCTTTTCTATTTTTGACAGATTCCCCTTTAATAATTGTATCCCTCATTTTCTATAAGAGAAAAGTGATTTGTTTTTGCTTCTTTATATACGTTTTTAGCTTTACGTCATGGTACATGTAAGGGAGTCTGATTTATGGTTTGTCACTGACATGTTATGTTCTTGATTTGTTTGAAGAAAATCTAGGATGAGCAGTTGTCATTGGCATGATTTCATGCGGATGTGAAGATTCAAAGTCTAATGCTGTATGTGGTTGGCATTATATATTAGATTTTACTGCGGTGTATAGACGCTTCTAATTCTAAGGAGACAAAAACAAGCGGAAGTGATGTGGTGGTAAATGCATTGGAAATTAAGTTTTGTTTTGATTTTATTTTTCTATAAATTTCTCCTTTCACATCCCATAAACATCACTGTGGCAATGATGTGAACTTGGATTTTTCGAACCAGAATTTTCCTAGTAAATTTTGATTGCCAATTTTGCACATCATAAAGTGTTGTATAGTATCACAAAGTAGCGTGTAGTGTGTGGTGGTCAACTTTTCTTCCTTCTTCACTTGAGTGTGATACAGAACTCCATTCCACTAAAGAGGTACTTCTTTAGGTCAAGCCACTGAAAGAATTGGTGGCATAACTGACGGAAAAGTCAAAGGTTTTGGGTCAAGTATATATATATATATATAATAGAAATATTACCACAACGAAGTCAGAACTGGAAAAGTTATTAGGTTTTGTGTTTAAAGTTTTGTGCCATCTACTCTGAAAGGGTACTTGCAAAAACTGGTGTACCAAAAATTTTGTCCCAAGAATCATTGATGTTATACGTTATGCATACACAGCTTTTTGATAAAACGAATGCTTGGTACAACATTAAGCTACTTTATTGTTAGTTCCCATTTTCTTGAAATTGTTTGCTGTCTCCTCGAGATCTTTGCCAATTTGTTTAGATCGATGTTCTTTATCTTTTTAAAGTGCTTGGTTTTTTCTATTCCTTTCATTGTCCCATTATATATATATATATCCTGTGCACATTGACCAAGCAACAATATATCCACAGGTAAAAACTATTGTGCTTTTTCTCTTACACTTTCTCAGAGACATATCTCTTAACCCTTCTAGTCAAGTTCAAAAGTTCTCATCTTTCAAGCAAAAAGTTGCCTGAACTTCTGATCTGAGGTGGGTTTTTTTTCTTTTCTTGACATTGGTTATTTGAACAATGGAAGTTAGCTGTGAGATTGAAATAGATATCAATGGTGAAGAGATTTTCATTGTGGACAAGGTAATAATAATACTCTCCTTACCCTGTCTGCTACTCATACTATAATCATAAGTTTGCTTGTTTTAGTGGTTTTTCAAATGCTTTTGTGTTGCCTGCTAAATATGTTTCTTTTCTTGCCATGATTCTTGGATTTCGCTTGCCAGTTGCTATCAATTCTTGTCCAACCTTTGTACTTAGGCTCAATAACTTACGTGGCTCTACCTCTCAAATAATTTTGACATTATGTTACCTTGTGCATACTCTCGAGCTCAATAAATGACTACTCTGCCTCCATTGTAATTTGCTCCTTTCATGTTTTGACCTTATCTTGTTTTTTCTTGTTTCCATTAACTATTCCTCTCATTTCTGCCATTGCCCCATCTAAAATAGAGAATAGCATCTCCCTTATTTATTGCTGAAACTATAGCAACTTGTACTATAGTTTCATCATTATTGGTTTGATCCATTTATGACAGTTTTTATGTGAATTTATTCTTCCCCATTGCGATCATCTTTTTGTTTCCCTCTGGGTGAATTTGTCTTACATCTTTATGTAGAAAGTTCTTGCGTGTTTCTCAGGAAGATTCAGAAAGTTATTTGGCAAGTTGTTGGGCGGTAGGACAAGACATCTGAAAGTGATATTTCAAGACTTCCCAGGAGGTGCACAAGGTTTTGAATTAGTGACACGGTTTTGCTATAATAATGGCATAATTGAGATCACTCCCTCTAATATAGTCCTACTAAATTCTGCTGCTTATTTCATGGAAATGGGCAGGAATAATAGCTTAGCAGCACCCAACCTAGTAGACCAAACTGAAAAATCTCTCGAAGGGATCAATTTCTGGACTTGGTCTGAGCTTCTACTAGCTACGAAACAATGCCAAAATTTATTTCTTGCAACAAGTTCTTCAGTTTTACTCGAGAAGGTTTTGGATTCCCTTATAGGACGGCTTTCTTTGCCTACCGTTGCAAGTCCAATCATATGTTTCTCAGATAATTTTAGTTCTCAGTTCTCTTCTGATATAAGCAGCCCATGTAGTATAAGAAACACCAGCTCTACAGCAACCTGGTGGTTCGAAGATCTTCTGTTCTTGAGAGTCGATTTGTTCGACAAAGTGATAAGGATGATGGTAACTCACAAATTAGACCATGCTAACATTTTCAAGTTCCTCATTTTTTATCTGAAATCAAGACTTCCTCCTGTTGCACCTTCTGAGAAGCGCCAAATCATGGAGGTTGTCATCAGTCTGCTATTTTTACTTGATAGGACTAGCCTTTCCTGCAAGGGCTTATTTAATATTCTTCAAATAGTTTCGAGTTTAAAAAGGATTAGAAAATGCCATAAACTCAAGTTAGAGAGACTGATAGGTTCAAAGCTGGATCAAGCAACTTTGGATCATCTGCTGGTTCGATCTCCACGATGTAAGGAGTATACATATGATGTAAATTTAATTTTACGGCTTGTACAAGGTTATCTTATCGAAGGTTGGATTCCTCTAACTCGACTGAAGAAGGTTGCTAGCTTAATGGATTCATTTCTATTAGAAGTGGCTTCAGATTTTCTTCTGAAACCTTCCAAGTTTGCAGCCTTATTATTAGTGCTTCCAGATTCTGCTAGAGAATCTTGTGACAAGCTCTACCAAGCTATCGACTTGTATATTGAGGTTTGCTGTTTTGCTTCATTAATAGCTGCACTGCAATAGCATCCATTAGACGTTCGTCTTGAAATTTTGAGTTTCTATAATTGACTCTAGCTATATGTGTACAGCTGCATACTCAGTTACGTCAGGAGGAAAAGATAAGATTATGTTGTGCGCTGAATCAAGAAAAGCTCTCAGCAGAAGCTTTGAAACACCTGTCTCAGAACTCCAAGTTTCCCTCAAGGGCGGAAATTCAAGACTTCACGCGTCAGCAGTCCAAGCATGAAAGCTTCTATTCCTTCAAAACAGTAAATGGCATCCCATGTTGTATCAAAGATACGAAGAAAATGACCCAAAGAGAAGACACTAAGCAAGTGCTTTCTTTTCCAAGAGAGCAGGAACATCCAATGCAGATCAGGTATCTTAAAACACAGTTGCAAAAAATGCAGTGGCCAGTAAAAGAATTGGAGAAGGCTTGCATGGTGGTGGAGTCCCAGGTGCCAAACGTAACTACAAAACAAAGATTATGTAATCCAAGCAAAGTTAGGTCATTGCCAAAACTGTGTTCATGTTGAAAAAAAAAAAGGATTTAGTTTAGATATGTAATGAGTTTTCTTCTTTTGTGGAAATCATATATATGTTATTTATCATAATATTTTGTTTGGACATAATTGAGATACCGGTAATAAAGCTATGTGGGCATCTTCTATATATTTATATGTATGCGTTCTTCCATAAATCAAGAATCTTACGTACCTACATTGGCAACAAAAAAATGAATAGATGTTTCTGAAGAATTTTCGTGTACAGAGCTATGCAGCAAAGAGCACGTGCATCGCAGGGCTCATTTCACAACAATAAATTGAGAACCCCGGAGTAGAAACACTAGCTAGTTAATTAATGGAGTTTCAGAAACCAAAGTTTTTATTTTTTTTAAATTCTTGTAAGAGAGTAATTACAAACAAAAATGCTTCTTGCTTATGGAAGCACCGTATAATGCTAATGTGAACGCCTTCTTTCTTTTCGAAGCTCGAAGTCCTTCCAAATTGTAGTAAAAAATGAGTGACGTGCAATATAATTTAATAATTAAATACTCATCTTAAAATGTTTAATTGTAAAATTATCTAAGTAACAGAAAGATTAGTCCAATCCAAAGGGGGGAAAATAATAATGATGTTATGATTAAGGATGGGCAAGAAAATAAGGTAAGCAGTCAAACATAGAGAGGAAAACATGTTTCCTTGGGAAAAAATGTAATGTTTTGTGAGCCTTAAATTAAATGTCATGGAGTTGTGTGTGTCTTAAATGTCATCTCTCTTTGTTAATTTTCTGCTAAGATTACAAAACCTGAAAGTTCTAACCAACATTCTTGAAAGTCAACATTGGAACTTTCTAACAAAAACATTATTCGATGAGATTGATTGTGTTTTCCCTTAATTGTTAGGGTTCCCTTAATTAATATGAAACAGAGAGCATTTCTACACGACTCTCAATTTAAAAAAAAAAAAATTCACAAACAACAAAATTAAAATTAATTACAAAGAATTCAATAAGGCCCCTTTTAATTTTGGAATTTTTCAAAAAACTTTTTTAAGAAAATTGAAAAATAAAAATTATTGTTTAGTCATTATATTTTTTAACTTTAGAAAACTATTTTTCAAATTATAAAAAGTTTTAAAAAACTTATAAAAGATATTTTCTAAACTTTCCAATTAATATTTTAACATTTACTACAACATTCTTAACCACCACAACCTTCACTACCACCACCACTACTACCTCCACCTCCATCACCACCACCCTCCACCTAGACCTCCATTTCCACCTCCACCTCCACCAACCTCCACCATCTCCACCACCACCACCTCCACCTCCACCTCCACCATCACCACCACCAACCTCCACCACCACTACCGCCACCTCCACCTCCACCACCACCACCTCCATTATAGTCTCATGACTTTGAATTGAAATTAATTAAATATGTATGATTTAAAATTTTTTTATAAAATAAATAAATTTTAGATTAAAAATTATTATATGAATCACAATAATTATTATTATAATAAATTTCATAAAAAAATTGTAAAAATATAAAAAATTGTGAAATGAAAAATAACAAACAAATTATTTTCTGTTCTTCTATTTTCTATTTTGGAAAATGAAAAATTGGAAAACATGAAAAAGGAAAATAGAAAATATCTCTAAAACTAAACAGCCCCTAAACTTTGTTCATTTTTTCAATTTATATCATAAATTTTTAATTTATAACTTTTAAATCAATAATACTTTTATTATTTGACCTACAGGGCCAGAAATTAATTAAAATCACATATTGAGAAGGTGACCTACCTTAAGAAATAATTTTTTTATCTTAAAAAAAAAATTCATACTTAGAATACAATTTTTTTAAAAAATTATTTTTCATGAAAAAATTTATTTCAATTTTTTTGAGATGAAGTATATTCTGAAATTCTTTTAATGGTAAATATACTTAAAATATATTTTTTTATTTTTCTTATGCAATTTAATGAAAATGTAAACATATTTCACTTGAAAAACATTTTTTTTGTAATTTTTTTTTTTTGTGGAATAATAGTTTGTTAAGTATAAAAACTTTAATTGAAAAAAAAATGAGATTACCTATAGAATAGGTGATATATATTGGATACTTTTTGATTGCTATCTTGACTAATTGTTGGGGAGCTTTTACTAATAGTTCGCACCCTATTTACTAGGCTCGTATACTATGCCAAGATGCATAAATTTGGCTCACATTCTTATCCCAGATTTCTAATAAATTGGGCTCACATTAAAGGCTTAGATGCCTGAACTCGGATTATATATATCCTAAGTCCAAGTCTTTGAATTCAACTCACATACTAGGCCTATATTCCTAATGAATTGGGCTCACATTTTAGGTACAGATGCCAAAATTAAGCTCACATACAAAGTCCAGATGTGTGAACTGAGCTCACATCCTTAGCCAAAATGGGCTTACATTTTTTGTGCATTTGCCTACTTAACTGGGCTCACATCCTAAGTCCAGATGCCTATATTGGGCCCATAATATTAGCTTAAATTCTTACTAAACCAGGCTCACATCCTAAGCTTAAATGCTTGAACTAGACTCACATCTTCAGCCTAGATTCGTAATGAATTAGGCTCACATCTTAGGCCTAGATGCCTAATGAATCAGGCTTACATCATTGACCTAGATAGATTAATTGGGCTCACATCCTAAGCCATGATGCATGAACTGGGCTTGCATTTGAGTCCTATATGCTTGAACTGAGCTTGCATCTAAGGCTTATATGCTTGAAGTGGGCTCAAATCCTAAGCCTATATGCCAACTGAACTGGGCTCATAAATAAGGCCCAGTCTCCCTAAATTGGGCTCATATCTTTAGTCAAACTGGGCTTACATCTTAGGCATACATGCCTACTTGGGTTTCACATTCTTAGCCCAAATTCTTATTAAATTGGGCTCACATTAGCCCAAATTCCTAATTAACTAGGCTCACCTATTAGGTCTAGATGCCTAAAGAATTGGGCTTACCCTTGGCCTAAAATACCTTAATTGGGCTTATGCCTTAAGCCCAAATCTTTGAACTGGGCTCACATGTTAGGCCTAAATTTCTGGTTTATGCTCATAAACTAAGCCTAGGCCTAAGTCCAAATGCCTAAACTAGGTTCACATCCTAGGCTCAAGCCTTGATACTTGAACTTGGCTCACACCTTTAGCCTAAATGCTTACTAAACTAGGCTCGCATCCTAAGCCAAGGAAATTTTTCATAAATATCCAAAACATAACCAAAACAACAAAATACTTAAAACTCTTATAAATTACACGTGTGTCCTATAGTATAAAAATAATTACATGACTGTCCCCCCTTATTTCACTAATGATTTAAGCATCTTTTTCTTCCTTTTCTCTTTGTTTTTCTTTTCTTTTTTTTTTGTAGTCGGCATTGCAATTTATATCACGACCCAAACCAAAAGGTACATGATCGGCACTAGGGAATGAAAATACATAAAGTATCTGAAACCCATAGTAACCTTAAAAATTTTTCGCGAAATAAAACAATACACTTAACAATAAACCAAAAACAAACCAATGATAAACCAATAATAAAAGCATAATATCAAATACATATAATAATATCCTTCAAATATAACATCATTTTAATACAGGATATAAATAACACAAGTTCATAGATAACTACTGCGGTGTCCAAAATTTAATTATACAATACATATATCAGTCTAATATACATAATGTAGCCGATGAAGAACGAACCTGGCGTACACAGGGAATACTAAGGATCTAAATGTGAGGTCCTAAAAAAAAATAGGTTGAGGGGATCAGACCTCACTGAGTGAAGTAATTCTATAAAATGCATGCTGGTTTATAAAAACATTTATTAAAACCTCTTTTCAAAATAAATGTAAATAAGGTAATCATAATTATTAATATCATTTATTTTTCACAATAATATTTAAATAAAATCTATTTATAATTCTTAAATCAATTTAATATAAAATCCCTGTATGAAAATATATATAATAATTAAAATGCATGCTGGTAGAACAACTAAACCTTAAATCTAATAGTCTTTCGGCTTTTTTTTAATCCAAGTGACTGCTGTTCCGAGAGCAAGCTCAACGGAGTTACATTTCTTTTTCCGACCTGAGAGCACTAGCTCTACTGAGCTCTAACCATTTACACTTGCCCGAGAGCACACGCTCCATCGAGCCTATTTCACAATATAAACATATACTGAGATCTCACCCTTCGCATATGGTTCTATTGACACTCGCTAGGTAACACGTTCTACCATTATTTCCAATTCAATTTAAATTATAAATAAATAAAATAATCAAATGATTAAGTAATAATCAAATAAACATCACAAAATAATTTCCTTTAAACATGCTTTTGATTTCATACTAGCAAATATATAATAAATGATCATGCATATGACATTATAAATATATTCATAATTTAATCATGTAATTATTTCTTTATTATATTTGATTATTTGAAAATATAATAAAAACATGCACAACACACATTTCATAAAATTAACTCACAGGTTGAACATATCGGGCGACACGTTCTCTACTGCTCATGTGCTACAGCTTGTATCCTAGAGTTCTCTAAAATAAATAATATTTATTTAAAATATGCTTGTAAAATAAAATAAAATAAATTTATGAGAATTCTCGAAATTATAAAAACCATGGAATTGACGAAATTGACTCGACTAAAGACACAAAGTCGATCAAAACTAAAAATTTAACACAGGTCGATGTCACATTTTACGAGAAATTTACCAAAAATTCAGACATCTCTCTATTAAAAGTAAAGTTGTTCCTGCACGAAAACACATTTCTATTCACAACACAGTCCTACACTCGGGTCAGGTTCCCAAACTACGCACAATTCCTGATCGAAATCACCAAACATTACCACCAAAACTAATTTAAATCATAAAAATACATAGCAAAATTTTATCAAAATCTAATTTGGTTAATAAATAAATTCTTTTAAATAATAATATACAATAATCCAATTTTTCATTTAATCCAATAAAATTCCTTATTTAACATATAATATCTATATTTAAGAATTATAAATTATAAAATTTAGGAAATTTATAAAAAAATGTATATTAATTAAATCAACCAAATAATTAAATACTATAATATTTACATACATTATATTATTTCCAGAAAAATTAATCTATAATTAACAAAATATATAAAAATACTAATTTAACTAATAAAATTATTTGATGCCTTCTAAAATTAAAATTATCATTATACATATTAATTTAACTACAAATTTACTAAAACTCAATTAAAATCAATTTATATAATTTTTCTCTAAAAATTCATATTTCACATAAACTTTTAAAAATTCATAACTAAAAATCTATAACTAATTTTAACAAACTTCCTTCACAAGATAAACTCAAAAAAATATACAGAATTTAATAAAAATTCGTATCTCGGAATGGTGTGAACAGTAATAGACACCTAAAAAATTTGAATTTTTCCAAATAATTCCAAAAAATTAAACAAAAATTACCCTTACATAGCTAATGATCTCTATAACAAGATTATTGAAGGAAATTAAGCCTAAAAATCAACCAAAAATTCAAAAATCAAAAAAATATCAAAAATACACAATTTACATTTACCTCGATCTACAACAATTCGAATGGTGGATCAACGATTTGAGGGTAGATTATTTAAGCTTGGAAGATGAGGATGTTGGGTTTCGTGATACAAACGCAATGGAAAAATTAAAATTTTATCATGTTCCCAAGCCTGGATCCATGTAATTCGACTACTTGATTAAATCTAGGGTTTCAAGAATCTTACCAAAACGCAGAAGAGACAAGATTTTCTGGAAGGATGAGAGGAGGTTCACACCGGTGACACCTTACCTCGAGCTTTTTGGCTTGGTTGTTCGGATCAAGACGTCTCCAAAAGGATGTGTCCTCTATAGGTATCCACACGAACAACCCTTCACAAAATGAATTGGAATGTGTGTGCTAGCAACCTCATTGATTGTCTCACAAATCAAGAACAAAAGAAAAAACACTGTCTTTGTTTTCTAATAAGAAAGAAAACGAATTTGGAGGCAGGAAAAACAAGTATGTGAAACCCTAGAGGATATAACATATTTATAGACTCCAAATTAGGGTTTCACCTACCAATGACCTTTTGGTAATTTTCCATTTGTTATATTCTGATTTTGTTTAAAAACAAATCAAAAAATAATATCTTATTTATTTATTTAAAATAACATTTATCTTAAATAAATAAACAAATAAATAAATAAATAAAACACTTTAATTATTTATTTCCACAGAGTTTATTTTTGACTTATTAAACCCATATTCATTTTGGACTTGTTCTAAGTGTGTGACCCTATAGGTTCACATAACATTGGTAGTGGGCCTAAATCTCTATTTAGGCCTATAATTCATAAGTGGCCTCTAGTAAGACATTATGACTACCCAAGTCATGTGAAGTCAATAATCCGACATAACCTAATTACAATGAATTTTATCGTCCCTTTATCACATGATATCTTAATTGAACATAAGGCATAAAATGTCATCCTTATATAGTTTAATATTATGACTTGATTGATTCCAAGTAAACTAAAAATGATAACTCTTTATCAATTAATTTCAGCATGGCCATGCAATTTTCTTCAATCTATCTCATCAAGGGGCCCATAGATATTTTTCTCATATTAATGAGGGATAAATTCCTTATGAATCACTCACATTCCTCACATAACTAATTTTATATCCAACAACATTCCAATTTAATCGTCCGGTTAAAGATAATGTTAGAATATGTCAAAACATAAAATAGTTATGTAGAAATCCATGATGATTTCAAGGTCAAAGGACCGAAATAAAATTACTGTGATGAGAAATACTTATGACAATAATCTATGTAGTATTCTCATAGTGGGTCAATATAGTACATGATCTCTTATCATGTACATATGAGTTGACTTAATATCTCATATTCATGATTAGTAAAACATAACCATCAGTCAACATCATACTAGCCTTAATACTTTAATATTTATATAATGAATAAATGGCTAGGGATAATTCGAATAGAACTCTTATTTTAATCTAAGGGTTTTACTATCAAGTCACATACTTGATGGCCTTAGTAAGAATTAACCATTCATATAATTATCATAAAATCAAATGATAATGAAATACCTCTTTATTAATAAAATAAGAAAGTCAATGCATAATCAAATGATTGACCTAGTGCATATCACTAACAAAGGAATCCATAGACATCATAATCAAGACGATCCGATGTTAGAATCTTCACCAGAGGCTAAAAGAAATTCGGCCAAATAAGGGGCAAAATAGGAAAATGAAAGTGGGGCTGTTGGTGGTGGTCAGTGCACTACTGGTGGTACAGGCGTAGTGCTGGTTATGGTGGAAGGAAGAAGAAAAAAAAATGGTGAGAAAGAAAGAGTTGCCCGAAAATTTCATTTTGCCAACTTTTTTTTTAACAAAAAAACAAAAGTATAATAATTAAAAATTAAAAAAATTACTATACAAACATATATATATATATATATATATATATATATATATATATATATATATATATATATATATATATATATATATATATATATATATATATATATATATATATATATATTATAACTACAACCTCATAAGCTAAACCAATAGTTTTAGAACCTCTCTGGGTCGTACTACCGGGACCACTCATGACCAAATGATTCATTGTAAAAACTACCTTGTAGACATCATAGTAACATGCAAATAATTCATGTACAAATCACTCAACCTCGTAAGCTCTAATACTAGGAAGTGCTAAAGATCTAAGGGTGTACTGTTCACGCATATGAATGCAAAGATGATGGAACAAATGAAAGAAAAAATGAAAGATCACAGTGCCAGTCTCACACTCTAATTACAGGCTAGACACAGAGGTTACTGGACTAAGACGTATCAGAGCATAATTTCTTAGAGTTTTTGATGTGCAGGATCCTAATTTCTTAGGTAAGCACAGAGCATACGTTTTGCCACTTAAACTATATATATGAAATAAAGATAAAAAGACTTAAAGAAAATTGCAGAAAGTAAAGAAAGTTGTAAAGACAATAAATTAAATAAATATAAACTTTAAAGATCTATATAAAACTTATATAGAAAAAGTTTTCTCTTTATATTCCAAGTAAAGGAAGGTTACAAAGTTCAAGTTCTATATCCAAAAAAGCAAAGGAAAGTTATAAGGTTTGTTATGTTTTGTTTCCAAAAAATAGCAGAAGAAGGAAAATATTAAAACTACTATATCTTTTGCTGAAGATACAAATTTTAGAACTATATCAAATAAGAGAGCTATATCTTTTCAAAATTTTTTTCTCTCCTAAAAACTTGTATATGCTTGTAGGAAGGCAAGTCCTGGAATCAAGGGGGAGACGGGTCATAAACAATAGGATGAGGAGCAGATGGAATCCTAACGTCAATCAAGTGCCTCTACCTATGTTTGTCTTGTCTCTTATGAAGAGGGCTCCTTATTAGGTCCTAGTAGTGGAATGCAAGACCCCACCCTTGTGGTAGAATGGAAGAGAGTGAGATTGCGATAATAGGTGGAGGTGAATATTTAACATAAAAGTCAAAATTTCCTGATGGTTGTCCAAGTAGATCCCACTGTTAATGATTGAGATGATGACCTAGAAAAAAGAAATAATTAAATACTTTTTTTTTACAAATGGCTTTACTTTTGCATGGGTCGTCCTGAAAGAATTTTCAACCCATCTGACCAGAAATAAAATATTTATAATTTAGGCTTTATAAGCCTATGGGCTTTATAGGAGAAAGAATCCCAAAACAATCATTTTCATTGTCAATACCCAAATTAACAAAGGACTCTGAATCCTGAGAGGTTTGGGACTATGAAGGAGAAAGGTCTTCAGACTGGATAAGTTGTTGCATAATCTTGAAATACTCTTCTTTTATTTTGACAATAGCAAGAAGTGCATTGGCATATGATTTTTGAGCCAAGAAGGTAGACTGGACTTAAGTTTAAGCACGAGAGAACCCAAAAAATCCATGTTGTTTGAGATAATCAGTTACTGCTTGCTTGGAAATTTTTTGGGGGACTTTGTAAGAGGTTCACCATTTTACTTTAAATTTCCTTTGGAGGATAGTAATATCTTCATGAACATAAAAGTTAAGATACCACTGAGTAACCCAAGGGACAAAGAATTTGGAACAATATAGGCAAAGAGAGGAAAATTTCCTTTTAGGGGGAGATGGTTTATAGTGGGTGGAGAAATGATTATATCCTTTGCAAATATCAGGGATAGGTCCATAGTTATGCCACCAGCGAGTGAACCATGCTGGAAATATGGATATATTAGCATGATAATTTAAGAAGAATAGCCATGTATGGGTATATAAAGAATTTTAGATAAGAAAGTATTAAACCATGCTTGTTCATAATCCCAGTAGGAAAATGAGCAGTAAAAGTCTAATTTTGAATTAAAGTTGATGCAGAAAGCTTTTGGTTTAGAAAGATCTTGTCCCCAATCAGAAGGGTAAAGAATATGGAGAATTTTGCAGGTAAAATAAGAAGGCTGGGTATATCCTTTATGGTAAAAATGTTTGAACTCTACAGAACCAGTATATTCCAAAATTATTTGATAAAATTCCTAGGTTTTAGAAAGATCCCAGGGTTTAAAAAATCAGTTTTTTGATAAATGATTTTGCATAATAAGAAAAGGATCTTTATGGAAAAATCCATATTCAATGGTTAAGATATTTTGAATTGAATTTTTTATAAGAAATTCTGAAGATGGAAGTTTTGGTTAAGAAAAAACAATCTGTGAGCTACTTTGAGTAGTCACAGGAGTCAAATCATTTTGAGAAAGGATTTTTTAAGAAGAAGAATCTCCTTTCTCAAATTTAGAAATAGGTTTAGGAGCCTTACCTAAGATGTCTTTGTTGCGATAATTTTGAACAATGGTTGGAGGTTGAAGAGTATTTTGTATAGCTTTAAGAAGTTCAGAAGAATAGGAGATAGAATCAATTCATAGTTGGATTTGAGATGCTTTATCAGAATTTGCTATATTTTGTTCTTGGTTAACCATATCAAACCATGACTTTATAGGTTTTTAAGCAGAAAAAGGAGGAGGAAAAGAAGAATTTTCCGCTTTATCTTTATCTTTATATTTTTTGCAAGCCATCTTTATTTGTTTTGTAAACATTCTTTAGTCAGAAAATATGGTATAGAGTTTTTATCTCCTTTAATAAATTCTATATCAAAATAAAAAATACTCAAAATAGTTTGAAAATACTCAAAATAGCTTGCCATCTTATAAAAATCTATTTTGATGCAATATTTTGAACATCTTTTTAGAAAATTGCTTTAGTAGATTTGCAATCAATATGAAGCAAAAAATTTTGGTTAAGCAAATCAGATTGAAACTTTGAGATACACATGACAATGGAAAGGACTTCTTTTTTTTTATAGTGGAGTAGTTTTTCTGTGTATAATTCCAGTGTCTTGAAGTATACTGAACAACTACTTCTTTATCGCATGAAACTTGTTTTAGAATACCTCCATATCCTATATCACTAGCATTAGTTTCGACAATTTTAGGAAGGATTAGGTCAGCCATATTAAGACAAGGAATTTCGATGATTTGTTTCTTTATGTATTGGACAACTCTAGTATGCTCATCAGTCCAGGGGACAAGGTTTTTCTTTAATCTATCATGCAAAGGTTTGGCGATCCTATTGATATTAGGACAAAAATCTAAAACATAATTTAGACATCCTAAGAACCTTGATAACTAGACTTTATCAAGAATTTTATCAGGGAATTTGTTGCCAAATTATAAAGATCTTTTCTATAGGAACTATGGTGCCACAATAAATATAATGTCCTAAAAATCTGATTTTCTTCTAGAAAAGAGAAATCTTTTTGGCAGAGACCATAAGACCATTCTACCTAACTATATAGAGAAAAATCTTTAAATATTTGAAATGTTGTTCAATGGAATTTGAGAAAATAATCACGTCATCGATGTAAACAATGCAAAAATCAGAATGAGGGTTTAATATATAATTCATTATTCTCTGAAATTCTGATGGTGCATTTTTCAAATAAAATGGCATGACATTCCATTCATATTTTCCAAAAGGGTTAGTAAAAGCAATTTTTTAACGATGATCTTTATGGATTTGTATTTGCCAAAATCCAAATTTCATGTCAAATTTTGAAAATACAAATGCAGAATGGAGTTTTTAAAGAAGATCTTTTTTGTTTGGAATAGGGTATCTAATCTATTTCAAAGCTTTATTTAGAGGTTTATAATTAATAACAAGCCTTAGTGTACCTCTCTCTATTTCAGAAGCTTTATTGATATAGAAAGCTACACAACTCCATAGAGACCTAGATTTAGAGATTAATCCCTTAGATTCGAGATCCTGGATTTCTTCTTTATCGTGCTTTTCCAATTTAACATTCATTTGAATTGGTCTAGCCTTGATAGGAATATTTTTCTCCTTAAATCCAGGCTCATAAGGCATGTGAACTTAGCTATTTTCTTTTCCAAAAGGCTTTTGGTAAATCAGAATAGACTTCTTTTAATATAATATCAAGAAAACTAGAAATCTTGGATTTTACCAGTTCAGACTTTAACTGTTGTTCAATTTTTTGACAATGACCATTTTGCTTTAAATAATATAAGTTTGTTTCCTTTCCCTTGATTAAATCATTGATTTCATTCTTATAGATAGAATGAGCTTTAATAAGGTTCAAGGATCTGGTTTTGGGTTTTACCAAAAAAGGAAAAGAAATATGAACTTTCTCACCTTTATAATGAATAGAGTTATAGGTAGTTAAGTAAGGAGTTATCAAATTAATGAAAAGTTTCCCTAAAATCACCATATAACTTATATTAGAAACAAGAAGAAATGAAGTTTTCAAAATAAATCCATCATTAGAAATATTAGCCTCTGTTTTTCCATCTATATGCATTTTAGAATTATTTGCAAAGGAAAGCTTTTCTGTGGTATGCTATTGAAAATGATGTGGAACCATGCTAGTTTGTATACAATTTAAATCAGCTTTAGTGTCAAAAAGAGCAATGGTATCCAGTTGAAAATCTTTATAAAAAATAATAGTGATTTTTATAAGATATTTTCTTGAAGTAATTTAATTTAAGGCACAGAGAAAATCATGGCGTACTTTATCAAGATTAGCTAAGGATTCTGATTCTAATTCTTTAACATCATCACTATCACTAGACTCTTCAGCTAGTTTGGTAACAAGGAATTAGATTAACTCAAAATCTTTTTGTTGTTTTTCTTTTAATTGCTTTATTTTAGACTTTATGCTTTTGATTTTTCCTTGAAGTTCTTGGATATCACCTAATGGTTTTTTACTAATCTTTTTCTTATTGAAAATGGTAGTCAAGTCATATATTCCTATACTAGTGAAAGGTAACTCAATATCCTTAGGTTTAATCTCCTTTTCTAGAGATTGTTTAAGCTATTCGAGATATTTTTCTGAACCTCAGGGTTGTTTATATGTTGTATGACATCAAGGATGAGATTATGTTCTTTAGTAAGGACATTGAATTACTTTATTCCCACATCAGAATATATACTATAATCAGAAGAACGAGAAGAAGTAGCAAGTTCATCAATCTGAAGAGTTAGAAAACTTTTAGAATCAGACTCTGACGTATCTATAAAAAGAGTTGTAAGCCTATTAAGGGTAGCTTCATCTAATCCTAACTCATGGGGTTTTTTAGAGACTTTACAATACTTAGAAATGTGGCATGTTTTACCACACTTAAAGCAAGTAACATCTTTAAGATTGGTTTTCTTGGCTTTTTCTGGTTTGGGTTTCTTAGAAGTCTTTCTGTAGGGTTTTTTATAGTAAGCTTATTCCCTATCCTTTCTCTTGGTGGATTTCCTATATTTAGAGGAAAATTTCCTAGATGAAGGTTTTGAGGATTTTTTACTACAATTTCCCTTACATGAAGGATTTTGGGTGATACTATAGTCCAATTGTTTACAGAAACATCCTAGATCTCATCTAGTCTTGTTCATTTCTTTCTTAAGATGCTTTTGAAGTTTTAAGTACTAAAAGATTTTAAGACCTTCTCGTTGAGTGGTACTAATCAATTCATCATAGGTAAGCTGGTTGTAGGGAATGATATGGGTTCTAAAAAACTATCTAATGGTATTCTTAACACATTCTCCTAAGAGGGTAGGTAGACCTACAAGAAACTTTTCTTTCCAAAGGGTTGATTGGAATCTTCCCTAAGCATAACTCTGGTAAGAAAGGTTGACCTATACCATTGGAAGTCACTAAGCTTTTTGCACCTAAGGTTAGATAAAAGATCAGCATTTTTATCTTTAAGGTAAGAAGAGTTTCCTATAAAATGAAGTACTATAGTTAAGATAAGAGTAGAAACAACATCCTGAATGGGGTTTCCTATTTGGTCAAGAATAGGTATTCCTTCATCATCTGTTTAGATAGCACGAAGAATTTATTGTTGCTATTCTTTGGGAAGATAGCAATCTCACCAAACTTTTAGTTGGCAAAAAAAACCAGCTATAATAAGCTTAGCAACATATCTATTATTATAAAATTCATCACGTAATATTTTTGTTTAATTATTGAAAGAAGTTATTAAAATTATTTGCTTATTAAATTTAAGTATTAAAAGTTATTTTGATTTTAATTATTTGCTTATTAAATTTAATATAATAAGACTTATAAAATTATATTATCTAATTTGATTTATATTAGATAAAATATAAGTAGACCTAATTAAAATAGAAAAAATATATTTTTAATAGAATTACTACTAAAATTTTAGTTATTTTAATTTTATTAGAGATAAAAAAAAATTAACATAATTAAAATAAGAAACATATTTTCAATTAAATTAGAATAATATGTTAATTAATTTCATTTTTATTAGAGATAAAATAGAAGTTAACCTAATTAGACTATGAAATATACTTTTAATTAAATTAAAATTACATTTTAATTAGTTTAATTTAATTTAATTTTGTTACAGATAAGATAGAATACATACTTTCAATTATATAAAAATTAAATTTTAATTAAATTAATTTTTATTAGATATAAAATAGAAGTTAACCTAATTATAATAGAAAATATACTTTTAATTAGAATTTTTGTTAGAGACAAGACAGAAGTTATTCTAATTAAAATAAGAAATATACTTTCAATTATTAGAATTATATTTAGTTAATTTAATTTTTATTAGAGATAAAATAGAAGTTAACCTAATGAAAATAGAAAATAGACTTTCAATCAAATTAAAATTATATTTTAATTAATTTAATTTAATTTTCATTAGTAAATGACTACATTATCCAATTTCTATATCATAATGAGTGAAGACTGTTTCGTAATTTTGCTTGTCCCCCTAGTACATTTATATATATTATAGATATAATGTATTTAATAGTAAATTTATAGTAATTTTAATTTGTTTGACTCGTTATTATGGCATAGTTTTTTTTTTTTTTATATTTATTACTTTTTAATAAGTATACTTTTAACATGTATCTATAATATTTGTATTTGCAAAATTCAAAATAAAGAATTTTATTAGTGATTAATAAAAATTCTAGACAATACCAATATTAAACAATTTTAAAAATAACAATCATAATAATACCTCTCAATAAATTTGACATCTTTGTTACGACATTTAGAGCAAGTGAATTTGTTGTTTTCACCAATTGGATAAACTTTAACAGTGCATTTCAAGCAAGAGTCATATCAATCAAAAAGCTTATTCTCAATCTTTGATATTTTTACTTTGAAACAACATTCAAGTCCCTAGAATATATATATATATATATATATATATATATATATATATATATATATATATATATAGCCAAAAATCATTCAAATTTGTTAAAGCATAATTAAAAATGTCACTTACATTGAATTAGATTTCTATTGCTTGTTTTAAACTCACTTGGGGTGTTTCTTTCATCTTTTTCTATGTTTGATAGAAAACATGAATCACTTTTCTCCAACATATTTGAATTATAGCTATTGAAAAGAATAACTAAAATAAGTAATACAATAAACACATTAAATATATAAGAAAATACCAATTAAATAATATAAAATATTTACTTATGAATCTCCTAATTCATCCACTTGTAATACATTTGGATTAATTTAAAGTATAGTTATATGATTTGTAGACAATTGAAGATCACCCAAATAAAATGAAAAAGGAATCATATACCTTGAATTAAAATTCAAAAGCAATTATTGTAAAACCTAAATAAAATGAAAAGGAATCATGTACCTTGAACTAAAATTTAAAAGCAATTATTGTAAATTTCAAATAAAAAAATAAAATTACCTTTGTAAGTAGAACAATGAACATTTGATAATGCGACAATTGGCTTCTCCTCACTATTTCTAATTAATTCTTCAACAATTTCTCCTTCACTTTGAGCTATATATATATATATATAATTAAAAAAATAATTAAATTAAAGGATAGTATAATTAAAAAATAATCACCTATCATTAATAATTGTAGTACTTTTTCTCCGACCACCATTCTTTATTTGAAAATTGGGTTAATATAAACCATATGTTATAACCCGAGTTTTTAAATGTTTTTATATTAAATCGGGATATGCAGTGTTAATAATTTCTAAAATTATATATTTGATTATTTTGTGAATAATTAACATTATTTTTACGTTTATTTATAGTTTTCTATGTAAAAATTATCCCAAAATTTATTATTTTGGAAAATAATATTTTAATTATATTTAAATTTAGTGCATTAATAATTTTAATATTATTATTGTAGGAAATTACATTATTGACCTTTGTTTCATTCGTCAATATATATATATATACATGCATATATATTATTAGGGTTTATTTTTTTCATGCGTGTGTTATTTGTTAGTGTTATATATATATACAAAAAATAAAAAACTATCATCTTCTTCTTCACCTTTCTCCCCTGAAACTGAGACCCCCACCATCATCATCCGTTCTGTCGTTCCCCCCCGTTTAGTGTGCCTCCCGGAGCTCCACCCCTCCAGCCAACAGCTCAGCCGCCCCTGTTATCTTCTCCGGCACCAGCAGTAGCTTAGGAGCCATTTATGGCCAAAACTCGTCTCTTCTCCGTTCACCAACTTTTTGGCCACCAAAATCAGTGATTCCGGTGCCGTTGAACTCCTAGAACTCCATAGAAGTCAATTCCAAACTTCTTGTAGCTTGAAAACTCGATTTGATAAAGTTTTAAGCTAGTTTTCAATTTCGGCCATTTTTTATTCTTGAGTTTTTTGAACTTCATTCTTTGAGATTCAAGCTTAGTTCCTTCATAAATTTTATTTCCCTAAGCTTAATCTACACTCAAGAATTTTTGTGTAATTTTTGGAATTTATTTTGATTTTTGTGAATTTTTTATTATTTTATTATTATTTTCTAATTTTCATAAATTAATTAAATAAATTATGAAATTGTGATTTTTAGTGTTTTTAGTGGTTGAAATTAATTTTAGAATTTAATTTATAATTTTTTTGATTTTTATGTAATTTTTATAATTTTATTTAGTTTATGTCAATTTTGGAAATTTAGGTTAAATATATATTTTGTTAGTAATTATTGGTTAATTAAGTGTATTTGTTGATTTTATTGAATTATATGTTGAGAAAATAATTTTAGAGTATTTATATAATTTTTAGTGAATTTTTAAGTATTTTTAGTATATTATGTGAATTTTTATATGCTAGGGGTATTTTGGTAATTTGATAGTAATTTTAGTTAAATATTAAGTTTAATTGGTTTTAATAATTATTTGAGGTATAAAAATGATTTTTACAAATTATTTACTATTTTTAACTAATTAATATTATTTTTTGAAAATTATTTTCAAATTATATATAATATACTATTTTTGTAAATAAATGGGTTTTTAGTAACTTTTGATATGTTTTTGGACTAATAAAGTAATTTGGATTTATAAAATGAATTTTCATTAATATTTGTGAATTTATCGAGATATATCAATTTTTAATAATATTATATTAATATTAGGGTTTTTAAGTAAGTATTGGTGAAATAATTATTTTTAATGTTTAAATATTTAAATTGCTATATTTTGGTATCAAAAGGGTATTTTTGGTATTTTAATATATTTTGTGTATTTTATTATGAATTATGGACCTCGGTCGGTAGAATTTGCAATTTGGGATCCCGAATAAGGGTTGTGAGAATATTTTGTGAATTGTATTCAAAGTGTATTTTTCTTGCAAGACCGGCTCTACTTTTTAAGTAGAGAGATGTCTATTTTACAGAGGAAGTTCTGCAGAATTTTCGATAGAATTCTCATAAAACGTGACATTCGATCAAATTCTTATTCTATGTTTGTGTTTAAAATTCTAGATTGAGTCTCTAGAAGTTAAGTTAGAATTATACTGATTGTTGCTATTTTATTGTTAGTTGTGCCATGACCGAGGCCTAGTGGACCAGACCCGTCAGACCCATCTCGAGGAGTGCACAACTGTGAGTTATTATGATATATATGCATTGCTTAGAGTGCATGTTTTAGAATTCTATGTTTTAAATGTAAACTTTGCATAATTGCCTACTTGAATATTTAAGTATATTTTAGGTGTACTTTTAGTATATTTTTGGTATATTGTGAAATAAATGCATGTTTTCCTCTTTAATTAAATCTAGCTTGTTTTTAATTATATTATTGGTTTAATTTAATATGTTTCACGATTTATTTGAGTTGATTATACGTATATATACCTGAAATATACTTAGTTTATTTTAGGTATATTTCTGGTATATATATGGTATATTTGTTTATTTTAAATATCTTTATGCATCATTTATTTTCTTGAATGTATGTTTTTTTATAAATGAAGGATATCGATAGAATGTGCTTCTTAATGGGTGGTACTAGGACCGAGTACATACCGATATGACAGTAGATTTTATGTTAAATTACTAACCTATTGGTGAATTATGACTTGTTGATTGATTTGATTGATATGAGATGTGATTGAGAGTGTGATTGCTAGAGCTCGGTTGATCAAGTGTCTCGGGGTCAATCACACTAACAGTCATACTGCTGGAGTTTGGTTGACTTAATGTCTCGAGGTCAGTCTACTGTCCAGTTGGACTAAGTGAATTATTTGGAACTAAGTGGGTCTGTATGGCTTAAGTGAGTTCTATTGATATTTGAGGTTGCGAAAATATAAGGTTCTATTTGATCATTCATAAACCGATGGTTTTCATTATAAAATGATTTTATTTGCATTTGTGTATATTTGCCTATATATATATTTATTATATGTACTTTTGAGTGATTGCATTTGTCACTTAGTTATGCATGTATATATATTATAATAATTCACTCAGTGAGGTCTGACTCCCCTTCGTTGATATTTTTACAGGAGAATCTTCATCTTCAGACTTCAACAGTAGACCTGTACGCCGGATTTCTTCCGCTCCGGCTTTATTATGTAAATCGCTTACTTGAATTTATTTTATACTCTAGATATTGCAGTAATGGTTGTATTTAAATATGTCGTGAGTTGTATTGGTATTTATGTATGTACAAGAATTTTAATTTAGAGTGTTACACTGAAAATTTATATTAAAAAGATTTTTACTTATGATATGAGATGTGATTTATGATATTAAAGGTTGTTGAGAAGTTATTTTATTTTGTGAGATTTAATTTTTGCGGAATGGTATTTTATTTATTTTACTTTTTTGCATGCTTTTATTTTTTTTTTAAGGTTTGCTACGGTTTTCGGATTCGAAAGAATTCTCATTCCCTAGCGTTGGTCATGATCTCCTAATGTGGGTCGTGACACCACAATACCTAAAAAATCTCAAAAATGAATATAAAAATATAAATAAAATAATTCCTTATATGTATATTATAACATAAAATATTACAATTACAATATTAAAAAATATGACCATACTATATAATTTTTTTCTTTTTTTTTGTTTCCTCCAATTACACTTTTTTCAATATCAGGTGTCTTTGATGGTAAATTTCTTCATCCCATTTTCAAGAGAATCAATTGTAGATATTACACTATTGCTATTGGTAGACATATTGATCAAATTATTGATTGAGTTAAAAAAAACAAAAACAAAAATTACAAATTTCAAATTCACATTGAAGCAAAGCATTTATATAGAAAATTTTTTCCATATGATAATTACAATTAGAATTATAAAAAAATTTAAATTTCAATCGTATTAATTTAAATTCTAATTAGAGATCAATTTTTTGCAACATAAAAGTCACGTTGGCCACAAAGCAAATATTTTTAATAAATTAATGCTGAAATTTTAATAATTTAATTTTCCAACATAATAGTTATGTTGGATTTAATGTGTTTCAGAGAGAACAAAATCTGTAATCTTGGTGACAAAAAAATATTTAAATTTTGGAAACAATACCTGTAAGATCGTTGGTGCCTTAAATATCACTATATCTGAAACTTCAGGGTTCCTGAAAACATATGAAACCTGAAACACCAAAAAGAGAGGAAAAATAGTATCAACCATCAACTTCAGATTTTATCTATAAACAGAGATATCATACTTTAAAAGCCGAAAAGTCACACTAAGCGTGAAATAGAATATCATCAATATTATTAACATAACATAGCATAAAGAAGGTTAAATTTGATCAGTAGTCATGAGCTTTTTACCTTCTCTGCTAAAATGCGGTCACCCACATCTAGATTAGGGTACATGGAAGTTGAAGGAATGGATCTTGGCTCAGCCAAATAGAACCGGAACAACAAACTAATAGTAGCGGCCGTAAAAAGAGCCTTAGCATCCTCCGAACAAATACCCAGAACCCTAGACAACCAGCTCCTACTCTTGTCAAATTATTGATGGAGTAAAAAATAAAAAAATAAAAACTACAAATTTTAAATTCACATTGAAACAAAAGCCTTTATATAAAGAATTTTTTCCATATGATAATTACAATCAGAATTATAAAAAAAAATTTAAATTCCAATTGTATTAATTTAAATTTTAATTAATTTTTTTCATTTTTATTAACCTAATTAAAAAGGAAATAGACTTTCTATTAAATTAAAAATTAAAATTATATTCTATTTAATTAAATATTACTTGACTAAATTATCCAATTTTTACATAATAATAAGCAAAGACTTCTTAGTAATTTTGTCTGCCCCTCTCTTTGTGTATATATATATATATATATATATTACTATCATAATTTTATTAATATTAAATGTGAATATAATAATAATAATAATAATAATAATAATAATAATTATTATTATTATTATTATTATTATTATTATTATTATAAACAATATCAGAAATCAAATATAAACCACAAAGTAATAAAAATAAATCACACATAAAAAAAAAACTACAATCTCTTACACTTTTCTACTCATTATTTTTTTCATTATCTTTGATTATTATTATTATTATTATTATACATAAAAAAAGTATTGGAAACCTAAAATAAAATAAAAGGCAATAGAAATAAAAAAAAAAAAAACATACCATAGTAACATACTTAACACTTTGTTCACCAATAACACCATATTGGTTAGAAAGACATATAAAATCATCCTTTTCAACAACCTATTCAAACAAAAAAATAAAGTCACCAATAAACAAAATACAAAATAAAAAAAATACATCTCCACTCAAACAACAAACAACTTTTATGGCAAAATCACTAACAATGAAGAGATGATTAACATCATTAAATACAGTCTCTTCATCAAAAAAATAAAATAAAACAACACATTTAAAGCAAAATTAGAAACCAAAACGAAACTAAAAAGATACTAAATTAATATAACAAAAAAAAGGACACACCTAATTAGAATCCTTCAATAATTCATCATCATCAACACCATATTTAACAGAAATATCTTTAATATTAAAATTAAAACAAATATCCTTAGACAATTTCTTATCACTCTTAAAACAAAAACATAAAATAAAGTATCAAAAACCAAAAAGAAACAAAAAAGGAAAAAAAAAAACGTATCCTAACCGAATCCTTTAACTCTTCACCACCGCTAATAGCATCAACAAATTTTAAATTATAAGCTTCCTTCTTCCCACCATTTCCTCTACCTTTAGCGTCTTTACATTCATTTTCTTTATCTTTAGCACCTTTTTCACAACCAATAATATCTCTTAAACCAGAACTAGAAACACCAAAAGCACCTACACCTTTAAAACAAGATAAAAAACTAAAACTAAATAAAAAAGCAACGAGCTTAAATAAATGCTACCTAATAATAAAATGGCGATGTGGTGTAATAACTAATATTTATTGAATAAATAAATACATGTTAATGTTATTTTCAGGTTATTTTGAATTTTTGAGTGGTCGTGTGGTTGTTGTATGGTGTTAACATAGTTAACTACTAACACTTTTCTAGTATACAAGAAATTAACTCATTTAATTGCTAGCAATTATTTAGGTTTCCAAAGTGGAAGGACCAAATAAAAAATTTTCAAAAATATAGGGACCAAAGTGGTAATTTTCCTTTTTTATCTTCAATCTTATAGCTGCAAATGTGGAAAAATGCACATAAGCCCCTAAACTCTCTTGGTTGACACTATAGTACTATCATCTTCTTCCTCTCCGATCACCGAGCAAACGACCTCTGTTTCCGTGAAATTTGAACCTGTCACGACCCGAACCCGAGGGCACGTGACCTACACTAGGGAATGGGTAGGCATAAGGCCACCGAAACCCGTAGTAAGCCTAAGGGAAAAGAAAATAAAACCATTCACATTTTAACTTTAATTAAAAACAAAACATATTATCAAACTGATTGTTCTTCAATTTACACGAATTTAACTGTTTAATAAAAATATGATTCAACATCTCATATTATAAATTGAATTTATGTCATATACATAAATGTATTTCGTACAGATAAACTACATAATTTGGTTAAACCATACAAATTCTCAATACATATACTACTGCAGCATCCTAGATTAATACACAGTACAACTTATATTGACCTACGTAAAATAGCCGGTGAAGAAGAAATCCGGCGTAGAGGTAGTCTGAGGTCGAACTCCCAAGCTCCTGAAAAAAAATAAATTGAGGGGAATCAGACCTCACTGAGTAAGTCAATAAAAGAGCTGTACGGTTTGAAAACCTTTTTGAAAACTATATATTTTTATAGTGAAAATAATTCATAATATATATAATTATAGCTTTGAAAAAATCTCGGTAGAACCCTAGACCCAAGTCTAAATGGCCAACTGAGCCCACTTATTCCAACTAGACTACCGGTCCCCGAGAGCAAGGGCATCAACCGAGGCACCAAGCCGTAGTCATTCACTTAATCCAAATATATGGCTCTGGCGGTCCCCGAGAGCTAAGGCATCAACCAAGGCACCCATCCCAGTCCATTATTGACTTTCCAATCACTGGCGGTCCCCGAGAGCAAAGGCATCTACCGAGGCACCCGTCCCAGTTTAACATTCATCAATCATACAGTTATCGGATCCATCTCTCAATCTCTACCATGTGCACACAGTCCTGGTGAGGCCCACCAGGTAGCTCGTTCTACCAAAATTTCTCAAATCAATTTTAAATAAATAATTTGCATTTAAATCGTAAATGATAGCATTAAATTAAATAAATCATATGATCAATATAATAGAAATACGAGCGCATGCATTCCTTAAACAAACATACGCACAGATCATTTTATCGACTTATAGGATGAATGCGAAGGCTGACGACCACGCGTCTGCCTCGGCCTCACGGCTTTTGCTCCGATATGCTCTAAAAGAAAACAATGAATCGACTTTTTAAAACATGACTAAGGAATCAAAATCAGGAATCAGCAAAATAATAAAATTCCAGACTGACTCGATGAAAATCGAACGAGACTCGACAGACAGGAGTTAACCTAACTAACGGTAGGAATTTTACAGATATCACGTTTTACGAGAAAATCTACCTAAATTTCGGCAGAGTCTCCTCTGTAAAACGGACATCTCTCTACCAAAGGTAGAGCCAGACCTGCATAGAAAATGCACTTCTAATTCCAAAACCGTTCACACTCGAGTCGGGCTCCCAAAACACAATTTGCCCCGACCGAGATCACAACTCAAATACAATATCAAAATTAATAATATGTGTTCTTGAAATACATATATCGCATACATACATATTAGAATAGATAAAAATTATACAAAATCTCCATTATTCAAAATTGAGCAATTAAATTTGTATTCCAATCATATTAAAATTATAATTATAGCCCAAATTAAAACTAGTACAATGTATTATATGTATATATACATATATTGGGAATTTGATAATCAAAATTTACATTACCTAGGAAATTATGTCAATTAATTTATAAAAATTATCTAAACCCTTTAATTATTAATAAAACTAATTAAAATTTATATTTATCATATTTAGTGTAAAATTACATTTTTACCCCCCTAAAATACATAATTTACTTAATGAGTTTTTAATACTGAAAATAATTCCTTAAAATTATTTAATCATGTCAAAAATTCATTTTCTCAAGATACATTTTCTTAATATAATTAAAACATTTAATTAACCAACAAATTTTCTCCCAAAAATATTATTTACCCTAAAAATCAATTTTTGGCATAAACTCAAATATATTTATAAAAATAGTATAAAAATCTCAAAAATTATGATTTGAGTTCTAAAATTCATATTTTTCACTAATAACCTCATTTATCAAGTTTCATAACCTTTTTAACCAAAATTCCAAAAATTAGCCTAATTATTTAATTTGACATAAAGTATAAAAATTCCTAAAATAATATCAAAAATTTCAATAAATTTTATTTTTGCTCAAAATAATTAATAATAATCTCCCTAATTACTAATTATAGCTAAATAAATATCCAAATAAACAAAATAAACATTAAATAAATTATGGAAATTCAATTTAATTACAAAAAAATTCAAGAAAATTTAAATCAACTCAAATGCATGATGACCAACACTAATCACCCTAGAATTGCCAAGATCAAGCTGAAAATGAAGGAAGAAAAGGAAGAGATCGGGTGAGCATTTCTCACCTTCAAGCAGCGGGATAGAGCAGGGGGAAGGGGAAGACCTGCTGCCACCGAAAAATAGAGAAGGTGGAGCTGCTAAGGAGGAGACGGTGAGCAGCTTGACACCACCAGGAGGAAGCACGGCAAAACTGGGCAGAATGAGAAGATGCAGAGCTGCTGCTGCGTGAGGCAAGGGAGGAGCTGCTTCGTGTGGAAGAGGAAAGCAGCTGCTTCAGCACTCCAGCAAGCTTCACCCACGGCGGCAATGGCGTCCTCAGGAGGTGAAGAAAGTGGCGCAGTGACGGGAGAGGGCGAGGGTGGCAGCAGACGGAGAGGAAGAGTTGTTTGTTTTGTTTGTTTGTTTTTCTTCTCTCTTCGGTTTCTAGCGTTTTCTAACCTCTAACCACATATATATATATATATATATATATATATATATATATATATATAATAATAATAATACATATATACGTATATATATATATATATACTTATTATATTGTATTATAACTATATGCATATATACTATATGTATACTATATATACATATATATATATACATGTGTATAATTATACTTTATACTATATTATATACATATTCATATATATTATATACATATATACACTTAACCTACTAATATACATACATATATAATATAATAATTACACCTTATACCTATATTTATTTGTTTATAGACATACTTGTAGCTAATAACTTTAATATAATTTAAAATAACACTAATAACGATAATGAAAATAATAATAATCACAATAATAAAAAATCATAAAATAAATATACTATGATGGAAAAATAACTACTTATAGTATGATTTGATAAAATAAAATATAACAATAATTAAAATACCATTATTTATTTAAGTGACATATAGGGTATTACAGAACCACAAACACTTCTCAACCTCCTCTACATCCTAGTAAATTTTATTTTAAGAAATTTGACATGGTTTAAGTTAGTTTAATCTCCAAACATTCAGTCACTTACTTCCAGAGTGGAGTCACCATTTTTCAATGACTTTCAACTAATGAGACCATTTTCCAATAAGTTGCTTTCGTTGCCAGTGTTGTCGTTTAGTGCTTCGTCAGAGCTTGATCGGTATTTTTTTTATTTTTAACTTGATCTTTTAATCCGACCATTAATCTAAGTGTTTGAGCATGTATTTAGCTTCTTCTTAGTGTTGAACATGTGTATATATCTACTTCGCGTAAAATACATTTTCGATGAGAAAATCCGGTGAGTCTTAAAAGGATTCTAGTGAGGAATACTGATCAACCCATAAAATTATTATTTTTTGTAATAAATAGTATAAATTATGATGATTCATTTCCATAACTGAGCTAGGTCTAATTCCTCATGGATTTTGAGATAAAAATCCCAGAAGCATTTTAGTGATAATTTCTCAATTTCCATTTAAATTGTTTTAGTTCACCAAAATAAATTCATGTAGGCTCAAAAGTCATATTTAGGGTATTTCTAAGTCAATTTTATTAATTCATTGATTTTAATAATTTTCTAGAATTTGGAAAATTATTATGAATTTATTTGTTATATATATGTATATATGCATATATTTAAAATAAATATTACTTATTATAGAGAATTCCAGAGTGAGAACATTGGAGATTAGGTGGATGAGGATACATCAACCGACTCACTCCACTTGTAAGTTAATATTTTAAAGTGTATGCTAATTTCAGTGTTTAATAAATATTGAATTTGATATATTATTTATGTTTTGAATATTATTAAGGTTATAATGTTGTTACTATTGTTTATATGATAATTTATGGTAAGATATTATTGTAGAAGATAAACAAGAATATTTTTATTTTTATTTTATGGCACGCTTTAAAATTTATTGCACATTATTTATATAATTTTTTTTTGGAAAATACTGGTAGAATAGGCTACCTGATGAGTGTCATCAGGACTGTGTGCACATTAATATTGATCTTTGGGTTGGGCCCTTATTGGATATGTGAAAAGCTTGGTTGATGCATTGCTCTCAGGCATTTTATGTGGAAAGGCTCGGTTAATACATAGCTCCCGCGCATATTAAGATAAAAGCTCGGTTGATGCATAGCTCTTGGGTGTATTTTGATTGATTATTTACTGGAACTAGTAACTCAGTTGATGCTTAGCTCTTGAGAATTGCCAATAAATATTGAAATAAGTGACTAACAATGGCTGGTATCTTGATGGATGCTTAGCTCTCGGGAACCAGTTGTCACGACCCAAAACAGGGGCCATGACCGGCGCTAGGGAACGGGAATTCTTTCGAATCCGGAACCCGTAGCAAGCCTAAAAATAAAATAAAGCATGCCATAATAACAATAAAAATATAATATGCAGCGGAAATAAAAATCATAATATCATTTTTCCATATCAACTGGATTTAAACTAAATCTCATCTCATCACATAGATGTACATAATCTTTAATACAAATCCAGTTTCAATGTAGTACATCTCTTTAAAATAAAGTACATGAAATCCAATACTTTAATTCACAACTACTGCAGTGTCTAGATAAAATAAATAAGACTCAAGTAGACAATTTACATAAAGAAGCCGGGGCGGAAGAAATCCGGCGTATCGACCTGCTACTGAGGTCTGAGGAAGTTGACTCTCCTGAAAAATAGTCAATGGAGGGGAGTCAGACCTCACTGAGTGAATTACTATAATATATATACATACACACTAAGTGATAATGCATACAGTCAACAGTATATATATAATATGTATATATACAGGCAAATTCATACAGATGCAGAAAAATCATTTTTATATATTTTACTGAAAAATCCCAGTTTATGAAGGATCACATAGAACCCTAGAATATCGCAACCTCAGAAAATAGTGTTAAACAACACTCTGGCCATACAGGCTCACTTATACCAAATATATCCACTTAATCCATATGGACAGTAGACTGGCCCCGAGACACTAAGTCAATCGAGCTCCAGCAGTCTGACTGCCAGTGTGATTGGCCCCGAGACACTTGGTCAACCGAGCTCCAGCAATCACACCCACAAACCACATCTCACATATCAATAATCATATCAAACCAATATCCACAAATAGTTAGTAACATAGCCTAAAGCTATAGGCGTACCGGTACGTACTCGGTCCTAGTGCTGCCCACTAGGTAGCACGTTCTATTGATATCCTTCATTAATAAATAATAAAACATTCATTCACAAATACATGATGCATGAATTTAAATAAATCAACAATATAAACCATATATATACTGGAAATATACCAAACATAAACCAGGTATATTTTGAGTATATATATGTCAAATAAATCCAATCAAATCATGAATTAAACTAAAAATATATTTAAAAACATTTTAAATATATTTTATTAATAAAACATGTATATAATTTATTATATACCAAAAATATACTTGAATATAAATCACATTATTTATGCATATTCAGTCAAAATAAAACATGCATTTTCTAAATCATGCATCCTAAGCATATATATATAATATAGTAACTCACCTAATGCGCTCCACGAGACAGGTCCGACGGGCCTGGTCCACTAGCCCTCGGTCTCGGCGCAACTAATCAAGCAATAAATAACCGACATTAGAATAAACCTAACAGAAATCCTAGAATTCAATCTAGAGTATTAAACACAGAATCGAAAATTAGGGTTCGACTGGATATCACGTTTTACGAGAATTCTACCGAAAATCCGACAGAACCTCCCCTGTAAAACGGACATCTCTCTACTCAAAAGAGTAGAGCCGACCCTGCAAAGAAACACACTTCGAAAAACGAGCTCAACACAATCCAAAATCCCACGGTCGGACTCCAAACTATAGTCCACCGACCGGGGTCCACAAACACAGAACAATATTCCAGATACAACAAAAATATCCTTAAATCACAAAAATACATTTCATACGTAGAAATTACATAATTAACCTTGAAACACTATAAAAACCGATTAAAACTCATTTTATTAGAAAAACCGTATATTATATATATAATTGAAAATAATTCCCGAAAAATAGTTTTAATTAGTTAAAAATACTAAATAATTTGTAGAAATCATTTTTATACCTTAAATAAATATTAAAACCAATTAAATTACATTTTTAGACAATTTAGGGTAAAATTACCAAAATACCCCTATATATATATATATACCTAAATTACTTCAAAAATTCACCAAAAATCATACAATTATCCAAAATTAATTTTCTCAACATATTTATCAATAATATCAATAATTAAACTCAATTAACCAATTAAATTCAATTTAAAACACAATTAACTTAATTTTCCAAAATCACCCAAACTTCAATAATTAAAAATAAATACTTAGAAATTCATAAAAATTCCAAATAAATTCCTATAATTCATTTCAACACCTAATTTAACCATAAACTCCAATTTCATAATTTAAATAATTAATTTCCGAAAATTAGAAAATAATATTAAAATATTCAAAAATACCCAAAAATCCAAACAATCTCCAAAAATTCTACAAAAATTCATACATGTAGATTAAGCTACTAGGAACAACATTTGTGAAGGAATTTTCCATGAATCATCCAAATCGAAGCTCAAAAAAATCAAAAACCAAAAGAGGCCGAAAACTTCAAATCAAAACCTAAGCAATTCTAGACCATTTTAGCTCAAACCAAAGCTAGAATAACACTCACCGGAGCTCAAGGAGAAGATAGAGACCGGCGGTGTCGAAAACGGTGGCCGGAGGAGGGAGAAACGGCGGTGAGAAGAAATGGTGGTCCGGCGCCCGCGCGGGAGAAGAAAGAAGAAGAAGAAGAAAAAGAAAAAGAAAGAAAAGGAAAGAGAAAGAAAAAGAAAAAGAAAGAAAAAGGAAAAGAAAAAAGAAAAAAAAAGAAAAAAAGAAAAAAATCAAATAATCAAATAATAATAAATAAATAATAAAATATTAGGGTAATAATAAACCCTAATTAAATAAATATACACACACAGGCTTTATTCAATAATTTAAAAATATGTATGAGTTCATGCAAACCCATAAATACATTTAAAATAATTAATAATACATTGTTTACGTGGAAATTTCCCCGAAAATGAAAGTCCCGGGAAAATTTTACGTAAAATACTGAAAATAATAGACAATAATTAAAATAGGTTTAAAATACATATCAACTCATAAAAATATCGTATAAAATACAGAAATCATTAACTCTGCATATCCCGGTACAGTGTAAAAAAAATATTTTTAAAAACACGGGATATTACAGTCTTCCCCCCTTACAAGAATTCGTCCCCGAATTCCAGAAAACAAGATTACAGAATCAGGAAGGAAAGAGATACGGGTAAGAAGCTCGCATCTCAGCTTCAGTCTCCCACGTATGCTCTTCAACTCTGTTGCTACGCCACAGAACCTTGACCATCGGAATCTGCTTCGATCGCAACTGTCGAACTTGAAAATCTACAATCGCCACAGGTTCTTCCACAAACGTCAAATCTTCACTCACTTCTACACTGTCAGGTTGCAACACGTGTGAAGGATCTGAGATATACTTCCTCAACATCGAGATATGAAATACTGGATGCACCTGTGACATACTCGGAGGCAAATCCAACTGATATGCAACAGTGCCAACTCTCTCCAGAATCTCAAACGGTCCAATATATCTCGGTGTTAACTTACCCTTCCTGCCAAATCTCATCACACCCTTCATCGGAGATACTTTCAGAAAAACGAAATCTCCAACCTGAAACTCCACATCTCTGTGCCTAGGATCCGCATAACTCTTCTGTCTACTAACTGCGGTCTCTAACCTGCGCTTGATCACGGCAACTTTCTCTGCAGCATCTTGAACCATCTCTGGTCCAGTCAAAGCTCTCTCACCAATCTCATCCAAACTCAACGGGGATCTACACTTCCTTCCATACAACGCCTCATATGGTGCCATGCCAATACTGCTATGGTAGCTGTTATTATATGCAAACTCAACAAGTGACAAATGATCATCCCAGCTACCTCCCAAATCCAAGACACACATCCTCAACATATCTTCTAGTGTCTGGATCGTCCTCTCAGACTGACCGTCTGTCTGAGGATGAAAAGCAGTACTGAAATCCAACCTAGTGCCCATCGCTTCCTGCAACTTCTGCCAAAAACGAGAAGTAAACACCGAACCTCTGTCTGACACAATGGACACAGGTACTCCATGAAGGCACACAATATGCTTCACGTACAACTTCGCCAATCTAGCAACTGAATATATAGCTTTCACAGGCAAGAAATGTGCAGACTTCGTCAATCTGTCTACAATCACCCAGATGGAATCGTATCCATCCTTCGAACGAGGTAAACCGACCACAAAATCCATAGCTATCCTTTCCCATTTCCACTCGGGAATAGGAAGAGGCTGAAGCTTCCCAGAAGGCTTCTGATGTTCGGCTTTCACTTGCTGACACGTCAAGCATTTAGCAACATAATCAGCAACATCCTTCTTCAATCCATCCCACCAGTATAGATCTCTGATACTGTGGTACATCTTGGTAACACCTGGATGAACGCTGTAGGCTGTAGAATGTGCTTCCTCTAAGATCTCTTCTCTCAAATCATCCACATCAGGAACACAAAATCTACCACTGATCCACAACACACCATCATCATCAAGTGTGAAATCAGTGAACTTCCCTGCTCTGACATTCTCTACAAGCTCTTCCAGAATAGGATCTCGGCTCTGAGCTGCTTTAATCCTATCCCTCAGTACAGATCGTACTTTAAACTGAGCTAACAGTCCACCTGATCTACTGATCTTCATCATCAGACCTTGATCCACCATCAGATGCAACTCCTGGATCAATGGTCTCCTCTCCACACCGATGTGAGCAAGACTACCTGAGGACTTCCTACTCAAGGCATCTGCTACCACATTAGCTTTACCCGGATGGTAAAGAATCTCGCAATCATAATCCTTCAACAGTTCCAACCATCTTCTCTGCCTCAGATTCAAATCTCGCTGCTGGAAAATGTACTTAAGGCTCTTGTGATCAGTAAATATTTCACAAGTCACCCCGTACAGATAATGTCTCCAAATCTTCAAAGCAAAAATCACTGCAGCCATCTCAAGATCATGTGTAGGATAGTTCTGCTCATGCTTCTTCAACTGCCTCGAAGCATAGGCTATCACCCTTCCATTCTACATCAACACACAACCAAGACCAATTCTAGAGGCATCACAGTAAACTGTGAACTTATCTACACTATTAGGCAAAGCTAATACTGGCGCTGTGGTCAACTTCTCCTTCAATAACTGAAAACTATTCTCACAAGCTTCTGACCACTCGAATCTAACATTCTTCTGAGTCAAGCGAGTCATAGGGGCTGCTATCCTGGAAAAATCCTGAACAAACCGCCTATAATACCCGGCTAAACCCAGAAAACTCCGAATCTCAGTAACTGAAGTAGGTCTAGGCCACTCAGATACTGCCTCAACCTTCTGTGGATCAACCTGAATACCTTCTTTAGACACTACGTGTCCAAGAAAAGAAACACTCTCCATCCAGAAATCACACTTCGAGAATTTAGCATAAAGCTGATGATCTCTCAGTGTCTGTAGTACAATCCTCAAATGATATACGTGCTCTTCCATACTCCTCGAATATACCAGTATATCATCAATGAAGACTACCACAAACTGATCCACATACGGTCGGAATACTTTGTTCATCAGGTCCATAAAAGCTGCTGGTGCATTAGTCAAACCAAAAGACATCACCAGAAACTCATAATGGCCATATCGAGTGCGGAAAGCTGTCTTAGGAATATCAGATTCACTAATCCGCAGCTGATGATAACCCGACCTCAAGTCAACCTTAGAAAAGAACTGTGCACCCTGGAGCTGATCAAATAAATCATCTATCCTCGGGAGAGGATACTTGTTCTTCACTGTCACCTTATTCAGCTCTCTGTAGTCAATGCACAGTCTCAGGGTACCATCCTTCTTCTTCACAAACAAGACTGGTGCACCCCAAGGAGAAACACTAGGTCTAATAAAATCCTTATCCAACAAATCTTGCAACTGCTCCTTCAACTCTCTCAACTCTGCAGGAGCCATACGATAGGGTGGCATAGATATAGGAGTAGTACCTAGGACCACATC
Source organism: Mallotus nudiflorus (assembly GCA_947683625.1). Taxonomy (NCBI): domain Eukaryota; kingdom Viridiplantae; phylum Streptophyta; class Magnoliopsida; order Malpighiales; family Euphorbiaceae; genus Mallotus; species Mallotus nudiflorus. The sequence goes on along the minus strand of CANTUR010000431.1, from coordinate 1,173,229 downwards.
TATACAGAACTCAATCTCTCTATGAGGTGGTAAACCTGGCAACTCCTCGGGAAAAACATCAGGAAACTCACAAGCAACAGGAACATCTGTGAGTGACAACTTCTCCACTGACGTATCCCTAACCAATGCCAAAAACCCCTGACAACCTTTCCTCAACAACTTCCTAGCTGAAATAACAGAAATAAGATTCTGAGGTGCTGAACTCCTATCACTAACAAACTTAAATTCTACTTCACCCGGAATTCTGAAAATCACCTCCTTATTCCTGCAATCTACCACGGCATAATACTGGGATAACCAATCCATTCCCAAAATAACATCAAACTCCATCACATCCAACAAAATCAAATCGGCGGATAATTCTCTATCTCCCACGAGAACTGGACAACCAGAAAGAACAATATCGGCGTCCAAAGAATCACTTAGAGGAGTGGCAACAGACAAAGGAAAAGCCATCCTCGAAGCTTGCCAACAAGATTTAGAAGCAAAAATGGGAGAAACAAACGAATGCGTGGCACCCGGATCAAACAAAACCAAAGCATCCAGGTAACAAACAGAAAGAATACCTGCCACGACTGCATTAGATGCCTGAGCATCCTGCTGAGTCAGATGGAAGACTCTGGCCTGACCTCGACCTCCCTGCTGACTGGTAGAAGCCTGGCCAACACCTCTAGCACCTCCTCTAGTACCTCTACCACGACTCTGCTGTGGAACAAACTGAGTAGAACTCTGATGCTGGGCTGGTGGCAACTGAAATGGCACGGGTGCTGCACTAGCAATCGACTGCTGTGGGAATCACGGAATCTGCTGCTGCTGATATCCGGAATAAGGACACGATCTGGCAAAATGTCCTGTCTGCCCGCATCTGAAACATGTCAGCGGTGTCAGATAACACGGTCCCTGATGGACTCTACCACAAGTCTGACAAACACTGGCCGCTGATCCAGAACTACGACCACTGCTGCTGCTCGAAGCACCTGACCCAAATCTGAACGATCTACGCTGACCTCCACGACCATGTCTACTGCTCCGATGCACTCGCTGCTGCTGTCTCTGACTCTGCTGAGTCGAACCTCGCTGCTGACTACTCGAACCAATATGAAAACTCGAATACGGAGTAGCCTGCAATCCACTCGACTGAACTCCCAACTGGTAATAATCAGGCATCGCTCCCTGCCTAACTAACCTCAGCTCAATCTCCTTAGCTAGCTCAATCACAGACTCCAGAGTAAGACCTGCTGTGGGCATACCAGCAAAAGCAGAACCCAAACCAGTAACATAGGTAGTAACAGCGAAATACTGATCTCGCATCAGATCCTCAGCATATCTACCCAGACGAAGGAACTCTCGGGTATACTCCTCTACTGATCGATCTCCACGAGAAATACTAGTCAGACGGAGACGATAGCTCAAACGAAGAGGCTCTGGACAAAATCTCCTCATGAATCGCTCTTGAAACTGAGCCCATGTCATCGTCATCATATAAGGCTGGATCATCTGAATGAACCAATCCAAGGCTGGTCCCTCAACAGACAACTCAACGATCATGATCCGCTGGTACTCGGTATGAGCAGTCCGAGTCCTAGTCTCAATCGCATGCAGAAAATCTAAAGGATCAGAAGTACCATAAAAAATAATCCTGCCAACTCTGGCATAGAACAAAGCTGCCTCAGGGTCAGACATACCCTGCTGATAGGCAGGCTGAACAGGCTGAACAACTGGAGGAACAGGAACATCAAACTCAGGCTCAATAGGCTCCTCGTCCTGTAACTCTCTCTGCCTACGGCGACCTGCCGCTCCTCGAGGTCTACCTCTGTCATGACCTCTACGTCTAACTGGCTGCTCAGGAGGTAAAACCTCATCCTGAAAAGACTCATCATCCTCGGCCTCAACGACCGGTGGAGCGACACGCGCTCGCCTCCTCATTCTGAAAAGACAAACGGAAAGATTCAGACAAAACAGACAACGGAGGAATAACGCTGAAAACTACAGCAAGGAATACTCATCAAGACATACTCGAACCTAATACACTGCAGTAGTCCAACAGAAAACACAACTTTAAAACTAGGGCCACAACTCACATAACTAAGCCCTGACACAGAACTCCACTCTGATACGAACTTCGCTCTGATACCAACTTTGTCACGACCCAAAACAGGGGCCATGACCGGCGCTAGGGAACGGGAATTCTTTCGAATCCGGAACCCGTAGCAAGCCTAAAAATAAAATAAAGCATGCCATAATAACAATAAAAATATAATATGCAGCGGAAATAAAAATCATAATATCATTTTTCCATATCAACTGGATTTAAACTAAATCTCATCTCATCACATAGATGTACATAATCTTTAATACAAATCCAGTTTCAATGTAGTACATCTCTTTAAAATAAAGTACATGAAATCCAATACTTTAATTCACAACTACTGCAGTGTCTAGATAAAATAAATAAGACTCAAGTAGACAATTTACATAAAGAAGCCGGGGCGGAAGAAATCCGGCGTATCGACCTGCTACTGAGGTCTGAGGAAGTTGACTCTCCTGAAAAATAGTCAATGGAGGGGAGTCAGACCTCACTGAGTGAATTACTATAATATATATACATACACACTAAGTGATAATGCATACAATCAACAGTATATATATAATATTTATATATACAGGCAAATTCATACAGATGCAGAAAAATCATTTTTATATATTTTACTGAAAAATCCCAGTTTATGAAGGATCACATAGAACCCTAGAATATCGCAACCTCAGAAAATAGTGTTAAACAACACTCTGGCCATACAGGCTCACTTATACCAAATATATCCACTTAATCCATATGGACAGTAGACTGGCCCCGAGACACTAAGTCAACCGAGCTCCAGCAGTCTGACTGCCAGTGTGATTGGCCCCGAGACACTTGGTCAACCGAGCTCCAGCAATCACACCCACAAACCACATCTCACATATCAATAATCATATCAAACCAATATCCACAAATAGTTAGTAACATAGCCTAAAGCTATAGGCGTACCGGTACGTACTCGGTCCTAGTGCTGCCCACTAGGTAGCACGTTCTATTGATATCCTTCATTAATAAATAATAAAACATTCATTCACAAATACATGATGCATGAATTTAAATAAATCAACAATATAAACCATATATATACTGGAAATATACCAAACATAAACCAGGTATATTTTGAGTATATATATGTCAAATAAATCCAATCAAATCATGAATTAAACTAAAAATATATTTAAAAACATTTTAAATATATTTTATTAATAAAACATGTATATAATTTATTATATACCAAAAATATACTTGAATATAAATCACATTATTTATGCATATTCAGTCAAAATAAAACATGCATTTTCTAAATCATGCATCCTAAGCATATATATATAATATAGTAACTCACCTAATGCGCTCCACGAGACAGGTCCGACGGGCCTGGTCCACTAGCCCTCGGTCTCGGCGCAACTAATCAAGCAATAAATAACCGACATTAGAATAAACCTAACAGAAATCCTAGAATTCAATCTAGAGTATTAAACACAGAATCGAAAATTAGGGTTCGACTGGATATCACGTTTTACGAGAATTCTACCGAAAATCCGACAGAACCTCCCCTGTAAAACGGACATCTCTCTACTCAAAAGAGTAGAGCCGACCCTGCAAAGAAACACACTTCGAAAAACGAGCTCAACACAATCCAAAATCCCACGGTCGGACTCCAAACTATAGTCCACCGACCGGGGTCCACAAACACAGAACAATATTCCAGATACAACAAAAATATCCTTAAATCACAAAAATACATTTCATACGTAGAAATTACATAATTAACCTTGAAACACTATAAAAACCGATTAAAACTCATTTTATTAGAAAAACCGTATATTATATATATAATTGAAAATAATTCCCGAAAAATAGTTTTAATTAGTTAAAAATACTAAATAATTTGTAGAAATCATTTTTATACCTTAAATAAATATTAAAACCAATTAAATTACATTTTTAGACAATTTAGGGTAAAATTACCAAAATACCCCTATATATATATATATACCTAAATTACTTCAAAAATTCACCAAAAATCATAAAATTATCCAAAATTAATTTTCTCAACATATTTATCAATAATATCAATAATTAAACTCAATTAACCAATTAAATTCAATTTAAAACACAATTAACTTAATTTTCCAAAATCACCCAAACTTCAATAATTAAAAATAAATACTTAGAAATTCATAAAAATTCCAAATAAATTCCTATAATTCATTTCAACACCTAATTTAACCATAAACTCCAATTTCATAATTTAAATAATTAATTTCCGAAAATTAGAAAATAATATTAAAATATTCAAAAATACCCAAAAATGTAAACAATCTCCAAAAATTCTACAAAAATTCATACATGTAGATTAAGCTACTAGGAACAACATTTGTGAAGGAATTTTCCATGAATCATCCAAATCGAAGCTCAAAAAAATCAAAAACCAAAAGAGGCCGAAAACTTCAAATCAAAACCTAAGCAATTCTAGACCATTTTAGCTCAAACCAAAGCTAGAATAACACTCACCGGAGCTCAAGGAGAAGATAGAGACCGGCGGTGTCGAAAACGGTGGCCGGAGGAGGGAGAAACGGCGGTGAGAAGAAATGGTGGTCCGGCGCCCGCGCGGGAGAAGAAAGAAGAAGAAGAAGAAAAAGAAAAAGAAAGAAAAGGAAAGAGAAAGAAAGAAAAAGGAAAAGAAAAAAGAAAAAAAAAGAAAAAAATAAAATAATCAAATAATAATAAATAAATAATAAAATATTAGGGTAATAATAAACCCTAATTAAATAAATATACACACACAGGCTTTATTCAATAATTTAAAAATATGTATGAGTTCATGCAAACCCATAAATACATTTAAAATAATTAATAATACATTGTTTACGTGGAAATTTCCCCGAAAATGAAAGTCCCGGGAAAATTTTACGTAAAATACTGAAAATAATAGACAATAATTAAAATAGGTTTAAAATACATATCAACTCATAAAAATATCGTATAAAATATAGAAATCATTAACTCTGCATATCCCGGTACAGTGTAAAAAAAATATTTTTAAAAACACAGGATATTACACCAGTAGTCATTTGGATTAAGAAAGACGATTAGATTTGTGGTTTAGAGTTATACCATGATTTTTCCACTTAAAAATATTTTAAATAAAGGTTATTTTATTTCGAAGGTGTTTTTGAGATTTTATAAAATTCTTTTATGTTTATAAGTATGATTCTGATAAACTAATGATTTTAAATATAAATTATAAATATTATATTTTCATAAAATTATTTTAACAAAGGAGATTTTCAACATTATGTATTTCTTTATATTATCTTATTCAGTGAGATCTAACTTCCCTTAACTATTTTTCCAAGATCCTAGGAGTCTACTATTAGTTTTTCTTCTCTACATCGGATTCATTCTTCACCGACTTCTCTATATAGGTAATTGTAATCTTATTAATATTTGTAAAATAATTTGTAGTTAAGTAGTTTGAAGGATTTATTGTTATTATAATTGTATGGGTATGTGTTGCATTATAATATGCATTTTTGCATACACTTGAGTTGAGATGTTGGTGAATATGGTGATATTGGAGTAGTAGTGATTGATATGTATTATTGGAAGTGCCATTTGCATTTTATAGGTTTTGGTTTGTTCCTAGTACAAAAAAAATTTTTTGTCGGATTTTCATTAAAATTTTAAAGTGAGTTAATTTTATTGTGATAAATCTTTTAAGGTTAACTTTATTGTGATAAATCTTTTAAGCTTACTATGAGTTTCGAAAGTTTCGTGCTTTGCTATTCCCTAGTGCCGGTCATGCGCCTATGGGGTTCGGGTCGTGACATGTGGGGTATTGTTTCTTGTACCTCTCACATGCTCAACAAGTACTCTACAATTTGAGATACACTTATCTTCATCTTTCATTTACTGACACATTATTAAATTAGATCATGATCTGTTTGATGAAAACTAAAACTCCCAATTTCTATAACTGCTATATTATTATTAAAAATACATGGAAAGTATCCCAAATTAACAAAAATATATAAAGAATTATTTTATAAAAAACGTAAAATAAATATAAAGTATTCTAAATTGACAAAAATATATATAGAATTTAAAGGTATTTGATACAAAAGAAAATGTAGTGACAATTTTATTTTAAAAATTTTAAAAATGTTTAAAACGCAACTCTCTTAACTTTTAGTATTTAATAAGTTACTTCTTTTATATGAAATTATGTTTTATAAGGCATTATTTTGTATTTTGCAAACATATTAGACTACTTGAAATCTTAAAAATGTTAAGATTATATTTTTTGTACTTGAAATATATTGATAAAATTGATTATATTTTAGAATCATCATAAATTGAAATTATGACTTTATTTTCTATACCCAAAGTTTTGTTATCGCTTTTTAGAAATAGTAATGTTGGTTCAATCATAATGATTGTTACATTTTTTATACATTAAGAACTTGAATAATCAATTATGTACAAAAAATTTGTTACATGTGAGTTGCTTGTATTTATTTTGGTTATCACTTTCTATGTAATTTTATAATCCACTTGAGGAATTTATGAAATAAAATGTCAAAAAATATATTGACTAATATTTCACTAATAAAAAAGAGAGAAATTAAGGAAAAAATATATTTAAAAAAAATAGAAAAAAGAAATAAAAATATATAAAAAAATAAGGGAATAAGAAAAAATAAAAAGTAAAAAAGAGAAAAAATAAGGAAAAAAGATAAAATAAAAATTTATAAAAAAAGATGAAAAGGAAAAAAAAGAGAAAATAAAAATAAAAAAAAGGAAGGAAAAAAAAGAAAAAAGAAAAAATTATAAAATAAAAAATTATAGAAAGAATAAAAAATAAGAAAAATATAAAAAAAAAGAAGAAAAATGAAAGCTGTGAAGAAGTTAGTAAAAAAAATGTAGAGAAATAAGAAATATGGATGCATTTTTTAAAATATAAAATGTACTGTTATAATTATGATAGAGTAGTTTTATAATTAATGAAATTTTGAGGTGTTTTTATTGAAAATATTTAAAAAGGCTTTGTTTTTTTTTTTCGTAAAATGTCCCAAGCTTTTAATGCCTGAATTGGGCTCAAATCTTGCTCCGAGATGCCTACTGAACTGGGCTTAATTGGTAGTGAGGCTAGAACAGATGCCGGAACTTAAAGAAGTCGCTGACCATGCCGTCGTCGTTGTCAACGTCGTGTTCTTTTGTTACTTTTCGTGGTTCTCTCATCTCATCTCTGCAACATTCAGTTAACCTAACAGATCGATTCTAATCGATTTTTTTTTCTTAATTTGGATCGGCAAACGATGTTAGAGAAGGTCGGATTGCCGGCGAAACCATCACTGAGAGGGAATAATTGGGTGGTTGACGCCTCCCATTGCCAAGGATGTTCATCTCAATTCACCTTCATCAATCGCAAGGTTTTTGTTTTTTTTTTTGGTTTATCCATCAATATTAGCTTCGATTTGGATAATACTAATAATTATTCGAAATAGCAGCATCATTGCAGAAGATGTGGAGGTTTATTCTGCGGTGGCTGTACTCAACAAAGAATGGTACTGCGTGGCCAGGGTGATTCTCCTGTGCGGATTTGTGAGCCTTGTAAAAAACTAGAAGAGGCTGCTCGTTTTGAGCTCCGTTATGGAAACAAATACAGAGCTGCTGCTGCTGCTCGAGGTAACTTTCACTTTACTGGCTTAGATGTCGTTCACATTATCTTGAATTTAGTCAATTAGTCTCAAGCAGATGATAGATTTATAGCAATGCTAGATTTTTATAGTACTCACATAAACAGGAACAGGATGAACATGAGTGTTATATTAGTTTCAAGCAAAGAAAAAAGAAAATTGAAAAAAAACGGAGTTCTTAACCAAATGAGGATTCTAAACTACCTAGTTAAATTCATCACATAACCATTGCATTGTTTCATTTTCCCATCTCAACAACTAGTACAATCACTGTCTTCCTCCCACCCCCTTCCATCCTTTTAACTTTTTGTTTCCTTTCTAGATTCTTTCCTCCAAGCCAAACATACTATTCAGGTGTGCACTCAAATTTTCAACATTGCATAAAATAGTGTAATTGTTAAAAAAGTAGGAAAAGAGAAAAGGGAACCTGTTCAGCATAGTTTTGAGGAAGTGTTTCAATGGTGCTGTTACTTAGCTCCATTGCAAGGTCATAGCAGCGTAAATTGTTGTTTATCTGTAAATGATGTTTTACATTGGAAAACAAAAAGTAAATGCACACTGCATTCAAAATGAAAAATTAACAACAAAAATTATAGAAAAAGACATCAACCATTGCACATAAAGGTTCCAGCCCAATATCAGAAGCGGGTTCCTCAAGCCTCTTCCTTTCAGATGCTTGAAAATCTATCATCACCTAAAGAAAGACAAACAACAAAAATCAAACAAAGGAAGAATAAAAACTTTTGAGGCCGAGGGCAGAAATTCGCAGTCCTCATTGAAAGTATGAATTTAAGGTGCAGTTCGTAATGCTTTTCATCTCATAGTGTAACCTCAGGAAAAGAAAAAACACAAACCATGGATTCACAAAATACCATGAATGGCAAACTCTTTTCTTTATTACTACTAGGTGATTTATTTTTTACACATTTCCAGCATCATTGCTGGTGTTGAGATGCACATCGAGAAAATGTTAATATCTATGTTTCTATTTGTAACATATATTTCCAGAAATCAATAAGGTAACCAAAATCCTTAAGATTTACATTTGTTCTATTCCCAAACCAAAAAGAAGAATTCAAAGTTTCTCCACCTAGATGAGAAAAAAATATGAATTAACAAACACAACATGCCTATCAATTGATGGAAGATTTATGTCTCTGTCCTAAATGGTTACATTCCAACAGCCAAAAAATATTGAGACAAGATTCAAAAACAAAAAGAAAAATCACACACAAAATCTCCACATGGATCTTTGTCTTTATTAAGCTATTAAATAGAATGCAAGTTTAAGTAAATAATGCTTAATAAGTACAATTGCAGTGCAAAAGGATATTGGAACATAGGGAGACTGGAGAAGAAGCAAAAAAAGAAAAAAAGAAAAAAAAAAAAAGAAGAGAGAAAGAAAGAAAGAAGGTAAAGCTTCATATCTTTGCAACCTCGAGGAAATCTTTACAAGCATCTTCAAAATTAACCTGAAAAGAGAAGATCCCAATTCAAAAAGTAGCAAAAATCTAAAATCTAATTATTTTTTTATATGCAGGCTCCAAGCCCCAGAGTGATTAATTGATTTCAATCCATATCCAGATATAAGGTGAAGTAAAAGATAACTAGGAAATTCTTTGCCAATTGCAAGATATCAATAGTTTGTATATATCTATAGAATGGTGACTACTACTAGTGTCTTTGTGATCGTGCAAGATGTTTTATTCTTGCAATTAGTGACGAGAATGGAATGCTATAATATGCTATAATAACTGGGCTTTTTTTTATGCATTTGCCACAATATAAACCACAAACAAATACACAAGCAAGAAAATGGGTGGTAAAATCATAAAATAGTCCTCATAAAGAGGAACAAGCATAAAAAGAAGAAAGATTTGAAGAAACAAGGTAACAACAGAACTCAGGAGTAAGTCCACACACTGCAACCAAAACTATAACTCTAGGCTGAAAGCACAGCATATTTATTTATAGAAGAAAGCAGAGCATAACTAAGCTCTACAAACAATAATGGATCCTTAATCAATTCAGATACCTTAAAGATCTTGTTTAATAGGTAGTTTTAAGTATAGTTTGTAAAAAATTTTATAAATTTTAGCGCATGTTTGAAAGAGAAAAAAAAGTCAATTGGAAACAAAAAGGATGAGATATGACAACTGAGTGGCACTAGACAGTAGCCACTAAGACAACAGAAAAGTTTCAGAGCTGCCAAATATTCCACAATATTTAATTGCACAATTAAGAAAATGTCACCTCCTCTAAATGGACCCTAAAACACACTAAAACATCAAATTCTAGCCTTTCATAACCCCAGCTAAGAAAACCAATGCCCCAAAATTAATTGCTGCAACAGCTGTATGAACATTTACAGTACTCATATAAACAGGAACAGCATGAACATGAGTGTTATATTAGTTCAAGCAAAGAAAAAAGAAAATTGAGAACAATAGAGTTCTTAACCAAATGAAGATTCTAAACGACCTAGTTAAATTCATCACATAACCATTGCATTGTTTCATTTTCCCATCTCAACAACTAGTACAATCACTGTCTTCCTCCCATCCCCTTCCATCCTTTTAACTTTTTGTTTCCTTTCTAGATTCTTTCCTCCAAGCCAAACATACTATTCATGTGTGCACTCAAATTTTCAACATTGCATAAATTAGAGTAATTGAAAAAAGTAGGAAAAGAAGAAAGGGAACCTGTTCATCATAGTTTTGAGGAAGTGTTTCAATGGTGCTGTTACTTAGCTCCATTGCAAGGTCATAGCAGCATAAATTGTTGTTTATCTGTAAATGATGTTTTACATTGGAAAACAAAAAGTAAATGCACACTGCATTCAAAATGAAAAATTAACAACAAAAATTATAGAAAAAGACATCAACCATTGCACATTAAGGTTCCAGCCCAATATCAGAAGCGGGTTCCTCAAGCCTCTTCCTTTCAGATGCTTGAAAATCTATCATCACCTAAAGAAAGACAAACAATAAAAATCAAACAAAGAAAGAATAAAACCTTTTGAGGCTGAGGGTAGGAATTTGCAGTCCTCATTGAAAGTATGAATTTAAGGTGCAGTTCGTAATGCTTTTCATCTCATAGTGTAACCTCAGGAAAAGAAAAAACACAAACCATAGATTCACAAAATACCATGATGGCAAACTTTTTCCTTTATTGTTTGTCTTTCAAAATAATAAGCATTAAAAATATTACAATCAAATGGAATAATAAAAAATGATTTAAGTACCCTTGTTGTAGCTTGCATTCTCTCAACATATGAGTTCATGAGGGGATCAATGGCACCACTCTCTGTGCAGACTTGAGCCAGAGACTCATCAACACCAAGCCCAATCAAATTATCTTGATATTCAACTACCCAACCAGTTACCTACTCATTAACAATCAAAATTATAAACCACTCAATGTGCCTGATAATATTGATTTCTTTTTCAACTTCTTACATTATGCCATAATTTAAACTTTAGATATCTTTCTATCTTAAATTTAGTATTAGCACAGATATCAAATACATTTCGCTTATAGAAGAGAGATTTCGCAGTCAATTCCCAACTGTGAAAGTTTCATTTGGTTGGGTTGACCTCAAAAGTAATCATGCTAGAAAGTTGCAGCAGGCATAAACCAAACTTTACAGCAGTTAATGCTAATGCAAATTAAATGGGTCATATTGGCCCATGATCAACCCATACTGCATGGTAAAACATCCAAACACTCAAGTCTCCTTTACAATTAAATGTACCTCATGGATGCCAAAAGTGCAATAGGAGAAATACCTTTAAAGTCTCTATATTTGATAGTTCATTGGCCCTATTGCTGACCAATCTGAGCATCTGAATGAACCTCTCAGTATATAGGTTTACCATAAGTTGAAATATTTCATATCTGCCTACGTCAAAGATCAAATTAATGGACTATAGGAATTTCTTAGCAACAACTACAAATATTCTTGTGGTGATAAGCTCAGCTGTGAAGAACAGTTATGGCACAAATAATTGTATGAGGGCAACATTTATTTAACGGGATATAAAGTATAGCAATTCATTGAAATTGCTAATGTCAACCAGGCATTAACAGAAAATAAAATGTGGACATTAGAAGATTTAGATTATGAGTTCACTGTTCCAAATTAGATGCAATAGCTTTAAAACATTATTCTTAGCTTTAAAACACTATTTTTAGTAGATGCAATAGCTTTAAAACATTATTCTTAGCTTTAAAACACTATTTTTAGTGTGCATATCCTATAAAATATGGTGGCATTTTGAAGAACTTAGACAAAAAGGCTGGAAATCTGAGAGATGAAATGTTGGACCCTTTCAGGCAGAAAGCAAATATTGTTTCTCTTCTCTTGAATACAAAAAGATGATTTTCCTAATTTACATTAATGTATAGCGCTTACTGGCTATGTGTTTATGTCATTGTACAGACTGGCTGATGAAAAAGTACAGAAATGGAACAACTTGTGTCAATATGGTGTTCCTTATTTTTTCCACAATTCCTTGGAAAGGAAAGATAGTCTTGGGGAAAATGGATGTGTTTTGTGAGGCAGAGATGCGGTTAGATGATAGTTTCTGTATGAGGATGACCTTGTTGCATATTCGAAATGGTGGGATTTGGGGTGAGCTACGAGGAGATGTAGAAATTGATCTATTTGACAAGATTGTTTTTTAACTGTATTAAAATAGGAGGACAAGAAAATATTAAATAATGTTGTTTCTCTCCTTGTCCACCTTATTTGGCTCAATCGATAACAACTCAGACATTATCTTGAATTTAGTCAATTTAGTCTCAAGCAGATGATAGATTTATAGCAATGCTAGATTTTTATGTGCCTATGTTACTTTGTGTTGGTGTTTGGAAAGTCTAAACAAAATGCAAGCCTTCAATTCAATTCTGTTCTGTTTAGTTACCAAGTGTTCAATTGAATTTTTTTCTTGAATGTGATTTATTGCAATTTTGTTTTTTGTGCAGGAAGTTCTAGATTTGCAGTGAAGAATGAGGATGGAATTTTGAATCAGATATTAGCTAATGATGTGATGTCTGGTGTTCAAAGGTCAAGTAGTAGCAGTGCCTCATGCTCTGCGGCTCAAGAAGTTTCTGTGCTAGATAGTGGAGATGAGCTTCATAGGAGTCGTTCTGCTGTTGATGAGACTAATCTTGTACAGAATGAAACAGGATCATCAATTAGTCCAGAGGAGTTGCGGAAACAAGCTGCAGATGAAAAACAGAGATATAAAGTTTTGAAAGGGCAGGGGAAGTCTGTGGAAGCGATGAAAGCATTTAAAAGAGGGAAAGAGCTTGAGAGGCAGGCTGATGCTTTGGAGATATCTATAAGGAAAAACCGCAAGAAAGGTTTCTCTTCTGGAAACATGGCTGATGCTCAGGATAAAGATGGCTTCAAAGAATCTGGCAGAAAAACTAAAGTCCTTGCTCAAGTAGGTAAAGAGAAGGATGATTTTAATGCAGAGCTTAGAGAATTGGGTTGGACTGATGTGGATCCTCATGATGAAGATAAAAGATCGACAGCTATGAGTTTGGAGGGTGAACTGTCTTCTCTCCTTGGAGACACCTCTCAAAGGACTAATAAGGGTGTGGTGAAAAGTGGAATTGACAACACTCAGGTTATTGCACATAAAAGGAAGGCCCTTGCATTGAAGCGAGAAGGGAAGCTTGGAGAAGCTAAAGAAGAATTAAAGAAAGCTAAAGTCTTAGAAAAGCAGCTTGAAGAACAAGAACTCTTGGGTGGAGCTGATGATTTTGATGATGAGATATCTGCACTAATCCGTAGTATGGACGATGACAAACAAGATGAATTAGTTGGTTATGCGCAGGATCATGGTTTTGATTTTGATCACCTCATGGGCACAGTGGATGATCTTGGTGACAATAGAAACTTGGATGTAACAGCTGAGGATCTAATGGATCCTGAAATTGCTGCTGCACTGAAATCATTAGGTTGGACCGATGATTCTGATAATCAGTCTGTGCCCATTGACAGAGAGGCATTACTGAGTGAAATTCATTCATTGAAAAGAGAGGCACTTAACCAAAAACGGGCAGGTAATGTTGCAGAGGCAATGGCAAAGCTGAAGAAGGCAAAGGTGCTTGAAAGGGACCTGGGAAGTCTGGATAGTGAGGATGACAACTTAACAATGCAAAATGCTCCAGTTATTCAGAAAGTTCCAGTTTCTCAAGATATTCCTGAAAAGAAAGATGCGGGTTCTAGACTTTCACCAAAGAATAGATTGACAGTTCAGAAAGAACTTCTGGCTTTGAAAAAGAAGGCTCTCACTCTGAGAAGGGAAGGGAGATTGGATGAGGCTGAGGAAGAATTAAAGAAAGGCAAAGTTCTTGAACATCAGCTTGAAGAGATGGACAATGCTTCGAAAGCTAAGGCTATGCAGGTAACTGTTGATAGCAATGACCTGAGTTTGGCACATGAAAATTCTGATCTTCATGGAAATTTTTCCACTGTGGAGGGGGAAGAGGATGTAACAGATCAAGATATGAATGATCCAGCATACCTTTCTCTTCTAAGGAATCTGGGCTGGAAAGAAGATGAGGCTGCCAGTCCTCCAATGAAACATACCAAGGAAAATGGAAATCATTTTATCAAAATTAATGAGCCCTTAGTTTCTCATGCAGCTGGTAATATCTCATCAAGGTTATCAAGGAGAAGTAAAGGTGACATACAGAGGGAACTCTTAGCCCTAAAAAGGAAGGCTTTTGCTTTGAGACGTGAAGGGAAGACTGATGAGGCAGAAGAAGTTCTTAGCTCTGCAAAAGAGTTAGAGATCCAGATGGCAGAGATGGAAGCATCAATCCAAAAAGAAATTCAAGTTGAATCTAAAAGATCCAAGGATGATGATGATGAGTTTGTGAGTCCTCCATTGAAACCTTCTAATGAATATGACAATCATTCTCTTCAAACCACGGAGTCTTCAATTACTCATACATCATCTAGTATTTCGTCAATGACATTGAAGAAGAGTAAGGGTGAAATTCAGCGGGAACTCTTAGGCCTAAAGAGAAAGGCTCTTGCTCTGAGACGCGAGGGAAAGGCTGATGAGGCGGACGATGTTCTTAGATCTGCGAAAGCATTAGAGACCCAGATGGTGGAGATGGAAGCATCTAAGAAAGAAATTCAGGTTGAGTCCAACAGGGCTAAAGATGAAATGAGTAGGGCTTCTCTTGCCAGAGCAGCTGGAGAAGAAGATGCTGATGATGTTACGGAGAAAGATATGTATGACCCTGCATTACTTTCAATGTTAAAGAATTTTGAGTGGAAAAATGAAGAATTTCAACCAGTTACTGCAGAAGGAAAAGTGCCTAAAAATGTTTTTGTTAGTTCTGTTTATTCCACCAACCCATTTGCAAATTCACTGTCCACTAGCATTTTGTATGGGACACCAAGTGGTAAGGAAGAAGCTCAACAAGATCGTATGGGAGGAGAAGCTGAGCCCTCTGATGGCACAGGGTCTCTAGAAAATGTTGGAACAAAACTAGGCATGGATTTTGTTCATCCACCTTGCCAGCCTGGAAACACAATGGACCTGCTGACAGGTGATGGAAGGAAATGTTCTCAAATGCCAGCTTCAAAACCAGAAAGCATAGTCAATTCTGGTTTTGATATTTCCTCCTTGGCTGAAGCCCGTGTTCAGGTTGAAACTTTGCCAAGTTCCCCAGGAAATCTCAGAAGCAAAGAAGATAAAGTTAGCGTTGGTCCTGATGCTTCAAGTTGGACTCAGGGCCATGCTCATCGAGAGTCTTTGACAAGCTCCCCTGAAAATCTTGGGAGCAAGGTAAATGTTACAACTGAAAAGAGGGAACACATTGTAGCTGCAGATGTGAAGCCAGGTACTTATGAAACAAAACCTCAGGGATTGCCTTCTCAAAACAACCAAAGTAATATTCAGCAAGAAGTTTTAGCCCGGAAGAAGAAGGCAGTTTCTTTAAAGAGAGAAGGGAAGTTGTTAGAAGCTCGGGAAGAACTCAGGCAAGCTAAGCTGCTAGAGAAGAGTTTGGATGCAGAGACCACTGAAATTGAACCCAGTATACACAATGTGTCAACTTCTGTCTCCACTGCTCCTCCTGTTCAACAAAAAGAGCCTGACACATCAAAGTTGGCTACAAAACCATTGTCTGGCCGTGATCGTTTCAAGTTACAGCAGGAGTCCCTTGGCCACAAACGTCAAGCTCTGAAACTGAGAAGAGAAGGCCGGATGGAGGAA
This sequence comes from Mallotus nudiflorus, assembly GCA_947683625.1. Lineage (NCBI taxonomy): Eukaryota > Viridiplantae > Streptophyta > Magnoliopsida > Malpighiales > Euphorbiaceae > Mallotus > Mallotus nudiflorus. The sequence continues at coordinate 1,157,198 of CANTUR010000431.1, read as the reverse complement.
GCAGAAGCTGAGTTTGAATTGGCCAAGGCTCTTGAAGTGCAATTGGAGGAGATGGCTTCTCAAAGTTCTGGCAATTCTTCTGTGGGTATAGCAGAACCTGTGGATGATATAGTGGTTGAAGATCTTCTCGATCCTCAACTTCTGTCTGCCCTGAGAGCTATTGGTATTGAAGATGTTAATACTGCATCAAAAGACCCAGAGAGATCAGTGCCTGTAAAAGTTAATCCTGGAAAGGAAGAAAATAATACCCATGAGAAAATTCAGCTGGAAGAGAAGATCAAGATGGAGAAGGTAAAGGCAATAAATTTGAAACGTGCAGGGAAGCAAGCTGAGGCTTTGGAAGCACTCAGGCGGGCCAAGTTATTTGAAAAGAAACTGAGTTCTTTGGCATCAAATTGAGGAATAACTTATTCAAGTTGTCAGACAAATGGTGTTCCAGAAATACTCTCCTTGTGAAGTCACTGGAAAACAGGATGATTAAAGATTTTTTAAAATGCATATTAATTTGTATTATAGAATATAGCAAAGCTAGAGTGAAACTGTACCATTGTCCAAATTTGTTTCATACTTTTATGCTAAGAATGCAGAAGAAGGCTACTGTAATAAAAGGTATATAAAATGTGCACTGATCCCATGGCTTATTTCTGTAGATGAAAAACGAGATTGAAATTATTAGCTTCATGATCTATATTGCTTGTAAGTTATTGTGCTATATCTCTAAACCTTGAAAGCAGCAGAAAACTTGTGATTTTATGCACTAAGTGAACCTCTTTAGTTGAGGCTACTCAACATTTGTAACAAAAAAAGGGCCAAAATTCCAGAGTCATGATATGGTTGTGCATACAATTTGGGGTTTTTTACATCAATATAACCAAAAAAAAAAAAAAAAAAATTTAAAATTTCGTTCAATACTAATTTTTTTAACTTTTTTTTTTAATATAGATTACTTCCCTTCTCACCTTTATTTTTAGGGTTTTTTTTTTTTTTAACTTTTTTTTCTTTTTTACTGATTTTTTCAACCTTCTATTTATTTTTTTCCAACATTTTTTTTCTTTTTTACTGATTTTTTTCAACTTTTTTTTTTTTTGCTTTATATTGTCTTAATCTATTTTTTCTCAATATTTTTACACTCAACAACTTTTTCTAAAAATTTTTTTACCGTCTTCTTTTTTTTTTTTTCTAAATTTTTTTTGCTAAACATTTTTTCAATTTTTATGGTACTATATTTTTTTTGTCAACGTTTTTTTATTTTTAAAATAATGTCTTCATTTCATTCTCAACATTTTCTTTTTTTTGCACACTATTTTTTTTCTTAAGACTTTTTTTTTTTCAAATTAATAATTATGAACTAAATATATTCAATTGTTGTTAAATTAAGCAATAAATATCTTCAACTACTGTAACAACAATAAATAAATAAAATTTTCTCCTTTTATATTCTTAAAAAAATAAGGATTTTATTTGTTTTTTAAAATGTATAACAACTTTTAAAAAAAAAATTATTACTTATTGATCATCAATATATATTAAGTTTACAATCCTCATGATATATTTATAATATCAATCAAAAAACACAAAAAAAAAAAAAATCAATAAACCGAAACAACAAAAAACAACTGAAACAACAAAAATTAACAAAATTTTACAGTTATTGATTGTTATTGTTTTTTTTTTTTAAATTATTTTTTCATTATTAATAATAAAACGAAAGCCATAATTAATTTTTTTACTTTTATTAGTATTAATGATAATAATAATATTTTTTTTGACATATTTCATAATTTTTATTGTTTTTGTCACAATCCGAACCCAAGGGCACATGACCAGCACTAAGAAATGAGAGAACATAAAATTATTGAAACTTATAGTTAGCCTTAAAAGAAAAACACGGAATATTTCACTTTAAAACCTCACAATAAAATAATTAAATCATAATGCACGTTATCAAACTGATTTTTCTCAATTTAATTAAACCATAATATCATAGTGTATAAAATAAATAAACATAATTAGTTATACAAATAGTATTTAAGTACATAAATCTCAATACATAATATCCAAATTAAAATATACAGTTATATAGTTCTTTACTGCGGTATACGGATACTAATACAAATGCAACTATACATATCTACATAAGATAGTCGGTGAAAAAGCTACACGGCATAGAGAAGCGGACCTAACAAAAAACTCCCAAACTCCTGAAAAAAAAATAAATTGAGGGGAGTCAGATCTCACTAAGTAAGCTAATAAAAGAAATGAATGTAGTTTGAAAATTTCACTTAAAATAAGTTTTTATGAAAATATAATATATTTATAATTTTATTCAAATTCTTTGATATATATATAAGAAACTCATTTTTCAAAAGGAAAGAAATAAATATTTAATTGCTTTTTAAAATATTTCAGTATAAAAAACTAGATAGAACTGGAGTTCTCAATTTTAATAGTCAATCGGCTCCCTTATATCCAAAACTGCTAGATCCCGAGAGCAAAGTATTGTCAAGATGCATAGCCGCAGTCACATCACTTAATCCAATATCGCTAGCGGTGTCCGAGAGCAAAGCATCACCAGACCATCAGCCCCAGTGATTTAATAAGTATTAATCCAACTATACTAATGATGTCTGAGAGCAAAATATCACCAGACCATCAGCTCCAGTAATATAATTAATATATTCAAATATTTTACCAGTGCGCATGTGGTCCTAATGAAACTCATCAGGTAACTCATTTTATCTTAGTTTATTTAAAACAAATGAAATTAAATAAAACAATGAAAATTACAGTAAATAAAAATAAAATAAAATAAAATAAACCAACTATAATTTAAATCATGCATCATTATTTAAAAGTACCAACTAGAATCTCACAAATATATAATTCATCAAAATTTAATATGATTTAAATTGAAAGACCTGACACTCAAATCAAATATTAACTTACAAAATGAAGACACTCTTTTGATACGTCGTGTCTGACCTCGATTGGTAGATGCGACCGGAGGGGCGGCTAAAAGACAAAATGAAACAATAAATCAGAAAACAGAACCCCTAACTTCTAGAATTTCTAAGGAAGACTTGACTCAGAATTTAAAATTTAGGATTGACTCGATGTCACGTTTTACGAGAAATCTATCAAAAATTCGGCAGAGTTTCCTATGTAAAACGGACATCCCTCTACCAAAGTAGAGTTAATCCTGCAAGCAAACACACTTTTAAATTCACACAAGATAAACACCTCAAGTTGGAACTCCAAACTACTCAAATCCCCAACCGAGGTTCACAATCTACCAAAAATAAATAATTTAATAATAAATATTTAAAATCATTTAAAAATCCAAAAAATACCCAAAATGCCACAATTTAATTTATTTAAATAATAAAACATTAAAACTAATTATTTTTCCAAATTAGATAATAAAATCTCAATAATTTATATAATATTAATAAAATCTAATTTTTTACAATTATTCATCACAAAATAGTCAAATTCATATTTAATTATTTAAATAGCTTAAATATATTATAAAATTAATTAAAAACCCATTTAATCACAAAATAATAAAATAATTTAATATTTGAATATAATTTTCAAAAATTAGAATTAATTAGTTAAAAATAGTAATTAATTTATAAAAATTATTCTAATACTCTATAAAATTCTAAAACCATTTAAAATATAATTTAACTATATTTTCAACAAATTACATAATTACCCCAAAATTCCAATATTAACATAAACATAATAATTCCTCAAAAATAATATTAATTTACTAAAAATAATTTTATTAACACAAAAATTACTAACTTAATATACTAATCACTAATTACTCAATTCCAACCAAATATAATTAATTAACATAATTAACAAAATATACAATTTATATTATTAAAATATTAAAAAATTCTCATAATTAAAATTAACTAAAATAATTTAAAATCAACTAAGTACATATAGATAAACTCAAAAATCAATCAAATATTAAAAATAAATTAAGCAAAAAAAATTTATTAATTAACTAAAAATTAAAATAAACACAATAACTAATAAACAACTAACAATTAACTAACAAACAACACAGAATCAACCCAGAAATCAACCTCACAACTCAACTAAATTAGCTTAGAACTCACCTAAAGCAGAATTCTAGGACAGGGAGGTTGCTGTTGCTGCTGCTGTCACTGATACCATTTGCTGTTGTTGCTGTGGTTGCTATTGTTGTTGTTGCTGCCACTATTGTTGTTGATGTTGTTGTCGTTGTTGATGTTGTGGTTGATGCTGCTAGAGGAAGAAAGAAACAAGCGGTGGTTGCTGGAAAGAAGAAAGCAACAAAAAGAAAAAAGAAGCAGGCGGTGGTTGTTGGAAATGAAGGAAGACAACAAGAAGAGGGCAGGAATTGGACAACAAGGAGAAAGAAAGGGAAGGGCATGGGAAATGGGAAAAAAAGGAAAAGTGGGGTGGGTGTGTTTTTAATAAATAAATAAATAAATATATATATATATACCCACTCACCACACATACATAAATATATAATACAATAATAATAATAACTATAGTAAAAAAAATATTATGTAAATAATAAAATGAGATGGAAATAATAAATATATATTAATTGTTTCCAAATAGAATTTTAAATTTAGTAATTAAATATAATTTTTTTTGTAATAATAATAATAATATACGATAAAAATTATTAATAACGTTGCAAACCTCGATAATTAATTATATAAAATACTTTTAAAAAATTCAGGTTATTGCAGTTTTTGGTTGTTGTTTTTTCTTTTTAACAAATATCAACAAACATAAACAACAAAAATAATTGAAAACAACAACTAAAACAACTAAAGCAACAAAAATAAACTAAAACCAAGAAAAGCAACAAAAAATTGCAGTTGTTGATATTTGTTCTTTTTTCAATTTTTTCATCATTAATAATAAAATTAAGACCATAAATGTAATTTTTACTTTTATTAGTATTAATAACAAAAAAAATATTTTTTTGATATATTTCATATTTTTTTATTATTTTTATTGAAAAAATAATTATTAAATACTATGGGTAATTTTTACTTTAATTAGTTTAATTTATAAATTCTAAACAATTATGAAAAAAAATTTATTGAATACTATGGGTAATTTTTAGTTTAATTAACTTAATTTTTATATTCTAAATAATAGTAAGTTTTAAAATAAAAATTTTTTTATTTTAAATATAAAATTAAATTATTTAAAATATACAAATCAAATAAATACATACAATAAATTTAAATTAAAAATGACTTCAACAATAATAAATAGATAAAAAAATAAAAAAAAAAAAGTAAAAACACCGAAATATACCAAAAACTTTCAAAAATATATCAAAAGGAGGACAGAAATGAAAACAAAGAAAAAAAAAACTGAAAGAGAAAAAGGGGTCAGACCATGAATGATAACAGTGTGTTTGACTTGACCCATATTTATAATTAACTCTACAATTTGATGGATATGCAAACACAGGTGCCTAGTTAGTAATTCATTGCAGAGAAACATGTTCGTTTCCAAACAATTATTAGTCTACTAATGTCACAAGGAAATAGAAGAACATAAGACTTCAAAGTTGAAATCCCAGGTCCAGAGGAAAAAAAAAATAAAAAAATAAATAAATTTATTGTATAAATTTTTGTAATTTTTCTATTTGAGTGTTTATTTTTTTTCTATTTAAATGTTTGAATTTTAAAAGAAATATCAATTAGATATATTTAATTTACTTTAAATTGACTGTGTGTTTAATTAGTTCAAATGGATTTAATTTTTTTCCAACTCATATATTATTTTTTCAGTTCATTTCTTATTGTTGTTCACTTAAAAAAAAGATAAAAATAGTTGAAAAAAAATGGATCTGTTTAAGTTGAATAAATACATAATTAATTTAAAATAAATTGAATATATCTAAATTGATATATATTTTTTTAAAATACAGATACTTAAATAAAAAAAATTACATTCAAATAAAAAAATAACAAAAGTTACAAAAAATTTATAATTTTTCGGAAGAAAAAAAAAATAAACAAAGAAGATGAGCACACTCGATGAGAATGAGACCCACTTCTCACCAACCCAGGTGTCCCACTTTACTTAACAAACCACGTTTTTTCTCAATCTTGACTTGATATAGTGCATTTTCTTTAGATTTTCCTGTATATTTTTTCAGCACATTGCAAATTTGAAATAAAAATAGTTACGTTTCTGACAAGATTTTAAGTAGTTTAATGGGTATGGACAGATCAACAATATATATTTTCCAAAAAAAAAAATCAATAATATATATCCTCCTGCATGTCATCATAATTCTCGTAATCATCCTAATAAAGTTATCCTCAAACAGGTTCAATGAATATTTCAAGAACAGAGGACTAGAACCACTACTTTCTTTCAATGGTGAATTTTGAATCGTAAAATTTTATGAACCTTTTTTTCAAAAAAAATAAAATAAATGTGCAGTTAAAATGTTACTCCCTTCATTTAATTCCAATTGTCATTTAAGATAATATTATAAAAATTAAAAATCATATTTAATAAATATAATTATAGGTATAAATGACTATATAATATTTCTTTTAAAAAAAATTTAAAATTAATGTGAATTATAATTAGTCCAATAGAATATTTATTCTAAAATTAAGATATGGGTAAAATTGAAAAAAAAAAATTTATTTTTTATTGGTAATTTAAGACCGTCAATTAAATTAAAAAAAATTCAATTTTCTTAAAATACAATTGAAATGAAACGGAGTAAATATATACTTATATTGCCCAAATAATTACTCTAATTTAAAATGAATGAAATTACTTTCTTCATCTCAAAATTATAATTATTTTTTGTTCGTTTTAATTATAATTTTTTTTAAAAAAAAAATATATTGTTAATTTACTTATTTACTAATGATTTTTTTTAAAAAATATATTGGTTGGCGTCTGCTGTCAAACTGGAAGCTCTCTGGGTAAAAATTCTGAAAGCTAAATATGTGAAAGATGATATTTTTCCTACTCAGCTTCGGGTCCGTCATGGTTGCTTGAACATTTGGAGATGGTTGTGTTCTATATGGGATACAGTTTGCAGGGTATTCTTGGCATATTGAGGATGGTCAAACTGCTAGCTTCTGGGATGATAATTGGCTGGACGAGATGGTTCCCCTTGGGACGATAGCTTTGAGGGATGTCTCCCCTGTTGATAGAAAGCGACCTGTGAGCTGTTATGTTAATACAGAGGGGCAATGGAAGTGGGACGAGTTTCAACACTTGCTCCCTCACTATGCTGCTCTTAGATTGGCTTCTGTAATCCCTCCTCAGTTGGGTAATGGCAAGGATTTTATTTTTTGGAATTTTTCTAAGTCAGGGGGATTCTCAACGAAGTCTGCTTATGATCTCATATGTAATTTTGATTCACAAGATTCTAATCATCTATGGACTAAGGTCTGGAAAGGGAAAGGCCCTCAACGCATTAAATCTTTTCTTTGGTTAGTGTCTCGGGATAGAATTCCAATGAACTTGTTATGTTTCAAAAGGATGGCCATTCCCTCTCCGGCTTGTGTCAGATGCGGACAAGATGAAGAATCAGTGGCCCATGCTCTTAGGGACTGCTCTGCTGCTTCAAGGGTATGGAATTATTTTGTGCCTGTGAATAGAAGAGATGGTTTTTATCGTTAAAATGTTGGGAACTGGATTTCTTGGAATATTGCAAATAGGGAAGTGATCTTTGCAGGCTTCGAATAGAGATCACTGTTTGGTATTTGTGGCAATGGCATAATCAACTAATTTTTTGTGATCATGATATAAATTTGGAGACAGTTATCCACCTTATCATTCATCGCTGTCAGGAAGTTTGCAATGCCAAAGTGAGCTATTCTCGCTTGCCTTCTACCGGGGGCGTTCAGAATTCTAGAAGCATAGGATGGCGCCCTCCTAATGCTGGGGTTTGTAAGCTTAATGTGGATGGCAGCTGCAGACCTCCTTTGATGCAGGCAGGAGCTGGTGGGCTCCTTAGAGACCATTCAGGAAATTGGCTGACAGGATTTATGCAAGGTCTTGGGATTTGTACGGCTCTTGAGTCTGAGCTATGGAGCATCCTTATAGGTCTTCGGACTGTTCAACATATGGGCATTACCAAGTTAATTGTGGAGTCGGATTTGCTGTTGGCTGTTGAAGCGGTTTATGGTAGGACTGTGCTTTTTGGTAATTGCAGTCAATTAGTTTCCTTAATTCAACTCTCAAAGGTAACTGGGAAGTTAGCTGCGCTTTGGTGGTAGGGATAGCAATGGTTGTGCAGATTGGTTAGCCAAGGAAGCTGCTTCGAGTAAGGTTGATCTCACTATCATTCAGTCTCCTCCTACAGGATTATTTGATCGTCGCAGATAGATTCTAGTTCTATAGCTATTGGTGATCTTAGCTCTTGTTAGTTTTGCTTTTGTTCGGGCTTTTTGCCTTGTATTTCTAAAAATAAATAAGATGAAAATCAATTTCATTCAACAACTAAAATTTCTTTTATAAAAAAATATTTTTATAATTATTTTTTATATATAAAAAATTAACATTATAATTATTTTTTTATATTAAAAATTAATATTATAATTATAATATTGATTTTTATATATAAAAAATAATTATAAAAATATTTTTTTATAAAAAAAATTGTAGTTGTTGAATGATATTGATTTTCATCGTATTTATTTATTTTTAGAAATACAAGGCAAAAAACCCGAATTAATATTATAATTATGTGTATTATAAATATTTTTAAAATAAATATAATATTTGAATGTTTGATCAATTTATAATTGATTTTACTTGATTCCTAAGGGAATCAATAACCATTCCTTAAGAATAAAATGAGAATGGTGATTTTCATTAATAGAGGAATCATATTTCCATTTTCATGTTGAATTTTAACCAACCAAACACTAAAAATCAAAATTATCCATTATGATTCTAATTTTTACCTTTATTTTTTACCAAACAAACAGACATGTTTGGTTTATGGAATAGACAAAGAATAGAATAACTATTTTATAATAATTAGCTATCCTTTACTTTGGTTCAAATTTTATTAAGAAATACTAATTCTATAGAATAACAATTTTATAATTTTTTAAGAATAACAATTCTGCTAAAAACTAAAGAATTGGTATTCTTTGTCCCATAGAATAGACCATTTCCATTTTTACCCTCACAAAATTTATCATTCTTAGTGTTAAAAAAAAATCATCGTCTTCTTCTCTACCTCACATCATCGTCTTTACCTTTCCTCATCCTCTTATTCGATGGTCACCTTTGTAATATCCCGTGTTTTTAAATAGTTTTATATTGCATCGGGATATGCAGTGTTAATAAATTTTATACATAGTTATGATATTTTTATGAGTTTGATATTTATTAAGGCTTATTTTAATTATTCTTAATTATTTTAAGTACTTTACGTAAAATTTTCCGGAGAATTCTATTTTCGGAAAAATTTACACGTAAATTATTTATTATTAATTATTTTAAATAGATTTTCGCATTTGCATGAACTCATATATATTTTAAAAGTACTAAATAGAGTGTATATATTTAAATTAAAATAGGGTTTAATTAATTACCCTAATTTTTATTATTTATTATTTAGTTTAATTAATTATTTTTCTTTATTGTATAAATTATTAAAAATATTAAATTATGTGTGTGGTGTATATTTAATATGTGTGGGGATATATATTATTATAATATATAGTTTGAATATATATATATATATACATATATACTTAATTATTTAACAAAAATATAAAGTTTGATTTATTTACAGTTGTGCCATTGAAACTCCCTCTCCCTCCCGATCGTCTTCCTCATGAATCCGGCCACTGTCACGCCATTCCCTTGCCGTCGGTGTGCCTCCCGGCATGCCACCCTCCTTCCTTAGCCTTCCTTGCCACCAGCAGCAGCCGTTTCCGACGTCGAAGGAGCTCGAAATCGTCGGAAAGTCGAAACTCATTTTCACCGTTGATCGATGCGATTCCAGCCACCATTTTTGACACTGCCGGTCTCTTTCTTCTCCTTGAGCTCCGGTGAGTGTGATTCCAAACTTTTTTTCACTTAAAGTGGTCTAGATTTGCCTAGGTTTTGATTTTGCAATTTCGGCCTATTAGGGTTTTTGATTTTTTTGAGCTTCAATTGATTGATTTATGAGAAATTCCTTCACAAAATTTGTTACCCTTAGCTTAATATTTATGTGTAAAATTTATTTTGATTTTTGGGTATTTTTGAATATTTTATTATTATTTTCTAATTTTCGAAAATTAATTAATTAAATTGTGAAATTGTGTTTTATGATAAATATAGGTGTTGAAATGAATTATAGAAATTTATTTGTAATTTTTATGAATATCTATGTATTTATTTTGAATTTATTTAGTTTATGTAATTTTGAGAAAGTAGGGTTAATTATGTGTTTAATTGAAATTAATTGGTTAATTGAGTATATTTATTGATATTATTGAAATATATGTTGAGAAAATTAAATTTGTGCAATTATATTAATTTTGGTGAATTTTTGAATTAATTTTAGTATATTTATATATATAGGGGTATTTTGGTAATTTTACCCTAAATTGGCTAAAAATGTAATTAAATTGGTTTTAATAGTTATTTAGGGTATAAAAATGATTTCTATAAATTATTTAGTATTTTTAACTAATTAAAACTATTTTTCGTAGATTATTTTCAATTATATATATAATATACGATTTTTCTAATAAAATGAGTTTTTATTGATTTTTACTGTGTTTTAGGGTTAATTCTGTAATTTCTACTTATAAAATGTATTTCTATGATATAAGGGTATTTTCGGTATTTCTGTATTATTTTGTGAATTGTGGACCTCGGTCGGTAAACTGTAGTTTATAGTCCGACCAAGGGGTTGTGAATGTGATTATGTGTCTATTTTTCGAAGTGTGTTTCTTTGCAGGGCTGACTCTACTCTTTGAGTAGAGAGATGCCCATTTTACAGGGGAGGTTCTGCTGGATTTTCGGTAGAATTCCCATAAAACATGATGTCTGGTCGGATTTTGACTTAATTCTGTGTCTAGTAATCTAGATCGAGTTTTTAGGAGTTTCCATTAGATTTATTCTGATTCCTGTCATTATTTGTTTGTTTAGTTGCGCCGAGATTGAGGCCTAGTGGGCCAGGCCCATCGGACCTATCTCAAGGAGCGCCCTAATTGTGAGTTACTATTATATATATATATATATATATATATATATATATATATATATATATATATATATATATATATATATATATATATATATATATATATGCTTTAGGGTGCATGATTTAGAAATGTATATTTTATTTTGATTAATTATGCATAAATAATTCAATTAGTATTTAAGTTTATTTTGGTTTATCTTTAGTTTATTTTCGGTATATTTTAAATTATATGCATGTTTTGCTAATAAATTAGGTTTAAAATGTTTTTGAATATATTTCTAGTTTATTTTGTAATCTATATGGATTTCTTTGACGTATATATACTCGAAATATACCTGGTTTACTTTTGGTATATTTCTAGTATATATATGGTTATTGTTGCTATTTTATTTAAATTCATGTATCATTTATTTTTATGAATGTATGTTTTATATTTCAATGAAGGGTATCAATGGAACGTGCTACCTAGTGGGCAGCACTAGGACCGAGTATGTACCGGTACGTTGATAGCATTTAGGCTATATTACTAACCTATTTATGGATCATGATTTGATTGATTTGATTGATATATGATGTGATATTGAGTGTGATTGCTGGAGCTCGGTTGACCAAATGTCTCGGGGCCAATCACACTGACAGTCAGACTGCTGGAGCTCGGTTGACTTAGTGTCTCGGCGCTGGTTTACTGTCTAAATGGAATAAGTGAATATTTTAGAATAAGTGAGCCTGTGTGGCTAGAGTGTTGTCTAACACTGTTTGAGGTTACGATTTTCTAGGGTTCTATTTGATCCTTCATAAACAGTGATTTTCAATAAAACTATATAAAATGATTTTTATTGCATCTGTGTATATTTGCTTGTATACATACATATTATATATACTTTTGACTATGTGCATTGGCATTTAGTATGCATGTATATATATTATAGTAATTCACTCAGTGAGGTCTGACTCCCCTCCGTTAATTATTTTTCAGGAGAGTCATCTTCTTCAGACCTCAGTAGCAGGCCTGTACACCGGATTTCTTCTGCTCTGGCTTCTCTATGTAAATTGCTCACTTGAGTTTTATTTTATGATCTAGATACTGCAATAGTCGTAAAATTGTTAAAAGATATTGTATTATATTTGTATGAGTTATGTATTTTAAGAATTTGAACTGGATTTGTATTAAAAGAGTTTATTTATATATATGAGATGAGGATTTGATTTAATTTCATTTGGTGAAATTATTATTTTGATATTTATGATTTTATTCCACTGTATAATATTTTACTTAATTGTGTTGTTATTATTACTATTGCATGTTTTTATTTGTTTTTAGGCTTGCTACGGGTTCTGAATTCGAAAGAATTCCTGTTCCCTAGCACCGGTCATGGCCCCTGCTTTGGGTCGTGACAACCTTCTTCTCCTTACATAGCAGAATCAAGCTCTTTCGACCGCATTAATCGTCCTCTACAGTTGTTTTCTCTTGAAAATTTCTCTATTTCAGGTTAGATTGGATCTTTCTTTTGTTTCAATCTTTTGATTAGGTTAATATTTGTTGGTTGATTTGCTTTGATTTTATTATTAATCCAATCATTCTATTTCATTTTAACCTTGATAGTAGTAATAACATGCATTATTGTTGTGATATCTCTTGATTTGATTTGATTAATTTATTTTTTTAAGGTTGAAATTAGTGATATTATATACTCTTAAACTATTTGATAAATTGTCAAAGAGAATTATGAATAAAGGGAACAAAAGAAGTAATTGAGTGTTCTTGGCTTTGATGTGTTCCTTTTTAAGGTGGAATTGCCAAAAGTGTAGCCAAAATTCAAACCACCATTTCTTGGATTTACTAGAATTGTAGAAGTATGGAATTCTAGAACTTGTATGATTGGTCTTGTTGGAATTTTCATTATAGAGTCGGTGACTTTTTCTTTTTCTCTTGTTCCTACTTACTATATTTAATTTGTATTAAAAGGAGGAGTTGCTTATGTAGTATGTTCTATTTGTAACCTGAGTTCATGATACTTTGCAACTATTTATGTTATGTATCTTTGTACACCTGTATGTGTTGGCAACACTCCCAACTTCATTGCAATTTTATGATAATTTTTTCTCTGACTATATGCATTTTTTAATTTATCAAAGTCTCCCTCTTCTCCCTATTGTGCATGTAGATTCCACTTATTTAAAGGCTCTTTCAATGGCCTGACTATATTTTGGGAAGTACATAGTACCTTTTTAAGAGTGTATAAATTGATGTATTGCAAATATTTGCGCTTTTGGGAAATAACTTCTACAACTTCGAAGAACTGCTTACTCATCCAATTGTGAGAATGTCTTCATTGTTTCTACAGTATTTGTTCATCTTTGAATATCTTCATCTTTTTTCTTGCCTGTTATCAATGACATGATCTTATGGAAGTTGATTATCATGCCTTCATTTTTTTTTTGGACTGAGAGGGAACTTGCATGATTAATTGTCATATTGTAGTTTAGTTGATGGTGCCTTAACCTGTTTAGCTATAATGACACAGTAAGAAATGCTAGATTTTAGTTAAGTATGCTGATTCCATACCTTGTTGCACCTTAGTTTCAATTGGCAAGGCCAGGTTTCTATTTGATAAAGGGATGTGGATCATTTAATTTATCAATTGGTTGCTGGTAACTCTATGTTCCTGAATCCTTTAGCACTCATGGACTTGCAATCATAACCTGTGAATTATAGCAAAGAGTCTTGCATTCTTGTTTTTTTTTTCTTTTCAAAATGCAAGGTCTAAGATAAAAGTTAATGGTTACAAGAACTAATTGAGGTAATAGCAGAACAAATGATGTTTCATCTCAGAAAAAGAAGAGTAGTTCAATGGAGTCTTCGATGGCTAAGTCAATCATGAATGCAACTAGGATGTTGGGTAAAGACATGAAAGAAATTGGCAAGGACATAAGTAAAAGCATAGGAGTTGAATTGACAATCCAACAAAAAGTTGAAGAATTATTTGGAGCATTGGATGAGTCTAAAGGATTGACATTGAGTGAGAAATTCACTGTTGTGAGAGAGATTTCAAAAGATCCTACTCAAATGTTGATATCTTTCAGTCTTCCATTTGAGTATAGACTTCGATGGTTGAAAGAATTTTTTATGGATAGTTAGGTTGATGATACTAACAAGATATTAGAGAGTAAATAAGTGGTTTTTGTTATTAGTGTGGATGTTCATATTCTTGCTCACTTTTTTTTTTAGAATAATTTAATTCAAAATTTTTTCTTTTAATTTAATTTAATTTAACTTAGGTTTGGCAATAATAAATTATATGAAATTTATTGTTATATGTTTGTATTTTTATGATTAAAAAACTTTTAAAATATTATTTATTTATTATGCATTTCTATGATTTTATAGAAATAAAATATGTCCTAATTTTTTACATATTATATGTTTAATTTTTTTAATGTAAAATATGCTAAAATTGTATGAAAATAAAATATACATGCTTATTTTTTTTACATATTATATGTCTAATTTTTTTTTAAACATGCTAAAATTGTATGACTATTTAATTTTGATACTACTAATGAAATTTATTAATAATGATATCAATGTCATTTATATTTAAATCTACTTATCTCTCATAATAATGCCTATGAATGAAAGCATGAAACAGATTTGGAATAGTAATTTTAGGTGATGAAGTAAAGTATAAAATAATAATTATTTAGAAATAATTATTCTGGAAATATATATTCTATTCCTTAAACATTACAATTCTATTCCACACTTATTCCATTCCATAAACCAAATATATACTTAATTTAAATATCACATCATTCACTAAAAGCGAAAACTCAACCAAAATCAGAGAGGCTGAAAAACTGGCGGGTTCAATTTTTACTTTTCTAACTCCTGAGGAAAAAAAAAAAAAAATCTAATATCACGTTTTCAGATAATTCCAAGTACCATGGACGACACATCAGAATTGCATGGGATGTTTATATATAATTATCCTAATAGTTCACCAAGGGTTTTTTCTTTTTTTGTTTTTTTTTCTCTTTTTTCGTAAAATCTTATTTGCACAGGACGTCATTGTACTCATTCTACAATGACTAGAATATACCTGAGGCCTTGCCAGATTTTAGGTTCAAACCATTTTTTTTAAAATTTATTTTAGAATGAGTGTGGTTTATACTATCAAATACCCATAAATAAACAGATTAAATCTTCCTCCACTTTTCTTAATGGAAAGAATGAATTTTAATTTCATTGAATGAAAATTAAAAGTAGATTTTGACAAAAAAAAAAAAAATAATTAACTAGTACAAAAATAAAATTTCACAAATTATAAAATTTTTTGTTACTTTTTTACAATCTCGTTCACATATCTCTTTTGTTGTGCAACTTGACAATTTGCACACTTCACTCAATAATTTTAATTAATTATATATTGACCATTTGACCTTTAAGTAAGTTTAAATGCAAAAATACCAACAAAATTTTATAATTGGAAAATAATCATACTCCACAAAAGGTAAACAGTCGAATCCCATAAACGTTGCAACTTTGTAGAGGAAAATCCAAACAATTTTTTTTAAAAAGACAAAAAATGTGTATTTATTGAAAAAAACAAAACAAAAGAGAATAAATCAAATAGAAAGAAATAATAATGGACCATTCGCGAGTGGCCATGAAATGAACATTTTTAAAAAAGACTAGAGAAAAAAATAAAGCAAAGAGGCAGGTTATATAGATATAAGATTAAATCCTCCTCCACTTCTATTTGTTTGTGGAAAATATTTTCTTTAAAAATAAAAAAAAAATATTTTCTGATATTTGGTTGCAACACTAAAAGACAATAAATGAGGAGATAATGCATTAAAAATAAAAAGAGAAGACAATAAATAAGGAGAGAAAACATTGAAAAATAATTTCCCATCCTTAGAATGGGTCTTTGTTTTGAAATTATTTTACTTTAACTAATAATTTACTTTCCTTTAACTTATTTTATTTGGTAATCCAAACACTGAAAAATAAGGAAAAATATTTTCCGAAAGAATATTTTCCACAAATAAACGGAATAACAAAGATATCTACAATAGTGAATTGTAAAGGCTAAATCTATCAACTCTAGTACAATTAAAAATAATGTTACTAGCAATTGTTAAGATAAATTAAGAGGAGTTATTCCTATTGAATTTAAATTATACTCTCTTCGTTCTATTTCAATTGTCTTTTAAGAAAATTGAATTTGTTCCACTTCAATTGACGTTTTTAAATTACCAATAAAAAATAAAATTTTCTTTTCAATTTTACCCATATCTTGATTTTAAAGTAAGTTTTTTATTGAAATAATTGTAATTCACATTAACTTTTAGTCTTTCTAAAAAGGGTTATATAGTCATTTGCACCTATAATTATGTCTATTAAATATGATTGTTAATCTTTATGACACTACCTTAAACAACAATTGGAATGGAACAGAGGGAGTACTATATACAATTAGATTCAATTAATTGTTGAAAAATTTTTATATTTTCCAATTGTTTGCGGAAAATATTTTTCCTTATTTTTCAATGTTTGGATTACCAAAAAAAATAAGTCAATGAAAAATAAATTGTTAGTCAAAAAGGAAAATAATTTCAAAACATGAGAAATTAATTTCCCATTTTAAAGATGGAAAATTATTTTCTAGTACTTTTTTCAATGTCTTATCTTATCATTTATTGTCTTCTCTTTTTATTTTCCAATGTCTGATCTCCGCATTTATTGTCTTTTCTTTTATTTTCCAATATTTTCTCTTCTCATTTATTGTCCTTTAATGTTACAACCAAATATCAAAAAATATTTTTCTCTGGAGAGAAAATATTTTCCACAAACAAAAAGAGCCTTAAATTAAATTAGATTAATCGAATTGAGTGATAGAAAAAAAAATGTCGTCAATGCAAGTCAAAATAGTGTAACTAGTAGGGCTTGGGACGTTTTCATTCAAATTTCTCATTTCATGTTAACACTAATAATTAATAAAATGGGCTCTTGAAATTCTAACAAGTGACATTATTAAAAGTTGAGATTTTTACAAAAATAGGCATTTTTTAAATTTTATTAAACAAAATACCCTAAATTTTTATTATTTAGGATAAAAATCATAATATTACATATTCTAGATTTCTAGAGAAAACTTGATCTAAAACTTGACTCTAAAAACACTCAAAACTCAACATAGACCCGATGTCATGTTTTATGAAAAATCTATCAAAAATTTGACAAAGTCTCATTTGTAAAATGGACATCTCTCTACTAAAAGTAGAGCCAATCCTACACAAAAATACACTTCAAAATATTCCAAGGCTCAACATCTCGGGTTGGACCCCCGAACTACATTTCACGCCCAACTGAGAACCAACATCACAAAATATATAAAAATAATATAATTTTCTCAAATCACCAAAATATAACATAAAAATATTAAAGAAATTATTTTCTAAATAAATAATAAAATTCTAGTTTATAAATAATATTTTACTAATAAAATCCGTTAATGGAATAAAATTCCATTTTACAATTAAATTAGTATAAATTGTAAATAATTATCAAAATCACTCAATTATATCATAAAAATAATAAAATGCTCATTTAAGCTTGGAAAATAATAAATAAACTTATTTTTGATGCATTTGCCCAAAATTACTACTTATTAACTAAAAATTGACAAATAATTATAAAAATTATTTTTCACGCTTTTATTAATAAAAAATAGCCTAAAACAGAATAATTAACAACAATTTAATTAAAATTAAATAATTTTACTAAGTTCTAATAACTTTCCAAAACTTACATGTTTAAACATAACCTTCAAAAATTCATATTTAAAATTCTATAAAGAATTTCGCAAAACTTTCTTCACAAAGTTTGCTCCGTGCCCGGAATAGTAGTGTGAACTATAACTGGGCCTAGAAAATTCAAAAAAATCATAAAAATAAATAAAAATCACCATTAGTTGGATTACAACCTCAACTACATTTAATCCCAAAGCAACTACATCTAAATAAAATCAAATTCAAGCTCAATTTAACAAAATAACCCAAAATCAATTACTCAAAATTGAAGTTGTTACCAGCTCAGATCAACAAAATTGATTAGGGAAAACAATGCTTAGGAGGAGGACGTTTAAAAAAGACCAGCGGCATCATCTGAGGTGGTTAAAAATGTCGTCGGTGGTCTCCAAAGCAAACTGACACCGAAGAGGAAATAAGAGGAAGGAAAGTAAAAAAAAGGGGAGGGGGAAGGAAAAAGAAAAAATCGTTGTTTTTAACTAACTTTTTTAATTTAATTATACAAAGTACAAAAGGTACATATAAAATATTTTAGTAATTTAAAATTATAAAGTATTAAATCTTACCCAAATAGTTATACCCACACATACATAAATAATTATCAAAATGTATTAAAATATTCCATTCAACACTAATTAAATAAAATAATAATTAAAACTCAATAATTCCCCTTTTAAATTAATAAATAAAAAATACGGGTTGTAACAATCTTCCCCTATTACAAAAATTCGTCCTCAAATTTTAACAACTGAAAAGAAAATACATGGTTTCACAGGTGAAAAAGATAAGAATATACCACTCGCATCTCTAGCTCAGTCTTCCACGTGTGCTCTTCCACATTGTTGCTCCTCCATAAGACTTTAACCATCTGAATCTGCTTAGAATGCAACTGTTAAACTTGATAGTAAACAATGGCCACTGGTTCTTCCTTATACGTCAAATCTTTACTCACGTCTATACTCTAGGGTTGTAAAACATGAGAAGAATCCAAAATATACTTCCTAAGCATTAAAACATGGAACACTGGATGCACTTGAGATAAATTCAGAGGCAAAGCCAATCGATATGCAACCATACCAACTCTCTCCAAAATCTCAAATGGTCCTATATATCTCGGTGTCAAATTTCCCTTCTTGCCAAATCTCATAACACCCTTCATTGGTGACACCTTCAAGAATACATTATCTCCAACTTAAAATTCTACATCCTTGCGCTTCGGGTCTGCATAACTCTTCTGTATGATAGTTGTTATTTCCAATCTCCTTATGATCAAAGTGACCTTCTCGGATGTGTCTTGGATAATTTTCAGTCTAGTTAGCTCTCTTTTTCCAACTTCATTCTAACACAGAGGAGATCAACATCTCCTTCTATACAAAGCTTCATATGGTTCCATTTTAATACTGCTATGGTAGCTATTATTATAAGCAAACTCTACCAATGGCAAATGATCATCCCAATTGTGTCGAAGATCCATTACACACATTCTTAACATATCTTTAAGTGTTTGGATCATTCTCTCAGACTAGCCATTTGTCTGAGGATGAAAAGCAATACTGAAATCAAGCTTGGTACCCATCGCTTCTTGCAACTTCTACTAAAAACACCAAACCTCTATAACAAATAATGGAAACATGCACCTTATGAAGACATATGATTTTCTTGATGTATAGCCTAGCCTACTTGGCCACTAAAAAAGCAGCTTTAACTAGCAGAAAGTGGGTTGACTTGGTTAACTTGTCCACTATCAGCCAGATGGAATCATATCCATCCTTTAAATAAGGTAACCCTATCACAAAATCCATAGTGACTCTCTCATATTTCCACTTAGGAATCAAAAGAGATTGAAGCTTCTTAGAAGGCTTCTAATGCTCTGCTTTCACTTGCTGACAGGTCAAGCACTTAGAAACAAATTCAACTATATCTTTCTTTATCCATTCTACTAGTAAAGATCCTTAATATTATGGTACATCTTAGTGGAACCATAATGTACACTGTAGGTTACAAAATGAGCTTCTTCCAATATCTCTTCTTTCAAATTATTTGCATAAGGAACATATAATCTCCTATTGATCCATAGGACATGTTCATCATTGAGATTAAAATAAGTGAACTTCCCTTCATGAACTTTCTCCACAAGCTCTACCAAATCAGGATATTGGCTTGGAGTTGCTTTGATCCTATCCCTCAATATTGATCTAACTTTGAACTAATCTAACAATTTTCCTGAGCTAGTTATCTTCATCATCAAGCCTTAATCCACCAACTTATACATCTTTTGGATCAATGGTCTCCTCTTTACACTAATATGAGCAAGACTACCTGAGGACTTCCTACTCAAGGCATCTACTACCACATTAGCCGTACCTGGATGGTATAAGATATCACAGTTATAATCCTTCAGAAGCTCTAGCCATTTTCTATGTCTGAGTTTCAAATCTCTCTACTGAAAGATATACTTTAGACTTTTGTGGTTAATGTAAATTTTGCATGTTACCCCATACAAATAATGCCTCTAAATCTTGAGAGCAAATATTATAGTGGCCATCTCTAGGTCATGAGTAGGATAGTTCTGCTTGTGCTTTTTTAACTGCCTAGAAGCATAAGCTATTACCCTTCCATTTTGCATTAACTCACAATTTAGGCCAACTCTAGAAGTATCACAGTACATAGTGAACTTGTCTACTCCGTTGGGCAAAGTCAACATTAGAGCTGTAGTTAACTTCTCCTTTAACAGTTGGAATTTGTTCTCACATGCATTTGACTTTATAAACTTCACATTCTTCTAAGTCTAGGGGGTCATAGGTGCTACAATTCTTGAAAAATCCTAGACAAACCTCTTATAATACTTGCTAAACCCAAGAAACTCTGAATCTCAATCACTGTTATCAGTTTAGGCCACTCAAACACTACTTCAATCTTCTGTGGATCAACTTGTATGCCATCCTTAGACACTACATGTCCAAGGAATGCTACACTTTCCAGCCAAAAATCACACTTTGAGAACTTAACATAAAGCTATTATTCTCGTAATATCTACAACACTGTTCTCAAGTGATATATATGCTCTTTCATACTCTTCGAATACATTAGAATATCATTAATGAAAATAATCATGAACTGATCCAAGAATGGTTTGAACACCTTATTCATCAGATCCATAAAGGCTGTTAGTGCATTGGTTAATCCGAAGGACATTACCATAAACTCACAGTGGCCATATCTAATACGAAATGTCATTTTAGGAATATTGGCTTCATTGATCCATAACTGATGATAGCTCGACCTCAAGTCAACCTCAAAAAAGAATTGTGCACCCTGAAGCTGATCGAATAAATCATCTATGCTCGAAAGAGGATACTTGTTCTTAACAGTCACCTTATTCAATTCTCTATAATCAATGCACAGTCTTAGAGTATCATCATTCTTCATGACAAATAGGACTGGTGCACCCCAAGGAGAAGTATTAGGTCTTATGAAACCCTTGTCCAGTAACTCTTGCAACTACTCCTTTAACTCTTTCAACTCTGCAGCAGCCATCCTATAAGGCAAGATAAAGATAGGAGCTATGCCTGTAACCATATCAATGCAGAATTCAATCTCCCTATGAGGTGGTAAACTTGGTAATTCATTAGGGAAGACATCTAGAAACTCACGTACTACAAGAACATCTTAGATGGATGTCGGTTGTGCTGTAGTATCCTTGACCAATGCCAAGTATCCTTGACAACCTTTTCTCAGCATCTTCTTTGCTAAAATATCAAAAATAAGATTTTGAGGTGCTAAACTCTTATCACCCACAAACTTGAATTCCTCTTCACTTGGAATTTTGAAAATCACCTGCTTGCTATGACAATCCATAACAACATGATGCTAAGGCGACCAGCCCATACCTAGGATTACATCAAAATCGATTACATCCAATAACACCAAGTTTACACATAGCTCTCAGCCTTCTATTAATATATGACACCCATAAAGAATCATGTCAGTGTCCAACGAATCACTTAGAGGTGTGGCAACTGATAAAGGAATTGCCATCCTAGTAGTTTGCCAACCTGATTTCGAAGTAAAAATAGGGGACATAAAATAATGGGTAGCATCCGATCAATAAAAACTCTAGCATCAATAAAACATACCGGGAGTGTACCTACTACCATTGCATTTGATGCTCGAGCATCTTGAGCATGAGAGTGAAGACTCTAGCCTGGCCTCTGCCTCCTTGCTAGCTGGTAGAAGCCTATCCAAATCCTTTAGCACTGCCTTTAGCCCCTCTACCTTGCCCTTGTTGGGCTATAAACTAAGAAGTGCTCGGGTATTGAAATGGCAATGACTAAAACTGAGCTAGAGTTATACTAGCTAAAGATGATTGGGGAAACTATTACTGAAAACTAGAATAAGGACATGATTTGGCAAAATATCCCTGTTTGTCCACATAAGAAACATGCCCCCAGAGCCATATAACACTATCCCTGACAGACTCTCCCATATTTCTGGTAGGCACTAGCTGCAAATCTTGTGCTATCATATCCATAACTCTGCCCGCTGCTACTGTCGGTAGTACTTGAACTGAATCTAACAGGTTTATGGGTCCCATTACGGCCATGTCTGCTGCTATTATAAAATCTCTATTGTCTTTGCCCTTACTGAATAGATCCTCCGGGCTAAATACTAGAGGATATCTGAAATGTCGAATATAAAGTATCTTGATATCCCCTTACTATGGTACCTCTCATATTAAATTAAACAAAAGGAGTTATGTTTAATAACTCACAGGTGGAATGCGCTCCTCTATGATGGCTCGACTGGCCTTATTTTTTAGGCCTCGATCTTGACACGACTATAGAAAAAATAATAATAATAAATTAATTAGGATAAAAATCCTAATCTTACATATTCTTGATTTCTAGAGAAAACTTGATCTAAAACTCATAAAAAACCCTCAAAACTCAACATAGACCAGCTATCACATTTTTCGAAAAATCTATCAAAAATTCGGCGGAGTCTCCTTTGTAAAACGAACATCTCTCTACTAAAAGTAGAGTTAATCCTTCACAGAAAATACACTTCAAAATATTCCAAGGCTCAACATTTTGGGTTGGGCCCTCAAACTACATTTCACGCCCAAGTGAGAATCAACATCACAAATATATAAAAATAATATAATTTTCTCAAATCACCAAAATATAACATAAAAATATTAAAGAAATTATTTTCCAAATAAATAATAAAATTCTAGTTTATAAATAATATTTTGCTAATAAAATCCGTTAATGGAATAAAATTCCATTTTACAATTAAATTAGTATAAATTGTAAATAATTATCAAAATCACTCAATTATATCATAAAAATAATAAAATGCTCATTTAAGCTTGGAAAATAATAAATAAACTTATTTTTCATATATTTTCCCAAAATTACTACTTAATAACTAAAAATTGGGAAATAATTATAACAATTATTTTTCATGCTTTTGTTAATAAAAAAATAGTCTAAAACAGTATAATCAACAACAATTTAATTAAAATTAAATAATTGTACTAATTTCTAATAACTTTCCAAAACTTACATATTTAAACATAACCTTCAAAAATCCATATTTAAAATTCTATAAAGAATTTCACAAACTTTCTTTACAAAGTTTATTTTACATAATTAATAGAATTTATTAAAAATAAAATATTTTCTCCTGCCCGAAACATTAGTGTGAACCGTAATTGGGCCCGTAAAATTCGAAAAAATCATAAAAATAAATAAAAATCACCATTAGTTGGATTACAATGTTAATTACATTTAATCCCAAAGCAACTACATCTAAATAAAATCAAATTCAAGCTCAATTTAACAAAATAACCCAATATCAATTACTAAAAATTGAAGTTGTTACTAGCTTGGATCAACAAAATTGATTGAGGGGAAACAGTGCCCATGAGGAGGACATTCAAAAGAGACCGGTGGCGTTGTATAAGGTGGCTAGAAATGTCTTTGGCGATCTCCAAAGCAAACCAGCACCATTGAGGAAAGAAGAGGAAGGAAAAGAAAAATAAGGGGAGGGGGAAGGAAAAAGAAAAAAAATCGTTTATAACTAACTTTTTTAATTGTACAAAGTATAAAAGGTACATATAAAATATTTTAAAAATTTAAAAATTCAAAATATTAAATCTTACCCAAATACTTATACCCACACATACATAATTAATTATAAAAATATATGAAAATATTCCAGTCAACACTAATTAAATAAAATAATAATTAAAATTCAATAATTCCCCTTTTAAATTATGAAATAAAAAATACAGGTCATAAAATTTTTCCTTTTATTTTTATTTTTTTATTTTTTCATTTTTTTCTCTTTTTATTTTTAAAAATTTTCCTTATTGTTTATTTTTTCATATTTATTATTTCCTCCTTACTTTTTTTTTATTTCTATTTTTTCCTTGTCATTTTTTTTAAAATTTTTTTTCTCATTTTTCCTTTTTTTTTTTTCCATCTTTTTATATTAGTGGAGCATTAGCCAATATATATTTTTTTGGGATTTTATTTCATAAATTTTTTGACATTTTATGCTGAAATACAATCTCTTTTTTATTTTTATTTCTTTGTTCCCTTTTTTTTTTTTAAATAAATTTACCATTATTTTCTAAATGTTATTTTTTAATTCCAATAAATCAAAATAAATACAAAATTATATAATCCTAGAAATAAAATAGTTAAAAATCTAGTAGTATGGTTAAATTAATTTTTTGTTACTTTTTAGTTTCTAATTTAATTTTGTATTCGCAGGTTGCTGAAAATAATTTTGTTAGTCCTCCTCCTCAAAAAAGGGAGCACAAACCTAGCTATATCTTAAAGTCTCCTTTTGTTATTGTATAGGAACAACAAATAAACCAAAAGTATGCACAAAATATACTATAACTTAAAGCTAAACATTTTCTTTGAAGTTAATTGAGTTGTAATTATTGTACTAGAAAAGTTTTAAAAAAATGACTTTTTTTTTTAAATTTTTGTTGTTGTTATTGAGTCATAAGAGAATACTGCCATTTTATGTTGCATTTATAATTTGGTATCATTTTAGTTTTTTTTTTAGTTTCTTATACTTTTTTGTTTTACTTATCGTTTTGGTTTCTGATACCTTTTATCATGACCGGAAACCCTAAGGGCATATATGACTGGTATTAGGGAATGAAAAAGAAAGAAGCTTTTGAAACCCATAGTAAGCCTAAGAAATTTATTACAAAAATAAAACTAACTTTAAAAATGCTAAAGAAAATTTGGAAGAGTTTTCCCTGTACTGAGACAAAACCAAAACCTGTGAGAATGCAAATACACTCCCAAATACACACACACACACACACATACATGAAATATTCATTAAGTAACTTTATTAAACATAATTTTCAAATGCCAATAATTAAACAAATGTATAATAATATATGGTAGAAATCAAACATAACTCCTTGCATGATGAGCCTAAGCTCAATCTTTTTAGCTAGCTTAGTCACTGACTTGAGAGTTAAGCTCGCAGTAGGCATCCCAGCAAATACAAAACCCAATCCAATAACAGATATGGTGATGGTAAAATACTAGTCCCTCATCATGTCTTCGACATATATGGATAACCTAAGAAATTATCTAGTGTACTTCTTTACTGACCTGTCACCTTTGGAAAAATTCATCAATCAGAGTATGTAACTCATCTGGATTAGCTCTGGGTAGAATCATCTCATGAATTGCTATCTGAATTGAGCTTATATAAGTGTAGTCATATAGGGTTGATTCACTTGAACAAACTAGTCCAACAATGGTCCCTTAACTGATAGCTCAACAATCAAAATCCTCTAATACTTAGTGTATGTAGTCCGAGTCCTCAACTCAATCACGTGAAGAAAATTATGCGGGTTTGAAGTCCCGTTAAAGGATATCCTCCGACTCTAGTGTAAAATAAAGCTGCCTTTAGGTTTGACATACCCTGAACTCCTTGCTGATATAGAGGCTATATATGTAGTACATCCAGGGGTTGCTGCACCTTAGTAAACTCCTGGTGCAAAGCAGCTTCCTGTAGCTCTCTCTGTTTACGGTGACTTGTCGATCCTCTGAGTCTACCTTTACCTCTAACCCTATGCCTAATCGGTGGCTCAGGGGTAGAATCTCATCCTAGTAGGACTCCACATCCTCGACCTCATCGACTGGTGGAGTGACTCGTGCTCTTCTTATTCTAAAAGAAAAGAAAATAAAACACATAATTCAGACAACAACAGACATCCTAATGGTTATGCAGAATTCTAAAGCAAGGAAGACTTTCAAAGATATAATTAAACCTAATTGCTGCAGTAGTTTCAAAGAAAACTCAACTCTACTAAACTAGGTCCATAATACTAAACCTACGCTATAATACCAACAATAACAAATTAAAGTTATTACACTTTTTTGTTTTATTAATGACAATGTAGTTATATCTGTAATAACCCATATTATTTTAAAGAAATAAATAT
The DNA here is from genome assembly GCA_947683625.1 of Mallotus nudiflorus. Taxonomy (NCBI): domain Eukaryota; kingdom Viridiplantae; phylum Streptophyta; class Magnoliopsida; order Malpighiales; family Euphorbiaceae; genus Mallotus; species Mallotus nudiflorus. The sequence goes on along the minus strand of CANTUR010000431.1, from coordinate 1,130,667 downwards.
TCATTACTGTTGTTATTAGGTTGTGTTTGGGTTATGAATGGTTATTGGTTCACTGTTGGGTGTTAAGGCGTAGGGGTGAGAAGCAACTAACCAATTTGAATTTTTGGTCCAACTCGACTTGAAATTTAGCTGTGGTTCGACTTCCATGATAAGAGGCAATGTGGGTTGGGTGAAGGGTAGGCGGGTGTATGGTATTTGGTTGGCGGGTCAAGGAAGGAAAATTATTGCCCGACCCGCCCAAATTTTCGATATTAGGCATTGAACTAAAACAATGTTGTTTTAGTTATAGGGGTACTATATAAGGATAAAATCCTACATCTCTTTATTTTTCACTCCCTCCCTCTCTCTACAAACTCCACCTCTCGTCTCTCTCTCTGTCTATCTTTTCCTATCCCATCCTCTTCTCCTCTCCTCTCACAGTCCTCTTCTTCCTTTTGAAACCCTAATTTCTATCTTAAAACCCTAGCAGCTCTTTATAAACCTTTGATCTTCTCCTATCCCTCCTTAGTTCTTTCATTCTTGGTTCTGTCTCTTTTGTCATTTTTATTAATGCAGTTAATTTTTTTCAAATAGATCGCCATCTCTATTGACGATCTGTTAATTAAAGGTAATACATGGAAGACCTTTCATTTTTTTTTTGTTTTTGGTTCAATTGGTTATTTGTGAGAATTTTTTTTATATGTGTAATATTTTTTGTTCAATATACGTTAAATTTTATAAATATGTTGTTATGAAATTTAATCTTGTTAAATTGATAGATCTATTACTTTTGACAGTTAATCTTTGTAATATTTATAAATATATGTTTATTTTGTTTAAATATGATTTTCTTTTTGGTTTATATATATATATATATATATATGTAGTTATTTTATATGGATTCGTTATGGATCTAACTTGCATGTAAAAAAATTTGTCTGCTTTAAACTTTTCTTTTGTTCTAACAAATAGATCTAACGTGCATGGATCTAAGATAAAATTAACTTGTTAAAAAATAATTTTTTTAATTATTTATTATCTAAGAGAACAAAAAAAGTGTGTTTTAAAGTTATTTTGGATTCGACAAATATATATTTTGTTTATGTTATATGTCTATAATTATTTCAATTTTTAATAGATATGTAATTTTTTTATATTATTTTTATAGGTACAAAATTATATTTATTTATGTTTATTTTGAATATTTATATTGATGTTTATTTATATTATTTTTATATATTCATTTATATTATTTATGTGGATATTTATCTGTATTATATATATATATATATATATATATATATATATATATTATTGACATATCTTTATTTATTTATGCTGATGTTTATGTGTGTATTCTCAATTTCTCATTTAGAATAATGATATGTGAAATTTTGTTTCTTTGTTATGTGTTTGTGACTATTTGTAAAATGACAGACAATTTGTTTCTTTGTTCTCTGTTTGCATATGTGATTGCTTCTAAAGTTCCTATTGATGGAAGCTTAAAGTTATCATACAAAAAAAAAAAAAAAGAGTGGAAGCATAAGCTTTACGAAATTGAGTTATAACTTTATAAATTTTGAAAAAAAGGGGGTGGAAGCATTCAGAGTGATATGATTGGAAGCATTAGCAGCTAAAATAAGGTATAATTAAATTCCATTTGTTTTATTTATTTTTTTATTGATATTTGAGTGCATTTAATCTGTGATTCTGATTGTGTTTATTTTTTTTAAATGTGTCATTCATAAAGATGGAGAAAACCAGTGGCAATAATAATGCCATCGGTTTGAACGCTGAGTTGGTGAAAGCCCCAAATGCATCTGTTGGCTCTCAGAATGAGACTCAGGCTCAACCTAATGTTACTGCTAATGCTAAGAAATGAAAAGAGACTGAACAAAAATTTACAGTTTGGCAGTATTTTGAGAGAATTATGGATGAGTTCGGTGTTGTCATCAAAGGTAAATGTATTTATTGTGGTTCCTTTATATATGCTCACTCTAAAAGACATGGAACTTCTTCTTTAAAAAACCATGTTATGCATTGCATGAAAATTCCTTATAGTAAAGATGTTAGGCAGTCACTGAACATTTAAACCTGTTAGGGTGGAGGCACATCATACACAGTTTGTTAGCTTAGGCACTTGGAAATTTGAGCTAGGGGCTATTAAGAAATCATTTGCACAAATGGTAATTATTGATGAATTACCATTTAAGTTTTTTGAGGGGGGTGGGTTTAAGAACTTCATGGCTGATGCATGTCCACGCTTTAAAATACCATATAGATGGACTATAAGTTATAGTATTTTTGTGTGAAGCTAAAAATTTTTATGAAGGAACATTGCCAAAGATTAGCATCACTACTAATTCTTGGACATCCATTTAAAGAATAAATTACATGTGTGTGACTACTCACTTTATTAATGATAGTTAGAATTTGTACAAAAAGATAATATCCTTCATCAATGTTACATCTCATGGGGGGAGTACCTTGCTAAGGCTTTAAAGAATAGTTTGTTAGATTGAGGAATTAAAAATGTCTTCATAGTGCAATTTGGTATTTTAAAAAGAAAATGTTAAGTTAGGGGGCCTCTTCTGTTAGGTTGAAGTTCTTACATATGAGATGTTTAGCTCACATCCTCAATTTAGTTGTAAATGATAGGTTAAAAGAGATAATGTATCTATTAAGGAAGTGAGAGAGGCAATAAGATACATTAGAAATAGTCTTGCTAGGTGGGGGAAATTTAGAGAAATTTGTTATGTAATTAGGGTGGAGTCAAAATGCTCTTTGTCTCTTGATGTCCTAACAAGGTGGAATTCCACCTATATCATGTTAAAAACTGCATGTTTGTTTGAGAAAACATTTGAGGAGACAAAGTCCTCTTTTATATAAGATTTAGGTGATGATATACTTGTGTTTTATGACTAGGAGTGTGTTAGGCAAATGGTTGAAATGTTGAAGGTGTTCTATGACATAACTGTCAAGATTTCTAGTTCTAATTATGGGATCTCTTGAAAAAGGTCCTATTTTATTTCATTTTTCATTTTTTTTCTTTATTTAATTACATTTAATCTACTACATGTCCAAAAATTCTAACTCTTCGCTTGTTAATTTTCTTTGCATATCTTGAACCTGTGGGTAGTGGCCCTTCTCTTGCTCAGTTAATTAGCTCACTACATATTTATTGAATTGTGTCTCATTCTATCTTAATTTGTGCCATGTTTTTTGCTTGCCTCCTTTCTTTTTTGTGATTGTGACCAACCTGATGTGCCTAAATTATATGCCTAATCAATTGAGGTATCTGTGTTGATGTTGCATCAACTTTAATTATGTTTAAACATATTAAATAGGCAATGATTATGCTTCCACCCTTATGATTTTTTTAGATTCAAAGTATGCATGCTTAAGTTTTTTTTTGTGGCTTTTGTTTTAGTTTAGTTACAAGAAATGTGGCTGCATTTTGATATTGAAAATGCTCTATTCTGAGCCTCTTTAATATGTTTTTGGAAGTGATGATGCTTCCACCCCTCAAATGTTTTCTAATATATATTAGAATGGTGTCCTTTGTTTAACTAGGTGGCTATTTTCTTTGCTACCAAAAAAGGGAGCTCTATTATTAATGTGATATGAATACAATGCATCATGAGCCTACTTGTCATCTACTACTTATTTTATTTTCATTTAGTAATATATATATTTTCTTCAATTGAAATTGTGCATCTTGTTTGCAATGTGAATTTACAGGTGAAATACAAACATGACTATTGCAGATTGCAGTTGGTTTTTTGGGTTTCTACAGTCTATTTTTTTTATTTTTTTGGATAGACTACTATTGCTACATAGTCAATTTTTTTGTAATAGGGTGGATAGTAATTTCTGAGCCAACATTATAGTAGTATGCTTTATTTTTTTTATATGTAGCACTATGCAGTGCGTCAATTCTTTTTTGTAAGTAAGTCATAGTATACAACAAGTGTAAATTTTGGACATTGTAAATGTAAGGGCTTGGCCTAAAAATATTAAGTAAATCAGTATATAATCAATACTTATTTCATTTATATAGCCCAAAAATAAAAAGGTCCTCACGATCAAAGTAGCCCAAAAGAGCCCAACCCCTTCGAGCCCAAGCCAAGGTCCAAACCTACCTTTTTTGACTATATTCAATTTTTGAAGAAGTCAGTTTCTTACTCTGCAATAGTTCGGTTTGGTCCTATAAATTATCTTTCAAAACCTGATTGGTATACTTGTTTACTTCACCCAACCTGCCCGATGCTCACACCTATTAAGGCATATAATTATTATCAATTTTCTAGTATGATATGGATTAACTCATTAAATTATTAGTAGATATCTCAAACCTTAAAGTGGGAGGAAGAAATGGAAATTTTTCCAAAAATGTGGATATCAAAGTGTTAATTTTTCATCTCCGCCTCAGTTATATTTGTAGACATGAGAAAATGCTCATAAACCCCTGAACTCTCTCCCAGCATTCACTATAGCACAAAAAATTTCTCCTTCTCTGTTCACTGGTCAAACAAATTCCGATGGCCATGAAATTTTAACCACCTAACTTTCTCAACCTCCTCTACACCTTTATAAATTTTATTTCATAAAAATTGACCCAGAATTGATGAGTTAAACCTCTAAATTTTCAGTTTGAACTTTTGGTGTGGAATTACCATTATCTGGTGACCTTTAGCTACTTCCACCACTTCCAGCAAGCTGCTCTCATTGCTAGGAGTTTTTAGAGACCAACCACGTGTCCAGCTATCATTGTTTAGTACCTCGTTAGAGTTTGATAAGTAAGTTCACATTTTTGACCCGATTTACAAATCTGACCACTTCCTTGCGTGTTTGAATATGTTTTAGGTTTTCTTGATGTTGTTAACATGTGTATATATCTATCTTTTGTTAAATACATTTTTCAATAAGAAAATCCAGCGAGTCACAACCAAATTCCAGTGATGAATAGTGACTAGCCCAAAAAATTATAGTTTTATTTTTAATAAATAATATAAATTATGAGGATTAATTTTTATAGCCAGAGCTAGCTCTGAATCCTTGTGGAATTTTGACATAATTTTTGGAAGTGATTTGGTGGAAATTGCCTATTTTCCATTTAAATTGTTTTGGATTAACCAAATAATTTCTTTAGCCTCAAATGATATGTTTAAGATGTTTTCAAGTTAATTTTATTGATTCTTTGGGTTTATTAATTTTCTAGAATTTTTTGAAATTATTATGAATTTAATCGTTATTTATAAGCGTATTTTAAATGTATATTACTTATTTTAGAGAGTTACAAAGTAGGAGTGGTAGCACTTGGACAGTCGAGAATGCATCTACCAACATGCTCCACCTGTGAGTTAATTTTATAAAATGTTTGTTAAGGAATTCACATTTTTATTATTAAAGAAATTTTATTAATATACATGAGTTAAGATAATAGTATGATTTTAGCTATTTGTTTATTGTTAAGACCTTGAGAGTATATTTAAATTTCATTTATCTTATTTGATGTTATTTATAGATTTTACAATATAAATATGTTTTGGAGAAAATGGTAAAACGTGCCACCTGATGGGTGTCACCAGGACCACGTGCGCACTAGTATACTCTTGGGTATGTTATGTATGGATATTTGGCTCGGTGGAGCTTGAGCTCTTGAGCAGTGTTATGGTTATGCCTTAGTAGAGCTTATGCTCTTAGGCAGTGTATGGATTGAGCTTGGTGGAGCTTGTGCTCTCGGGCTGGAATAGTGATGTAACTTGGTTGAGCTTGCTCTTGTGACATCAATAATGAAATACATGATCAGACTGTGGTTGTAACTCAATTGAGCTTACTCTTTGGATGGCAGTCACTTGGAATTAAGAGAGTCGAAAGGCTATTATAATTGAGGTTTAGGGTTCTACCATGTTTTTCCACCAAAGGTTTAATTTATGTATGATTTTGTATGAGGAATTCATCTTAAAATGATTCCTAAGTTTTGGAAAGGATTTTATATAAATATACTTTTAATTAAGTAAAGGATTTCAAAAATATTTATTTTAAGGTTTTAAATAATTATTTTAAAATCAATATGCATTTTATAACATTAATTCACTCAGTGAGGTTTGACTCTCCTCAACTATTTTTTTTAGGATATTGGGAGTCTTTTGTTAGTGGTTTTACTTTGCACTAGACTCATTCTTCACCGGCTACTTTATATAGGTTATTATAATGTCATTAATGTTGTGGATTAATTTACTTATTCTAGACACCATAGTAGCTTAAAGGAATTATTGTAGTTGTATTAGTATATGTATTACATTATAACATGTATTTAGATATGTTTATATTGAGATATTGGTGTTATTGGAGTAGTTATGGTTGGAATATATATATTGGCAGTGTTAATTGCATTTTATATGTTTTGGATTGTTCCCGATATAGAGGAAAATTTGCCAAATTTTTTTCTTTAGAATTGTTAACTTGGATAACGTGTTATTGTGAAATTTCCTAAGGCTTACTATAGGTTTCAGAAGCTTAATGCTTTTTCCATTCATTAGTGTCGGTCATTTGCCTATAGGGGTTCATTTAGTGACAAAGTTGGTATCAGAGCAATGGTTAAGTTCTTGCTCTTTGGTTATTATTGGTGTTTGTCTTTTCTTGGAACTACTATAATGATTAGGTGGTAAAATGTCACTTAATGTTATCATTACTTCTAGAGATGGATCTTGTAGCCTTTACAGCTAGAATGGTAGGAATAAATTAGGGTTTGGCTACACTTAATCAAGCTATGCCATTGATGCAGCAGATACTTCAGCAAAGAAACCAAGGGATGATAGATGTTGATGCTCTTCTTCTATACTCAAGAGTTAGGAGGATGTTTTTTTTATAGGACTAGAGATGCCTTAGACTTTATTAATGCCATTGATTAAAAGACTAGGACTAGGTATACAGACTATTAGAGAATCCTTATTTTTGAGTTATCAGTCTAAGCATCAACTAAAGATTAGTTTATGCAGTCCATACAGCCCTATATGGATGCTATGACTTGGTTAGAGTTTAAAGGTCAATTCATGAGACATTTCTATCCACTTGCTATGAGATGTGTATACAAATGGCAGTTATTACACATCAACAAGGGAGATAGATAAATGGAGGAGTATATAAGAGAGTTCCTCAGATTGCACGTCATGCAACAAACGTGATGGCAGATGAGCATAGAATAGTGGACTTATTTATAATTGGATTAGGACCAACATATATGGGAATACATACTGAGGGTCAAACTTTGGATAATGCTATGACAAATGGAAAGGTGACACATTTGACATGGGACTATTCCTGAACCTTATTTGAGTGGCATCAGTGGATTGGTAGTAGTTTAGAACCTACTTTTTAGATGGGCAGTGTTGGCATTCAGACCCCTGGTACTTCACAACAAGGTTGTGGAGGCCACTGTGGGCATATGAATAGGAGACATAATCAATGGAGTGGTAGACCTTTGAGATTTAGGCTTAGGGCTAGTAGTAGTAGTCGTGGTAAGAGTTCTGGGTATGACAGTATAGGCTTAAGAACTAGTGTATGTCCTATATGTGGTCGAGTACATCAAGGGCCTTACCACCTACCATCAGGAGCATGTTTTGGGTGTGGTCAGGTTGGCCACTTTACTAGAGCATGTTCAAATTTTGGTTATCAGTAAGCATACCTATAGAGTTTATATGCTACAGTTGCCCAACCAATACAATAGACTCCTCAGTTTCATGCACCAGTATACCCTCAATAGAGTGGTACTCAGTATGTGGGCCAGTAGGGCTGTGGTTTAGGAGGTAGATTTGGAGGGAGATTTAGTAATAGAGGAATCATGTAGCCCTCTACATCATAGTAAGTAGGTTGTGGTCAAGCAAGAGTTTTCACCTTGACTTCTCAGGATGCTTAGGCATCCAATGCGATTGTGACAAGTATTCTTCCATTCTGTTATCTTGATGCTAGAATTTTAATTAATCCTAGTGCATCTCATTCTTTTGTGTCACCTGTATCTTTTTCTAAAATAGGATGGAAACCATCAAATTTGTTAGTTCTATTATTTATAGCAACTCCCCTTAGTGATGAGTTAGAGACAAATGTAGTCTGTTCGGCTTGTCCGGTGTTAGTGGAAGGTAGAGAGTTGTTGGCATAATTAGTACTGTTGGATGTGATTGATTTTGATGTAATTTTGGGAATGGATTGGTTGGCTCAACATTATACCACATTGGATTATCAAGAGAAGGTAGCAATTTTCAAAATTCCAAATGATGTGGAATTCTGAGTCAAGGGTGATAAGAGTTCAATGTTTAAGAATCTCATTTCTATAGTCACAGCTAGGAAGATGCTTAGAAGAGGGTGTTAATGATATGTAGTTATGGTTTGAGATATAAAGGCAAATAAGGGGGCAGTTGAGAACGTACCAGTTGTATATGAGTTTCCTGATGTCTTTCTTGAAGAATTACCAAGCTTGCCACTTGTAAGAGAGATAGAATTTTGTATTGATATTGTACCGAGTACATATCATATCTTTATGCCACCTTATAGGATGGCACCTATAGAGTTAAAGGAACTTAAAGAGTAGTTGCAAGAGTTGTTAGATAAAGGTTTCATTAGACCCAGTACATCTTTTTGGGGGCATACCAATGTTGTTTATGAAGAATAAAGATGGTAGTCTTTGACTATAGATAATTGAACAAAGTCACCATCAAGAACAAATATCCTCTCCCAAGGATTGATGACTTGTTTGACTCGTTATAAGGGCCACGGTGTTTCTCTAAGATTGACTTGAGATTAAGATATCATCAGTTAAGAATTAGAAGTGGAGATATACCTAAGACAACATTTCGGATGAGGTATGGCCATTATGAATTTCTAGTGATGTCCTTTGGGTTGTCTAATGCCCCAAAAACTTTTATGGACTTAATGAATCAAGTGTTTAGGCCATTCTTGGACCGATTCATGATAGTTTTTATTGATGACATTTTGGTATATTCAAGGAGTGAAGAGGAACATGCTATGCATTTAAGAATGATGCTTTAAAATTTAAGGGAGCATATACTGTATGCCAAATTCTTTAAGTGTGAGTTTTGGTTGGATTAAGTGGCATTCTTAGGATATGTGGTATCTAAAGATGGCATACAAGTGGATCCTAAAAAGATTGAAGCCATTACAGAATGACAGAGACCCATAATAATCATAGAAGTAAGGAGTTTTTTGGGTCTAGCTAGCTACTATAAGAGATTTGTTAAGGATTTTGCCAAGATTGTCATACCTTTAATAAGGTTGACCCAGAAGAATGCCAAGTTTATGTGGATTGATAAATGTGAAGAGCATTTTCAGATGCTTAAAGACAAGCTGACTTCAGCTCAGGTGTTGACTTTACCTTCAGGGAATAAAGGGTGTACCGTATATTGTGATGCTTCTCATGTAAGATTAGGTTATGTATTAATGCAGAATGGAAGAGTGGTTGCCTATGCTTCATGTTAGTTAAAAAAGCATGAGCAGAACTATTCTACTCATGATTTGGAAATGGCAACAGTGGTGTTTGCATTGAAGATTTAGAGGCATTACTTATATGGTGTAACTTGTGAAATATACACCAACCATAAGAGCTTAAAGTACATTTTTTAGGAAAGAGACTTTAATTTGAGACAAAGAAGATGGATGAAACTTTTAAAAGATTATGATTTCTTTATTCTATACCATCCAATTAAAGCTGATGTGTTGAGTAGAAAGTTAGCAGAAAGCCTTACTCACATTAGCATAGAAAAAAGGCCAATCATTAAAGAACTGTATAAGCTGGTTGATTAGGGGTTGTAGTGGAAAATAACCAAGAAGTGTCTTTTGGCTCAATTCAGGGTACGATCAGTGTACTTGGATAAAGTTAAGGTAGCTTAAAGAAACGACTCACAATTATAGAGAATAATCAGCAAGGTCAGTCTTGAGACTTTATTATTGATAATAAGGTTGTATTGCGCTTGGGCACTAGGCTTTGTGTGCCAAATATGGATGATTTAAGGAAAGAGATTATGGAAGAAGCCCATTTTTTTGCTTATAGTGTTTCATCCAGGTTTCATTAAGATGTATCATGATTTTAAAGATACATATTGGTGGAATGGGATGAAAGGGGACATTATATAATTTGTATCTGAGTTTTTGACATGTCAACAAGTGAAATTAGAATATCAGAGACCATCAAGATTATTGCAATAGCTACCCATTCCTGAATGGAAGTGGGACATAATTACGATGAACTTTATTTTTGGATTGCCTCATACATCTAGTGGCTATAATGCCATATGGGTGATAGTGGAAAGGTTAACCAAGTCAGCTCACTTCTTGCTAATTAAGAAGACTTATACTACAGACAAGTTGGCTAAATTGTATATTAACTGAATTGTTTGCCTACATAGTGTACCAGAGAGTATAGTGTTTGACAGAGGAGCTATTTTTACTTTAGTATTTTGGTAAGAATTATACAAAGCTCTATGCATAAGACTTAATTTTAGCACAATTTTTCATCCTCAAACTGATGGTTAATAAAAAAAGACTATTTAGACATTAGAGGATATGCTATGAATGTGTGTTATGGATTTTGGTGGTCAATGGGATTTACACTTACCATTGATTGAATTTGTATATAACAACTGTTATCATGCAAGTATTGAGATGAATTTATATAAGCACTATAAGGAAGGAAGTGTAGATCACGTTTATGTTAGGAAGTTAGTGAGAGGCAACTCATAAGACTAGAGTTAGTGTAACTAACTTCATAAAAGGTTCTGATCATCTAGCAAAGGTTAAAGACAACTTTCAGTAGGTAGAAAAGCTATGAAGATCCTAAGAGGAAGGATGTTTCATTCTCTGTTAGAGACATGGTCTTTTTGAAAGTATGATCAATAAAAGGAGTAATGAGATTTGGTCAAAAAGGTAAACTAGCTCCAAGATACATCAAACCTTTTGAGATTCATTTAAGAGTGGGTGATGTGGCTTATAGATTGGTATTACCACCAGAGTTGTCTCGGATTCATTTGGTGTTCCATGTATCTATGTTGAGGAAGTATACATTTGATCATTCTCACATTCTTTAACCATAGATAGTGGAGCTTAATGAGGACTTATCATATGAAGAGGATCTTGTGGTGATTGTGGATCGACAAGTTTATCAGCTTCACATGAAATAAATTCTTATGGTGAAAGTGTTATAGAGCAATCACACCGTAGATGACTGTGCTTAGGAGATAGAGGTGGATATGCATAGTAGATACCCTTATTTGTTTGCTTACTAATGTAAAATTTGAGAATGAATTTTCTTAAGGGGGGAAGAATGTAATAACCCATATTATTTTAAATAAATAAATATTCATTATTGTTGTTATTAGGCTATTTTTAGGTTATTGAATGGTTCTTGGTTCGCTGTCTGGTGTTAAGGCATATAATTGCTACTAATTTTCTAGTTTGATATGAATTAGCTCATTTAATTGCTAGCAGTTATCTCAAGCCTCGAAGTGGGAGAACCAAATCGAAAATTTACAAAAAATGTGAGTATTAAAGTGGTAATTTTCCATCTTCTTTTTAGTTATATCTATAGATGCGAGAAAATGCTCATAGATCGTTGAACTCTCTCCCAGCATTCACTATAGCACTAGAAATTTCTCCTTTTCCGTTCACTAGTCAAACAACCTCCAATGGTTGTGAAATTTTAACCACCGAACCTTCTTAACCTCCTTTACACCTATGTAAATTTTATTTCATAAAAATCGATCTAGAATTGATAAGTTAAACCTCCAAAGTTTTAGTTTGAACTTCTGGCATGGAATCACCATTATTTGATGACCTTCAGCTATTATGACCACTTCCAACTAGCAGCTCTCATTGCCAAGAGTTTTTACAGACTAACCACGAGTCCGACTATCACAGTTTGGTGCCTCTTTAGAGTTTGATCGATAAGTTGACATTTTTCGCTTGATCTACAAATTTGGCCACTTCTTTGACTATTTGAATATGTTTTTAGCTTCTTTGTTATGTTGTTAACATGTGTATATATCTATCTTTTGTTAAATATGTTTTTTGGTGAGAAAATCTGGCAACTCGCAGTTGGATTCCGGTGATGAACAATGACTAGCCCAAAAAATTATGGTTTTATTTTTAATAAATAGTATAAATTATTAGGATTAATTTCCATAGCTGAAGCTAGGTTTGATTCCTCATGGATTTTGAGATAAAATTTCTGGAAGTGTTTTAGAGAATATTACGTAATTTCCATTTAAATTGTTTTAGCTTATCAAAATAATTTCTTTAGCCTCAAATGATATGTTTAAGGTGTTTTAAGTTAATTTTGTTGATTCTTTGGTTTTATTAATTTTTTGGAATTTTGAGAGAAATTATTATGAATTTAATTGTTATTTATAAGCATATTTTAAATGTATATTACTTATTTTAGAGAGTTTCGAAGGAGCAGTAGCATTTGGACAGCCAAGAGCATGTCGGCTGGCACGCTTCACTTGCAAGTTAATTTTGTAAAATGTTTGTTGAGGAATTCACATTTTTATTATTAAAGAGATTTTATTAGTATACATGAGTTAAGATAACAATATGATTTTAGCTATTTATTTACTGTTGAGACCTTGAGAGTATACTTAAATTTCATTTATATTATTTGATGTTATTTATGGATTTTAAGATATAAATATGTTTTGAAGAAAATGGTAGAATGTGCCACTTGATGGGTGTCACCAGGTCCATGTGTGCACTAGTAAAATCTTGGGTATGTTATGTATGGATATTTGGCTTGGTGGAGCTTGAGCTCTCAGGTAGTATTATGGTTGTGGCTCGGTGGAGCTTGTGCTCTCAAGCAGTGTATGGATTGAGCTCAGTAGAGCTAGTGCTCTCGAGCCGAAATTAAGATGTAACTCGATTAAGCTTGCTCTCAGGAGATCAACAATGGAATAAGTGATTGGACTGCGGCTGTAACTCAGTTGAGTTTGCTCTCGGGACGACAGTCACTTGGAATTAAAAGAGCCGAAAGGCTATTAGAATTGAGGTTTAGGGTTCTACCATGTTTTTCCACCAAAGGTTTAATTTATGTATGATTTCGTATGACGAATACATGTTAACATGATTCCTGAGTTTTTGAAAGGATTTTATATAAATATACTTTTAATTAAGTAAAGGATTTCAAAAATATTTATTTTAAGGTTTTAAATAATTATTTTAAAATCAACATGCATTTTATAACATTAATTCACTCAGTAAAGTTTGATTCCCCTCAACTATATTTTTCAGGATATTAGGAGTTTTCTGTTAGTGGTTCTTTTTTGCGTCGGACTTATTCTTCACTGGCTGCTTTATGTAGATTATTGTAATGTCATTAATGTTGTGGATTAATTTAGTTATTTTGGACACCACAGTAGCTACTACTTAAAGTAATTGTTGTAATTGTATTGGTATGTGTATTGCATTATAACATATATTAAGATATGTTTGTGTTGAGATATTGGTGTTATTGGAGTAGTTGTGGTTGGAATATATATATATATATATATATATTGGGGGTGTTAATTGCATTTTACAGGTGGATTGTTCTTGGTACAGAGGAAACTCTGCCAATTTTTTGTTAGAATTGTTAAGCTAGATAATGTGTTGTTGTAAAATTTCCTAAGACTTATTGCGGGTTTCAAAAGCTTAATGATTTTCCCATTCCTTAGTGCCAATTACGTGCCCAATGGTGGTTTAGGTCGTGATAGTATCATAGAGTTTCTTTTTTTTGTATGTTTGTTGTATTTATACAATCCTTATTTTATGTCCAAATATTTCATAGTTGAAGGAAAGTTATCATTTTGATTTTGTTTGAATATATTTTTGGTTTATTTTTAGTCTCAAATTCATTTTTTTTGTATCATTTTGGTTTAGTTTTGGTTTCCAATTCATTTTTTGTATCCTTTTGTTTTATTTTTAGTTTCTAATTCATTTTTAAAATTAATTAATTAAAATAATATGCCTGATATTTTCATTTGTAAAAATTGTAAGAATTCAAATTTATTGTAGAATACTTTGCGTTTATTTTTCATTTTTTATACAATAATTTAAAATACTTTTTGTTTATGTTTACTTTTCTAATACAATAATTTCATATATGTTTTTGTCAATTTATAATGCTTTGTATATATTTATTATAATAATAAAAATAATAAAACAAAACCAAAAGATATATAAAATTAACATATATTAAAAATTATTTTGCTTGTTTATAATTAAATAATGTTAAAAGAGAGAAGATTTGGAGTATTGATATCAGCCTCTATCAGCTCTTTGCATCCTTTTAAGGCTAGTGTCTTGAGCTGATGACTTGAAATTGTAATATGCCTTAATTTATTACACCTACTTAAAATCAGTTGCTCAATAAGAGAAAAATTAGAAAGTATACTCTAAAACCAATCATCTTTCAAGTCGGCATCCTTTAAAGTCATACTTTTCAGATCTTTACACATGGGCCGGTTGATTTTCCAGTGCATAGATTTCTTTCTACGAAAATGTTCGAAGATTTGGTGACTGAACATCAACATTCTTCAGACCATCGTAAAAGTGTTTATAAACTCTATCAAGTGTATTACTTGCAAGCAATAAACTTTTCAGTCCAGTGCAGAAAATGAGCCTCAAATCATCAATTAAAGGGCAACTGTTCATCACATTATGAATAATCTACTCATCAACATAAAGTTTGGCAAAATATAGTTTTTGCAAATTGGAAAGCTTAATATCAATAGAAATTCTCAATTTGCAGCTAAAAATCCTCAAGAAACAGGAATAATAATACTGGAGTGCCAGAAGTCAAACCCATAAATTGTAAAATGCCAGCAACCCCATCTTAAATTCAAGAACATAAATTTATCAAATTGAGAAATCACAAAGAGATAAACAAAAAAATCGAAAAAAAAAAAAAACAAGAACCCTGATCGTATCATGCAATTCAAACTTCAAACAAAAAACCCAACAAACTCAGATCATTAAACAAAGTGAAACTAAAAATCAAGAAAGCAAAACGAACAAGAACTTACATGTATAAAGAGTAGTAACATCCTTTAAAAGCTTATAACAAAGACATGTCATGCATGCCTCTATTATTCAGTGATCTCTCAGCACAAAGAGATGGTAAAATCTCTCAACAAAACCTCTGTTTCTTCAAGATTCAAAGTCGAAGTACTCGAATTCTAGTTTTAGAATCCACAATCTCCAATCAAACTAATTCGGCACCGCTGCTAGCCAAAACGACAGCATGCGAATTCAATCACGAATTTAGCATGCGACCACCACCACTAGCTAAAAAGACAGCACAGTAAAATAAATCACAGAATTGTTGAAGCAAAACAACTGGAAGTGCCTAATAGAATTATCACCATCGCTGCCATTGTCAAATAAACTAAACCCAAATGTTGTTTTCTCTGTTCTCAAACAAAACCAAGTGATTGATCCTAGACGTCTCTATGATTTCTTTAACTGGATCAATTCAAGAATCGCTTCTTCCCAAAAGCTTTCTTCTTTCTCAGTTCTTCCTATCATTTTATGCAATTCTTGGCTTTTTGTTCCTGCCAATTATATTTTGGAAGGCATGATCGAGACTTGTGAGGCTCATGTCGATGTGTTGGATTCAGTTGTTAAGTGTTGTAAAGAGTTTAATGAGAATTTTGGATAATTGATATGAAGGGATTGGTATGTGGAAGAGAATGTAGAGGAAGGGGAAGAAAGAGGAGGTTTTTTTTAAAAAAATGTTTTGCGTCAAAAAAGGTGGATGTATGAAATTTTTTCACCGTTTTGCCGCACGCTAATAATAAATGAAAATTTGAAGTATTTTAGTAGTTGAGTTGAGTTTTTGGAGCATTAAAATCCCTTAAAAGAATTATAAAGATTCTTGCGCCAATATTATATGCGATTTTTACACAATTAAGTAATTTTTTTGAAAAAAATATTAACTAAAATTCTCTAAGTTTGTTTATTATTAAAATATCACTTTTAATTATATGAGTGTCACTTTTATTTATAGATATGCATCCTTCTTCTCTTTACTTTATTTTTTTTTTCTTTTTTCTTTTTTTTTTTTATAGTTATTTCCTTTATTTTTTCCTCCTTTATTCATTTTTTCTTTTTTAAAAATTTTATTTTTTTCTTTATCTTTTCTTTTTTCGAAGTTATTTTTTCCTTCTTTTTTCGTAGTTATTTTTTCCTTATTACTTTTTTATTTTTATTCTTTCCTCCTTCCTTTCTTTTTTAGTTTTAATGTCTCTTTATTATTTATTATTTCTCTCTTTTTTTCCCATTTTCATCTTGTTTTAAAAATTTTATTTGTCATTTTTTCATCTTTTTATATTAGTGGAGCATTAGCCAATGTATATTTTCTGAGATTTTATTGCATAATTTTTTTATATACAATTTCTTTTTTATTTTTTTGTTCCCTCTTTTTTTTCTCTCTTTCTTTTTGAATAAATTTACCATTATTTTCTAAATGTTTTTTTTTTTTAATTTCAATAAACCAAAATAAATACAAAATTATATAATCCTATAAATAAAATTGTTAAAAATCTTGTAGTATCATTAAATTAATTTTTTATTGAATTTTTTTGTTACTTTTTTTTTTCTGATTTAATTTTGTATTCGCAGGAAGCTAAAAATGATTTTATCAGTCCTTATCAACAGAAAAGGAAGCACAAACCTGCGTATATTTTAAAGTCTCATTTTCTTATTGTATAGGAAACTAAAAATAAATGAAAAGTGTACCAAAAATATACCATAACTTAAAACTAAACACTTTTTTTTTGAGTTAAGTGAGTTGTAATTATTGTAATAGAAAAATTTTAAAGAACTAACTATATATTTTTTAAGTTTTTGGTATAGTTGAGTCATAAGAGGATGTTGTCATTTATGTTGCATTTATAATTTGGTATCATTTTGGTTTTTTTGTTTTTGTTTATGATATCTTTTTTTAATTTGGTATTGTTTTATTTATTTATTTTTTTTGGTTTTTGATACTTTTTGTTTTATTAATGGGAATGTAGTTATATCACAAAGTTTCTTTTTTGTATGTTTGTTATATTTATGCAATATTTATTTTATGTCCAAATATTCTATAGTTGAACTTGAGTTATTATTTTGATACTACCGTTTTATGTTGCGTTTATAATTTGGTATCATTTTTTTTTTCAGTTTCTGATACTTTTTAGTTTTAATTTGGTATTGTTTTGGTTTTTTTTTTGGTTTCTAATACATTTTTGTTTTATTAATAGCAATGTAGTTCCATAGAGTTTCTTTTTTGTATGTTTGTTGTATTTATATAATTTTTATTTTATGGCCAAATATTACATAATATAAGGAGAGTTATTATTTTGATTTTCATTGAATATGTTATTTATTTATTTTTGGTTTTCGATTCATTTTTTTTGTATCCTTTTGGTTTTCAATTCATTTTTTGGTATTCTTTTGGTTGATGTTTGGTTTCTGATTCATTTTTTTATTTTAGTTTTTTCAATTTTTGAAGAATGTATATGAGAGTTTTGGTCATCCTGCAATATTATGTATTTATTACATATGTTGCATTTGATGCTCTATTTCTATGTTTCTTTTACTTTCCATTTCTTTTCCCTTGATTAAATGTGAATGTATTAAATTGATAATAAAGCATACAATAGATGAAGTTACAAGGAACTTGTTCCTCCAACTTTCATCTTCTAGTAGTGAAGATTCGGGAACATGCTTCATCTATAAATATTACATTTTACAAATAACTCTAAGATAATAAACAATTAAAATCATAATGTTAGGTGTAACAATAAGCATGAGCTGCAATCTCCAAGCAATAACACAGTTTTGATCTCCTGAATAAAAAAAAAAAAAACTCATGATAAGTTTCTAATATCATAAAATATTGTCCACCATTCACGTAAGAACTCATCAATCGTTGAAACCAAAAAACATATGATAATCAAATCAGCAAGCAACGACCAAATTTTTATATGGTAAAAAAGAAGGGTAAAGCTCAATATTATATGGACAGTGAAGTTTCCACCTTTTGAGAGTTGAGAGTTAAGTAAAGATTTAGCAATAAAAATAAAGGGACATTAATTAAATGAGTAATGAAAGCTAAACAAAGAAAATAAATTGGAAAGAACCATGAAACCCACCGCGTAGACTTCATTAATGAACATACAAATTGTTATCTTTGGTTCCTTGCCACTCAAATCTAGATGACATTTTTCATGCAATTATAATAAGCTTTCTTAATATGATTTTGGGTACTGTTAAAACCATTATATCAAGAGACAGAAATAAAAAGACAAACTACAATTGGATCTAATATCATATTACAGTAAATGAAATATTATCAGACCAAGAACAACATGGTAGTCATCAGTGACCGATGAATTATTATTAGTTGTAACTCATCATCAAGCTTGTTGACCATTTGCATGATCAAACTCCTAATTTTGGACTTTGACAAATAATTTTGATACTAATAATTTCAATTAAGTTTGTAGGGAATTATATATCAAACATATACCAAGCATATACACTTTTGGATGAATAGTGACTTTTCGAGCTAATTTGACGTCCGAGATTCAAGAAGACTTTTGATATCTTTAGAGTTCTATAATGAGAAAATAATCTTCTTCACTTTTAAAGTAGACATCTTAAGCTTTCCAAATTGAGCTTGATTTTCAAAATCCAAGCTCATTTAGATATGAAAATCTTTAGTCAAAGTCAGCATATGCAGCTTGCATTTCAGTTTGCATAGCTCTTAGTATTTCAACAATATCTTGAGCTACATATGTCCAATTGAGGTGATTCAAAGTTTTATGGAAATCTAAGACAATTATCTATAACTTTTATGAGGAACATTTTGACTAAATCGATCGTCTTTAGTCCCATTCATGAGCATCTTATGAGGTGGTCACAAGCTATCCTTAAATAATGCCTTTTGAGCACATTTTTGGCAAAAATGGGCATTGCTACTCACGAGCCAGAGTCATGAGCACTTTTTCTTATGAGCTACTTGTGAGGGTAGTACTAACAGCTTCCAATGGAAATATTTGAATGCAACAGATATATTTTTGCCTTTTACGAGCTAAGATATGCTTCTCATAAGCACTATTCACTTATGAGCATTGTTTTGATAGAATAAAGTCCAAGATTGATTCAAAATCAAATACGAATGTTGGAGATATGTTTGATAAATCCAATAGCCATATTTTTGAGTGTTTATCTATATAAACACTCCTTAGAATTCAATTGAAAGGGTTAAGAAACTTGTTTTATTTCTTAAATATTTAATTGAGCTTTAAAAATTTTATTTAAATAATTCTTTGTGTATAACTCTTGTGAGAGTTTATGAGTGATTAGAATAGACATTCTTATTCTTCTATTTTCTTGGTTTAGAAAATGAGAAGTGAGATTCTATTCTAAAGGAATTGATTTAAGTGTTTAGCCATTAAAACACTTAGGAATTCAGTTTTTGAGTGAGCCTTGAAAACTTAAGTTGTAAGGTTATAAGAGTAAGCCATAAAACTCTTGTGTAATCTCAATCTTATGAATAAGCATATGGGTGATTGAAAATCTTAACTTACGGATAAATTAGGTGGAGATGTTGGATTATTGTTAAATATGAACTCCTTAAATATTTGTGTTCGTTATTCTTCCTTCTTAACTCTTATTCAATTCTTGAAAAGAATTCCTTTAATTTCCTAAATTTGTTTGATATCCTATTTACCCCCTCTAGGACTCTTTTATTTAGTATTAGAGCTTGAATTCTAGGTACTTCATTGCTAGAATGCAAGATCATGGGGGAGTGAATAAAAAAACATCTCTTCTCTTAGACTATTCTTTGATGGTAGTTACTATCCACATTGGAAATTCAAAATGGAATTATATCTTGATTGTGATTTTATCAAACTTTGGGACATTTTCTTAAAAGGTTGGGAACCACCTACAACTATCATTAATGGTATAGTAACTACTCTTGCAAAAAGCCAATAGAGTATTGATCAAAAGGAAGAAAATCACAAAAATAAAAAGGCTGTGATTACTCTGGTCTCCTCCATGACAAGAGAAGAAGGAGGCAAGCTTCAACATTGCATTTCAGCTAAAGAAATGTGGGAGACCTTAGAAAACCACTATAAAGGCAACATTCAAGTAAGAAGCAAGAAGGTTCAACTTCATATGTATGAATATGAACTCTTCAAAATGAAGCCTCAAGAGTTAATCACGAAAATAACAAACCATCTCAATGCTCTACTCATAACCCTTAAGAAACTTGGAGAACATTTTTCTAAGGTAAAGGTAAAAAATAAGATTCTAAGAATCCTACCTAAAAAGGATTGAGAATCTCGTGTTACTTCAATTGAGGAAGCTCAGGACCTCTCTACTCTATCAACCAATGTGCCCATTGGTAAACTTTTAACACATGAGCTCACCATCAAGCAAAGAGGTGAATAATAATAAGAGAAAAAAGAAAAGAAAAAGAACATTTCTCTGAAAGCTCTTCAAGAAGATAGTGAAGAGGAAAGCATTAAAGATTATAGTGATGAAGATGATGGCATTACCATGCTCACTAGGAACTTCAAGAAGTTCTTAATGAAGAAAAACTTCTTAAGAACAAGGGACTTCAACAAGAAGTTCGAAGGAGATAGGAAGAAGAAAATAAAAGAGGTTACTTGCTATGAATGCAAGAAACCAAAACATATTAGAAGTGAATGTACCAAACTCAAATTCAAAAGCAAAGGAGTAAAATATAAGAAGAAGGAATTCTAAGCTACTTGGGATGATTCCTTAGAATTTAAAGAGGAAAAGGAACATCAAGAAGTTGCCAATCTTTGCTTCATGGCCATTGAAAATAAAAATGAGGTACCATCCCCTTCTTATTTTTCCTTTGATGATTATGATGAATATTATAATGATGATGATGATAATGATGATGATGATGAGGATGATGATGATGAGAGCTTTATTGTGAGCAAATTACTTGTTAAATGCAAAAATTTATTATCTAAGAAAAAATAATATAAACATAAGTTAGCTAGCTTAAACAAGGATTTTAAATGTTTAAAAATTGATTTTATTAAACTTGTTGCATTAAATGAAAAACTTGTTAGTAATGCTAAATCTTTTAATTCTCTGGAAGATCAACTTAAGAAAGCAAATGATGAAAATCATAAGCTTTTTAAGGAGGTCTTAGAATTAAAGAATTCTATTGCTAAATTTATGAGAGGAAAAGAAACTTTAAATAATCTTCTTGACTCTCAAAAATTTTATGAAGATACCCATGGAATTGAATATAAGAATGTAATGTCTTCATCATCTTCATCACATATTAATTTTGTTAAAGCTTCACATGATTTTACTCCTTCAACCTCTAATGACATTTAAGCTTTCAAAGCTACAAGATCTCATATGTTAAATAGCAAGGCAAAGTCTCATAAGATTAACCCTTCATTAACATAAAGAGGTAAGTCTCAAACTAAAGCATCAACCCAAGCTTGCTTATAAATACACTAGACACAATCATAATAGGCATGTTGCACAGCATAATGCACATAAACATGTTAGACATATTGCACAAACCTATTAAAATACACATTGTCATTGCCAATGTATATCTCACACTAGGACCCAACAAGATAGGAGACGTACACCACCACAACACATTAGGCATATTTCATATACTAGGAAAGCATATCATCCTAGGAGAAATAAATTTGAAAATGTTGTATGTTCATATTGCATGATCACAGGACATACCGATAATGTATGCTTCTATAGAAAACTACACATGAATTTACTTCCTTTGGATTATCTTGAAACTAACCAACCTAGACCAAGAAAGGTTTGGGTTTAAAAGAACACTTAAAATGTTTTATTTAGGTGTGCTTAAAATCCACAAGAAAAAAAAGCAAGTGGTATCTCGATAGTGGATGTTGAAGGCGTGTGATGGGAGATAAGGAGAAATTCAACAAACTTGATTCTAAGGATAGAGGACATATTACATTCGAAGATAATGCAAAAGGAAAAATTATTGGCATTGGAGCAATAGGTAATCCTTAGCTATACATCATGTATTATTTGTTAATGGTCTTAAACATAATTTGCTTAGTATAATTCAATTATGTGACATGGGAAATAAGGTAACTTTCTATCCTAAAAATTGTTTTGTTAGTAGTCTTGATGAAAATAAAGTTATGATTAGTGGTGAAAGAGTAGAAAATGTTTATGTCATTGATTTGAATAAAATTGATGACAAAGACATAAAATGCTTAATGTTTATTTCCCATGACACATGGACATGGCATAGAAGGTTAGGACATGCAAATTTTGAACTTTTGAATGATCTTTGTAAACATGAACTTGTGATTGATTTTCCTAAACTTAAATTCATTAAGGATAAACCTTGTGATGCTTGCCAAAAGGGAAAATAATCCAAGTCTTCATTTAAGCTAAAAAATGTAGTGTCCACTTCTAGACCACTTGAACTTATACATATGGATTTATTTGGACTAACTAGAGTTGTTAGTCTCAGTGGAATGCACTATGCATATTTATTGGTTGATGATTACTCTAGATTTACTTCGGTATGTTTTCTTGCTCATAAGAATGATGCATTTAAAGCTTTTAAAATTTTTTCAAAAAGAGTTCAAAAAGAAAAAGGATTTTGTATTTCAATAATTAGAAGTGATTATGGAACCAAATTTGAAAATGAAATTTTTAAAAACTATTATAATGAAAATGGTATTTCTCATACATTTTAATCTCCTAGAACTCCTCAACAAAATGAGGTAGTTGAAAGGAAAAATAAAACTCTTGTGGAAATGGCTAGAACAATACTTCATGAGTATAATTTGCCTCTATACTTTTGAGCGAAAGCCGTTAACACATCTTGTTATATTTCAAATCGAGTTTTCAAAAGACCAATTTTAAATAAAATATCTTATGAGCTATGGAACAATAGAAAATCCAAAATCTCATATCTAAGAGTATTTAGATGCAAGTGTTTTATATTGAACACCAAGGATAATCTTAGGAAATTTGATTCCAAAGCTGATGAAGGAATTTTCCTAGGTTATTCCATCTTTAGCAAAGCATATAAGGTCTTTAATAAGAGAACTCTAGTAGTTGAAGAGTCAATGCATATTGCATTTAATGAATTAAACTTACTTGATCCTAGAAATGATGTTTTTAGTGTTGATGATCTTGTAGGTGAAAATGAAATTGTGGATACATAAGAATAAATTGCAAGCAAACCTTTGGAACTTGAAGAACCAAATAAGGAAGATAATGAGGAGACATCTCAACCTACCTTAAAGGATGAACTTTCAAAGGATTGGCAATTCAAGAAAGCTCATCCACAAGACCTTATCATAGGTGACACTACAAAAGGGGTAACTACTAGATCTAAACTCAAGCCAATTGTTAATTTAGCTTTCATTTCTCAAATTGAACCCAAAAATATTGATGATGCTTTGAGTGATGAATTTTGGGTCCTTACTATACAAGAACAGTTAAATCAATTTGAGAGAAACAAGGTTTAGACCTTGGCTCCTAGACCTAAACATCATCCTATTATTGGCACCAAATGGGTGTTTAGAAATAAGATGAATGAATAAGATGTCATAACTAGGAACAAAGCTATACTAGTAGCTAAAGGTTATAATCAAGAGGAAGACATTGATTATGATGAAACCTTTGCCCCCGTTGTAAGGTTAGAAGCTATTAGGATGCTACTTGCATTTGCATCATACATGGGTTTTAAACTTTATCAAATGGATGTTAAAAGTGCATTTTTAAATGGTTTTATTGAAGAAGAGGTATATGTTGAGCAACCTCCACAGGTTTTAAAAATTTTGACTCTCCAAATCATGTTTTTAAATTTTCAAAAGCATTATATGGATTGAAACAAGCTCCCAGAGCTTGGTATGAAAGATTGAGTAACTTTTTATTAGAGAAAGGTTTCTCTATAGGAAAGGTTGACACAACTCTTTTCATAAAGAAATCCAACCATGATTTATTAATTGTTTACATTTATGTTGATGATATTATTTTCAGTGCTACTAACCATTACTTGTGTGAGGATTTCTCTAAGTTAATGAAAGGAGAATTTGAAATGAGTATGATAGGAAAACTTAAGTTCTTTCTTAGACTTCAAATCAAGCAATGTAAAGATGGGATTTTCATCAATCAAACCAAATATGCAAGGGACATTTTTAAGAAGTTTGGAATGGATGGAGCTAAATCAAGCAAAACTCCAATGAGCACCACAACCAAACTCAATAAGGATGAGAATGGCAAATTAATTGATGAAAAGTGATTTAAAGGTATGATCAGATCCCTTCTTTATTTAACCACTAGTATACCCTATATCATGTTTGCTACTTGCTTATGTACTAGATTTCAATCAAGTCTTAGAGAGTGTTATTGAAATGCTATCAAAAGAATTTTTAAATATCTTTATGGTATAATGCATTTAGGACTTTAGTATCCTAAGAGTTCTTCCTTTAACTTGATTAGTTATTCTGATGCAAACTTTGCCAGTAGTTTACTAAATAGAAAAAGCACTTCCAGAACTTGTCAAATATTAGGTAATTGTTTAGTTTCTTGGTTTGGCAAGAAACAAGTTTCAATTGCCTTGTCCACCGCTGAAGTATGTGGCGGCTAGTTATTGTTGCACCCAAGTTCTATGGAAAAATTAATACCTTTTGGACTATGGCATTGATATTAATCATATTCCAATTAAATGTGACAATACAAGTGTTATAAATCTTAGTAAGAATCCCATTCAACATTCAAGAACTAACCGTATTGCTATTAGACATCATTTCTTATGTGATCATGTGCAAAATGGTTATATTTTTCTTGATTTTATTGATACTAATCATCAATTAGCAGACATCTTTACCAAACCCCTTTGTGAGGAAAGATTAAATTTTATTCAGTATGAACTTGGTATGATTGATGGTTCAAGCTTATTTTGATAACTTGCTTAATTGATGATTAAATTCCTTTCATAATAATTTTGTTTATAATGTTTTGTTTCTGTTTATTTTTCATTTTTGACGTAATTTCCAAAATCATGCTTAATTGTGGGTTGTATATTTTTAGTTTATTTTTGGTTTCTTATATTTCATCATAATTATATATTAAATTAATTAAATTTTTTTGCAAGCAAAATTATTTAATAATTTTTTTAAAATTTTCAAAATTCTCTTTGATTTTGTTAATTTTTTAATGATATATGTCAAAATATTTGTTTTTAACTATCTTTTGTTTTAATTTAATGGTTAATTTAATGCTTAAGGACCTATTTGTCAAATTTTAGGACCTTGTTGCAACAGATTTGAAAGTGTAGGGACTATTTAGCAATTTTTATCATGAGACGTTGAGCTCATGACCGCTGTAGTTCTGTTTATCTAGAACCACTCATTATTGACACTCATAAGCAGACTGCTCATGAATCGCTCGTAAGCAACGGTCTAACAATATATATTTTTTATTTTTTGTGTTGTTTTGTTTTAATTGTTTATTTAACACAAATGGTAACATGTCATTTTTGAGCATTTTTAGGACTCTTTCATTTGGACTTATATTATTATTTCTTTTTGTATATATAAACCCCTCAACATCTTCTTTTCAATTACAATAAGTTGCATTTTCAAATAAACTCTTTCAGAACAATCTTTTTCTCTTAAAAATACTCTTCATCCTTAACCATTTTATACCCTTGTCATGGCTCCAAAGACCAAGTATGCACAAGGTGCCTTTTCATCCTCTAGAAGAGCTATTAAAGATCAACCTAAGAAGTAACCTCCTCTCTCCTACACTTCAATTCAATTTAGGGAAAGCTTGATCATTTTAAGGATAGGCAAATTATTTCTTCTAAATATATGTCTTAAGTTACCTTAGAAAGGATGGGTTATTTTAATGAGGTTAGAGGTTTACTTGATAATACGGGTTTGTATGATTTTGTATTCAATGATTTTCCTACCTATCCTGCATTAGTCCATGAATTTCTTGCCTCCTATTGCTTGAGAACCCATTACTTTAATGAGCAAAATCCTTTGAATAACATGAGATTTAGATTGGGTGGGAGAGATAGATTCCTTACTTCTCAAGCCTTTGATAGCATCTTTAACATTAAACAAAGGGGTTTAGCCTCTCCTATTTCAACTTGGCTTCCTAATCCTTTTTAGTCTTAACATTCCAAACCTCATGCAAAAACCAGTGAAGCAGGACACACTAAAGCATCTAATTTGGCTTTAAAATCTCTTTGGTATGTACATAAGTTCATTACGTACTCTTTTCATGCTAGGGGCTTGAGTAATAAAACTATTTCTTTTGATGATCTTTTCCTTCTTAGATGTCTTGTTGAAGGTATAGATGTTGAGCTCGGAAGATGGCTTCAATGGAGGTTTTAGTTATCTAGTGATAGTGTTAGTGGTGCCTTATGTATAAGAGGTTTTATCACTAAGATTGCTCATTATTTTGGGATTAACTTGAGGAACATCCCTTCCATTCCTCTATCCTTTCTTGATTATTAACTTTTAAGAAACTCTAGGCAATTCAAGCTTGTTAGAAACTTTTGATTTTGGAAAGATGAAGTAGAAGATAAAGATGTTAATGAGGAGCAAGAATAAGATTTAGGAGATGTTGAGCAAATAGGCACTATTTGACTTGAAAGTATTCCTATTGAAGAAAAAATTCCTCAAGAGCATACTCCTCCTCAACATCAATTAAAAAGGACAAGAGGACCTTCCACTTCTTAAAGTGTTAATGATGAGCCCGCTTATGTTGGTGGTTTCTTTGATCACCTATCCATAGTGGAGTCAAACTTCAACACAAGGTTTGATCAAGTAGACACTAGCCTTGATCATTTTGAGCTAAGAATGGATCACATGGAATATGATATTCATCAATTGTATGCTATCAATAACATATAATGCTCTTAGCCTCCTCCTCCTACTTCCACAAGGTTAATTTTCTTTTTCTTTTTCATATTCTTTCTATATCTAGGTTTTTCATTTTTTTATGATTATTTAACAGTTTTTATTTGGTTTATCTTTTGGATATTTTCTGGATATAAACCTTAAGCTGTTAGTTTGTCTTCTTCACATCAATGTAACTTTATTTTTTAATGCCATTTTTTATTTATACATGACTTTTAGTTGTGTTTATACCTATAAAATTCATATTCATGTATAAATTCTTCTTAGAAATGGTTTTTATCTTTAAAAATGGCATGTCTCTTATAAAGATTTTGAGCATCTTTACTTTCATTGTTTTGGTTCTTGATCTTTTATTCCATCTAGTATTTTTGGCTCCTTTAGGTTCATTTCCCCTTATATCTCTCTCTTTTCTTTTTGTCTTTGACCAAGGGGGAGAAAAAGTTATCTGCTTAGGGGATAAATAATTGTGTTTATGTTTAAGATATGCTAAGTACCACATGATTATGTATGATTGATTGACTAACTAAACTCTACATGATCATGAGATATATGTACTATTTATGATGCATTATAGTAGCACTACAAGCATATATATATTTGAAATTATTTCCTTCATATTGTCTAACAATTTATTTTAATGATCATGTTATCATCATTTGTTATGTTAGACCATGTTCTTGCTAAAATTTATTTATATTTCTTATCATGTCCAAAAAGGAGAAAAAATAAAGAAATATATTTTTTAAAGGAATATATTTATTAAACAAGCCATATCAACCCTTATACATGCTATGATAATTCATTTATTTTTATGCTCTGATACATTATAAATATTGAATTTATGCATATGTTAAGGCGGAGCAAAATATTTTCTCATTTTGCATCTATTTAATTTGAAAGGGGGAGATATTTTAATTAACATGCTTATACATGTTATTTATTTTGTCACACTCACACACATTATTTATTATCTTTTAAAATTGGTTGTCAAAGCAAAAAGGGGGAGATTGTTGATCATTTGTATGATCAAACTCCTAATTTTGGACTTTGACAAAAAATTTTAATACTAATAATTTCAATTAAGTGTGTAGGGAATTATATACCAAACATATACCAAGCATATACACTTTTGGATTAATAGTGACTTTTCGGGCTAATTCGACATCTGAGATTCAATAAGAATTTTGATATCTTTAGAGCTCTATAATGAAAAAATAATCTTTTTTACTTTTTAAGTAGACATCTTAAGATTTCCAAATTAAGCTTGCTTGTCAAAATCCAAGCTCATTTGGGTATGCAAGTCTTCAGTCAAAGTTAGCATATACAGCTTGTATTTTACTTTGCACAACTCTTAGTATTTCAGCAATATCTTAAGCTACAAATGTCCAATTGAGGTAATTCAAAATTTTATGGAAAGCTAAGACAATTATATAGAACTTTTATAAAGAGCATTTTGGCTAAATTGATTTTCTTCAGTCCCATTCACGAGAATCTTATGAGGTAGTCATAAGTTGTCCTTAAATAGTGCCTTTTGAGCATGTTTTTGGCAAAAATGGGCAGTGCTGCTCATGAGCTAGAGTCATGAGCACTTTTTCTTGTGAGCTGCTTAGGAGGGTAGTACTGACAGCTTCCAATGGGAATATTTGAATGCAACGGATATATTTTTGGCCCTCATGAGCCAAGACATGCTCCTCATGAATACTATTCACTTATGAGTGTTGTTTTGACAGAATAAAGTCCAAGATTGATTCAAAATTGAAAATGAATGTTGGAGACATGTTTAATACTTCCAACAACCATATTTTTGAGTGTTTATCTATATAAACACTCCTTAGAACTCAATTGAAAGTGTTAAGAAACTTGTTTATCATTCATTATTTTTTAAACATTCAATTGAGCTCTAAAAATTTTCTTTAAACAATTCTTTGTGTATAGCTCTTGTGAGAGTTGGTGAATGATTAGAATAGACATTTTTATTCTTCTATTTTTAGGGTTTAGAAAATGAGAAGTGGGATTCTATTCTAAAGGAATAGGTTTAGGTGTGTAGCCATTAAAACACTTGGGAATTTGGTTTTTGAGTGAGTTGTGAAAACTCAAGTTGTAATGTTATAAGAGTGAGCCATAAAACTTTTGTGTAATCTCAATCTTATGAATAAGATTGTGGGTGATTGAAAATCCTAACTTAAGAATAAGTTAGGTAGAGACGTAGGATTATTGTTGAATCCAAACTCCTTAAATATTTGTATTCGTTATTCTTGCTTCTCAATTCTTATTCAATTCTTACAAAGAATTCCTTTAATTTCCTATTTTTGTTCGATAGTCCTATTCACCCCCCTTAAGACTTTTTCAAAGCTGACTTGGAAGAAGCATACTAGGTTGAGGTGCTTTGGCCAAGTTAAGTTCTTTAAAAAGCAAAATTAGAATAAAAGATCTAAAGGTAATTCCACATATTTCTAGAAGTGGAGGAAGAGGGTAGAGAATTAGCGTCATTTGGGAGATCGGAGGAGGAGTAAAATGAAGGGGTAGAAAGGGAACTAAAGAGGAAATGAGAGGGCATTTTGAGGAATTGACAATTTTATGGTTGCAATCTTTGGAAGCAGAAGCAAAAGCAGAAGAAGAAAAGAAGAAGAAGAAAAAAGAAAAGTTATGAACGATACATCCGAAGAAGAAGAAGCTGTGGACACCCAGGAGATGAGCAATTTATTATTATTTTTTATGTTGTGTTTTTCTGTTTTCCGTTGAGGTGCAATTGTGTAATTATTTTTTCAATTTTTTTGCTTTTGAGTGCATGGAAATAATAAATAAAAAATTAGGATATTTTAGTGGTTGAGGTGAGTTTTTAGGGCATTTTAATAAAGATCCCATATTATATTGTGGTGGTTCCATTAGTTAAGTAATTTTTCAAAATACAAGAGCACGTATACATATAGCTTGCAAGCAAAGGATATTTTTGTAATTCAGCAAATCATTTATTTATTTTGTCTTTTTGTCTTCTTGCTTTTGTATCATTTTTCCGTATCTGTTACTTGGCCTATTTTAGCGCCTTCACATGTTATGTTGAAATTCATATTCTTTTTTAATATTTTTTGATAATTAAATATATATATATTTTTTATCATTTGTTAGTTATTATTTTAGAATAAAAAAGTTATATAACTTTTTATTTTAAAATGATTTCTTTCTTACGGCTTTTATTAACATTTAATTTTTTTTTTTAAATTATCACTTGTTACTTTTATTATGTGACTTTTAGTCGTATAATATACAATTTAATTTTTCATTTCATGTAATTTGAGAAGACAAAACTTAAATAAAAAAAAAAACTTAAATTATTAAGTATAATAAAAATTATGCATTTATGGAAAAATATATAATTTTTGTGTAAATTAATTATAATATTAAGTAAATAAAATTTAAATTATTAAATAAATATTTACATACTAATTTAATATTAAGTAAAAATAATAGTACAACAAAAAATTATATGTGTTGACACCTGGTTCGATTTGCCTAAAATAGGAGGTCAACTGTGAATGTTTGATTTGGTTGGCCTATCATAGAGCCCGATGATGAGGAATACGAGGTTTAAATGCAAGAAAGAAGCCCGAAACCTTATTAACACTTGAGAGCTTAGAACCCAAAATCTTAGCCCAAACCCATTCAGAAGCAAGCTTAACCCACCTAGGCCCATTTGGCCCAATGCAAGTGTCACGACCCGAACCCAGTGGGCACGTGATCAGTACCAGGAAATGAGAAAGATTAAAGCTACTGAAACCCATAGTAAGCCCTAAAAAAATGCGGAACATTACACCTTTAAAACTTTACAATGCAATAATTAAATCATGATGCACATTGTAAAACTGATTTTTCACAATTTTAATAAATCATTACATCATCATGCATAGCATAGTAATAATCGGTTATAAAAAATAATATCTCATTGCATAAATCTCAAATACATAATATCCAAATTAAAGTATGCAGTTGTACTATTTCTCTACTATGGTACATGTTTACTGTTACAAACACAAACTAGGTAGACCTACATAAAATAGTTGGTGAGGAAGCTACTCGGCATAGGAAAATAGGTCTAACAGAAGACTCTCAAACTCCTAAAAAAATAAATTTAGGAGAGTCGGACCTCACTAGGTAAGCTAATAAAATAAATGAATGCAGTTTGAAAATCTCTTTTAAAATAGGTTTTTATGAAAATATAATATATTTATAATTTTATTCAAATCATTTGATATACATATAAGAAATTCATTTTTCAAAAGGAGGAATAATTTTTTAAATGCTTTTAAAACATTATAGTATAAAAAAAAACTAGGTAAAACCCTATTCCTCAATTCTAACAGCCAATCGGCTCACTTATATCCAAGATTGTCAGATCTTGAGAGCAAAGCATCACCAGGATACACAGCTGCAGTCATATCACTTAATCCAATATCACTAGCGATGTTCGAGAGCAAAACATCACCATACCATCGACTCTAGTGATTTAATAAATATAATCCAACTTTACTAGTAGTGTCTGACAGCAAAGCATCACCAGACCTTCGACACCAGTATAAATCAATCCAACCAAATATTATATTACTGGCGATGTCCGAGAGCAAAGTATCACCAGAACTTCGGCTCCAGTAATATAATCAATGTAACCCAATATTTTACCAGTGCGCACACAGTCTTGATGAAACCCATCAGGTAGCTCGTTCTACTTTAGTTTATTTAAAATAAATGAATATAGATAAAACAAGAAAAATTACAATAAATAAAAATAAAATAAACCAACTATAAATTAAGTCATGCCATACCATTTGAAGAATACTGACTTAAATTCTCATAAAATTAAATTCATCAGAGATTTGTGTATTAAATTTGAAAATCTGACAGGCAAATAAAATATTAATTTACAAGATGGATCCACTCCTCTACTACATTGTGTCCGACCTCGTCTGGTAGACGTAACTGGATGGGCGACTAAAAGATAGAAAATAAAATAACTATCAAAAAGTAGAAACCCTAACTTTTAGAATTTCTAAGGAAAACTCAACTTAAACCCATAATTCAAAACTTAGGATTGACCTGATGTCACGTTTTATGATAACTCTATCAAAAATTTGACAGAGTCTCCTCTATAAAACGGATATCCCTCTACAGAAGTAGAGTCAATCCTGCAAGCAAATACACTTCTAAACTTCACAATAGCTCAACACCTTGGGTTGGGACATGAACTACACAATTCCTAATCGAGGTTCATAATTTGAGATAAAATAAATATTAAATAATAATATATTAAAATTATTAAAAATCCATAAAAATAAAGAATAAATCACAATATAATTTATTTAAATATCAAAATACTAAATATAAATATTTTTCACAATAATTAATAAAAATCTCAAATAATTTATATAATTATATAGAAATCCAATTTTCCAAATATTCAACATAAAATAATCAGATTCACATTTATTATTCAAATAGCTTAATTATAGTAAAAGTAATTTAAAATCCATTTAATCACCAAGATAATAAATAATATATTATTTGAATATAATTTTTGAAAATTAGTATTAACTAGTTAAAAATAGTAAATAATTTATAAAAATTATTTTATTAATAATAAAATTACTAACACTAATTAACTCAAATTTCACCCACAATAATTAATTAACATAATTAACAAAATATACATAATACTTAAAGTACCTAAAATTAATTATTCAAAACTTCATAAATATTATATTAATTAACATAAATTGTTTTTATATCCCCATAATTAAAATCAACTAAAATAATTTAAAATCAACTAATATATATATATGAATCAACCCAAAAATTAACCTAATATAAAAAATAAATAAATTCTGGATAAATAAAAAAAATACCAATTAACCAAAAATTAAAATTCAAACTTGAGTCATGCAAATCACACACTAACTAACAAACAACCTAGATCAACCAAGAAACCAACCCAAAAACTCTAACTAAACTAAACTAACCTATATCCTTCACCGAAGCTAGAACCCAAAGGCAGAGGAAGGTAGAGCTATCATTAAAAGCTGGAGTTGTTGCTGTCTTCGGTGGCTGCATGAGGTGAAGGAGCTTGACATCGCGTGACAAAAGCTAGAAGGAGTGCTGCTGTGCCTCGCGCGAAAAGGAAGGGAGGCTGGATGGATGGCTTCGATGTAAGGACAACAAAAAGAGAAGAAGCAAGTTGATGGTGGTTCGGTGGCTGAGTGATGGTGGCACTGATGGTTGAAGCACAGAGGTAGGGAAAGAAGGAAAAGAGAGAAAGAAAGAAAGAGGAAGGTGATGGGTTTGGCCGGTTTAATGAGCTTTTTTACCATTATATATGTATATACATACATACATATATATATATATATATATATATATATATATATACACACACACACACACACACACACACACAACACATAATAGTTAAAATAATAATAATAATGCTATTTAAAGATAATCACAATCAAAATAAAATAATGTACATGCATGCTAATAATAATGAAATGATAATAATAATGAAATTATAATAATAATGACAATAGTATTATTAATAACTTTAATATTTTCAAATAATAGAACCCCCAAATAAATTATTTTATGTAAATAAAGCTTTTAAAATAAAATAAATGAAAATATACACAATTAATATATATATATATATATAAAATTTAAAATACAAGTCATTACAGCAAGGCCAGGGCAGAGAGGTGGTTGTCTCTATGGCAGTAGGCAATGAGGCGATTGCCTCATCGTAGAGGCACCGCCTTTGCAGCAACTACTTGCCTCTACATTAAATGTAGAGGTGACCATGACAGCCAACTTGGTAGGCCCACCTTCTACTAATCTTAGCCTATTTCGTGAAAAAAGGATTTTTGGGAGAAGTCGAGAACTAAACAGGGGGCAATCATTAGTAAAAAGAGTAGGAGTATAGGCTAGGCATAGGAATAAAATGAGAAAAATAGGGAGAGAAAGAGGGGATTTTTTTTTTTTGGGTTTTTTTTAGCAACCATAATTAGAAAAAAGGAGAGGGAGGAAGAGTCCTGGAGAAGAAAGGAACATCCTTGAGGGGAAGGAAAGAAGAAGGATGCTTGAAGGTTCATTCTTGAGAAGAAGAAGGTAGAAACCTTGCATTCAAATGAAGATCAAAACTTATTCTTATCTATGAGGGAAAAACATTTTGAGAAAAGCTCTTATTTTAGTGATGGTTCTTACTTCCTCTTAACATTGAAGTTTTAGTGTTATTAAACCTCTTGCTTATTTGTTTAGTTACTTATTTCTAGTGCTTATTGTTTATGTTATGTTGTGCTCCTAGCATGACTGATTGAGGTTTTAAGTGTAGTTGCAAGTCTTGTTCATTTTCATAATTTATTGCTTGCTTGAAAATGAAGTTTACATCTTTTGGGAGTCGTTTGCATCTGCTGGTCAGGTGATCACCTTATAACAGAGGCGGTCACCTTATAATAAAGGCAATCGCCACTCTAACAGGGTCCTACATGACCCTATCTTGATTTTCTTTATAAATAGTGCATGATTGGCATGAATATGCGTGCTTTAGTATTCTTAATTCTATTTCATATGATTATCCTACTACATTGTTCAATTAAAGTCTAGGTATTTGTTTCTTTTATTATTTTATTATTTTATTAAATCAATTCACGATCTAATTTTGTGGATTCTTGCATATGATCTTTATGTACCTTGGGAACTAACATTTTTTATGTTGTAGGGGTTTATCAATGATTTCTAATCATCAAGTATTTATCTCGTTAATTAGTTCTTAGGAGATTTTATTTAATCTCACTAGTTTACTTTCAGTTTACTTTTGGTTTATTTTTCGTTTATACAAAGTATTATAATCCCTAATCCATTCTTCATTCATTTGGAATGTATGGTTGTAAATTATTACTTATTTTATTTATACTGAATATGAGACTTAAGGAATGAACTAGTATTATTGTGTAAATTTGGATTTTAATGTAAAACTTGATCAATTGTTTCAAGGCAATTATAATTTACATGATTAACAAAGAAATAATTGAATAATTAAAAGTGATAAATTATGAAATATAAACGGAGGCCAACCATAAGGTTGGGTGGGCATTCTAAGAGCCCATACCTAGTTTTCGAACTCGATTTCTAATGATGACTTTTAGGAATTTCTGTGGAATCCAATTGTTGTATAGTATGTCCCGAATTTTATCTGGGTGGCGACTCTATCTATGGTTAGGCTTTATGACCAATTTCATATTTCCTAGTGGGCTTTAAGCCGACACAGTGTTGTGGTCGATATATACTTGGGCGCGCTCTAAATCTTGCCACTTATAATATGCTTATCATTTAAATTAATATTTTATTTATTTAACACTAAATTAGTAAATTAACAAAGGCGCTCAAAGATTGGCTTGTTAAAAGGTCATTCGAGTTAGTTTGTTAAGTTAAACGAGATGAGCTCAAACTTGATTTGGAGGCTTAGAGTAAAACAAACAAAGCTCAAACATCCTAAAGCTTGGCTCATCAAAATGTTTCACGAGTCAACTCATGAACAAGCTCGCGAACAGACTCACTTAGGGCATTCATGAACAGGCTTGTGAACAAGCTCATTTAGCATGTTCGTGAAGAGGCTCATGAACAATCTCATTTAGCAAGCTCGTGAACATGCTTGTTTAGTAAGTTTGTGAACAAGTTCATGTACAAACTTGTTTAAATAGTTTTTCAACAAGTTCATTTAGTATTAATAAAGTACAATAATAATATTTGTGAACAAGCTCATTTAGTATTAATTAAGTACAACAATATATTATCATTAAATAGTAGTATTAAAATTGTTAAGCACAAATATTATATAATGCTAATTTAATATTAGTATTAATTGATAAAATATTTTTTATATTAATTATATAATTTTTTATGTTAATAACTTCAACAAAACTAGTTATATAATTTTTGTATCATTATATAATTGTAATGTATATGAATAATAATGTTAAGTAAAGATAGTTAACAATTGGTAATTTTAATAATTAAATTACATATATATAATATAAATTAGTATTAATATTAAGGATTACTGGATTAGTATTAAACATACTACATAATTTTGATGTATATTAGTATGATTAAATAAATATAATTCAAAACTAATAATTGCCATAAAAAATTTTTAGAATAGAAAGTATATCATAATATTAAGTTACTATTAAATTTAGTCAAAATTGTGTAGTTTCACATGAAACTATTTGTATTACTATTTAGTATATATTATTACTATTAAGTATAAATAAATTTAACTTATAAATCTATTAACCATAAGATTACCAAAAACTAAAATGACCAACTATAACATTACTTCAAGACTATTAAATTCTAAATATCAATAGACTAATAAGATCACCAACTATAAGTTACTAACTATAAGATTAGATTACTAATTATTGGGTATTAGTTTTAGCTAAAATGCTTAGTTTAAGATTAAGTAAATACTTATTCTAAATAATCTTAATATAATTTATAATTTAATACTATTATATAATAGTAATAAATGCAACACTAATTAAAATTGTCATTACATAAATATATGATTTAAATTATCATATAATACTAATTTAGTGTTAAATAAATAGAATTTAAATTATCATATAATAATAATTTAGTGTTAAGTAAGTATAATTTAAATTATCATATAATACAAATTAGTGTTAAAAAAATATAATTTAAATTATAAGGTATTATAAAAATAATTTTAATTTTAATTTTAATTTATAAATTAATTCAAAAATAAATGTATTTAATATTAAGTAGATATAATTTAAATTATTAAATATGGTTAAAAATTATGTAGTTTTAAGAGGAAATGATGTAGTTTTGATGAAACAAAAACTACATCGTTTTATAGTAAATCAATGTAGTTTTGATCCAAATCAACCCAACCCTAAAACAAAAAAACCTAAACCATATTTCATTTTCAACTTCCCTCTAAAAACCTAAAACACCACAGTCGACAAGTACCCTACCGCCGCCCGATTGCCTGCCTTCCCTCTTGTCTCGAATCACCCTACCCTGGCATCCCTTCGATTTGCCTTCATCTGGTCGCACCCTTCATCTTCACCACACAACAGCATCATCTCCGTCATCTTTTTTTCTTCATCTGATCTTGCCATTTTTCGTCATTTTTTCTTCACATCTTAGTTCGTTCTCTCTCGCCATCACAACCACATCATTTATTTGATTCAATCAGTGTGAAGAATATGGCTCTTCATCTGATCTCGCCATCACAATCTCATCATTTTTTTGTCTGTATAAAATGAAGCTTTTGAGATGCATGAAATTTAACTTCGTAGTTTTTTTTTCTTTGTTAATGTCTGCTTGTTATTTTTAACGTTTGTTTAATTTCATTGTTTTGAAAATAGCTTTGATTTTTTCTTGTTGTATTTTCATCATAGAGATAGTTGTCATGATTTTTAATGACTGTTGTGATTTTAAGTGCTCTGATTTACCCTTCTGTGAATTTTGATTCGTTTTAGTTCTTTTTTTCTTTTTAATGTCTGTTTATTTTCTGTTGTATGTTTATTTTGATTCATCTAATTTACCTCGCTGTTGTCTGCTTAAGTTTATACTATGTTTTTTTTTTGCTTTGAATTTTTGTTGTTGTGATTTTGAATGTCGATTGTGATTTTGAATGTCTGTTGTGATTTTATGTGCTTTGATTTACCTTGCTGTGATTTTTGATTCATTTTTTTTTTCTTTTCTAATGTATGTTTATTTAGTTTGATTTACCTTGTCATTGCCTGCTTATGTTTATACTATGATTTATGTTGTTAGATTTATGTGATGTGTCTGCATTTGTTATCTTGCTGATGTCTAATTTTTTATGTCTTGTTTTCAATTTTCCTTATCTAACTATTTGCTATTTTTGTAGGATCAAGAAAATATTAAAAGAAATTACATAATTTTCGTGAAAAGTGTGTTAAAGCTGGTTATGGTCATTTAATTTGGGGCAAGTTATAAAAAAATCCGCCACTTTTAGTGCTTTAAGCAAATTTGACATATCTTTTTACTTTTAATAATGTCATTTATCAACTTTTTAATTTTTACAATTCAAAGCACTGGTAAACTTGTTTTTGAAATTAAACTGACATGTCAATTGAAATTGTCTTTAGTTATTTTCGTGTGACTCATATAGGATCTAATGTACAAAATAGTTTTATGAGACCTTAAAATTTCAAAATGTACCATTTTAAATGAGTCAATTCCCAAAACAAATAGATAGATAAAACCATTCAAAATTGTGTGTTTTGAAATCTTAGCATGCACCATTTTGTTCATTAGATTCTAAATGGATTTTAAAAAATTAAAGATAATTTTGATTGTTGCACTTATTAATTTTTGTCAGAGAGTTTACTAGTGTTGCAAATTGCAAAAATGTAAAAATTGGTGAATGACATTGTTAAAATTAAAAAAAATATGTCGAATTTGCCAAAATCATTAAAGGTGGTGAATTTTTTTTTTTATAATTTGTCTTTATATTTTTTAGTTTCAAATTTTATTTTTTTAAATATATCAACAATATTTCAAAATTTTAATGACGTTAGGTGTGTTCATGGAATGTGGTTGGGGCTGTTCTTGTTGAAATTGATGTTAAATGTTGCTATTTGCTCGTGTTGGATTGATGTCAATGGCTGTTGCTAAAACTGCTATTTTCATGCTAAAATACTGTTGTTTTCATGTGTATTTCTTGTATTTCATATTTTCTTCATTAGTTTGATTACTATTTATTATTTGGATTTCTATACTTCATGTATTTTTTAAGTACAAACGAGCTCTTAAACGAGTTCCTAACGATCACCTTATTGAACTCATAAATGAGCATCTAAACAATCAATCAAACCAATCAATTTGAACACAAATGAATTTTATTTGTGAATAAGTTCAAGTTTTACTTAAGTTGCGTTCGAGCTCCATGTTTCATAATTTTTTCGAGTTTGAGTTGAGCTCAAACATAAATTATTTCAGCTGAGCTGATCTCAAGCATTATAAAACTTAGCTCAATTACACCTGCAATATTAAGTAAATATATTTTTAATTACAATAAATACAATGTTAAATGAATATTATATAATATAGATTTTGTAGTACACTATGCATCATATGAAGTACAACTTAATTTTACATCAATTATCCTTCTCTGCACAATAAATATCTAATTGTAGTTTCTTAAACAAGCATAGAAATATATGCCATGTCATTATCCACTTCAATTAAAATGTGCATGTAGTCATCAAGCATTTTTTTTTTTTTTAAATTCGGGTACTCAACATATTTTACAATAGAATTAATTTTTTTTTCCATTGCATACATTGATATTTATAAACCTTAATTATTATTAGAAGCAATATTATAATAACAATAAAAATACTTTATATCCAGTACAAGTGACTACTTTGCCAGCACAAATTCCATCATTTGAAGCACAACTTAATCATTAATTATTCTTTTCTAAACAATAAATAAATAAATTATTATTATTATTATTTGGAGAAGAAGACAAAATAATTAACTTATATATAAATTGAAGAAATGGCTATAGAAGGAAAATCGAGTCATAGTTGCAAAATATCTAGTTTGCTCCTTGTATTTTTCTTTTTTTCCATTAATCACCCAAATGACCTTTAATCGACACAAAATTTTGACCACAGCTATGTCTCATTGTCCTCTAATCATTGGTGTCTGTTTCAACAGTAAAGGTGTCAAAAATTCTAGATTTGCCCTTGAAATTTCTATACATTTTGTTATCATTAGAATGCTTCTGTTGTCACCTTTCAACCACCATCGTCATTGGCTGCTAGTTCCTCATCATCTCGGGAGTCTATAGACACTAACCTCGTACTCGATCTCCTTATTTGAATTTTTTACTAATTTTTCGATAAATTTCTTTTAAATTTCTTAACTCTTAATTCCGTACATATTTTTGTGTGTTTGAGGCTATATTGATATTCTACAAATTGTTGTGAACACATTGGTATGATTGGTTTGGTCGGGTAACGCATTTCTAGTGAGAAATTCGGCGGGTCCCGGCCAAATTCTGATGAGAAAATAGTATTAACTTGGAAAATTATGAAACTATTTTTAATAAATAGTATAAATTGTAGTGATCAATTTTTATAACTAGAGTTTGGTCTAATTCCTTATAGGTTGTGAGAAATAATTTTTGAAAGGGTTTTAGCAGAAATTACTTATTTACGTTTAAACATGTTTAACTTGTCAAAAATATTCCTTAAGCCTCAAAATTAATTATTTAGAATGTTCGCAAGTCAATTTCAATAATTCCTTCATATTAGTAATTTTTCTAGAATTTTAGGGAATTAATAGGAAATTTATTAAATATTCATTATATAAATATTATTTATTATAGAGAATAGTGGATCGGAAACATTGGGAAATAGGCAGATGAGGATACGTTAGATTGCTTGCTCTACTTGTAGGTTAATATTTTGAAATGTATGTTAGATTTATACATAAAGATATAGATTGGTTGATTGTATTTAAAAAGAGAAATTTAATTAAAGAATTTATATATTAATATTTGAAATATCCATATTGTTGATTCCATATTTTAAATATGCCTATTATATTTTGATTATTATTATCAATGCTATCTTTCCATAATTATTGTTAAATAGATTATTAATGCTAATGATATTGTGGATAACAAAAATAAAATTATTATATTTCCATTAATATTTCTCCTTGGAATTTATTATGCTTTTATATATAAAAATAACTTTTGAAAAAGATTGGTGGAATGAGCTACCTAGTGGGTGTCATAAGGAACATGTGCATAGTTCTTTAGGGCAATAAAGCTTTATTTTTATTATGTTTGATTGTGTTTATTTGGTTATGCAAGTATTATTTATATCTCTTTTGTTCATGTTGTCCTTATGTTGATTTTATGTGTTTTATTATGTTTTTTAGGCTTAAATCATGTATGAGGGATGACTTGGATTTTTTTAGAATGAAGTATGATGTGTGAAAAGTCAGAATGAGGATCTGGTCAAGAGTGCTGAGTCATCACACCATGTTGAGTCGTCATAAGAGACATGTAGCGACAGAAAATGACCGTGATGAGTCGTCACACTGTGCTGACTCATTTTAGTGGCTTCCCATACTGAGTCGACACAATGGTGACAAGTCGGCACAGTAGTGACGAATCAGCACCATTACACCTTTTCGTCGCATCTTTTCATTTTTTACATTTCTTTCAAAAGGGCATGAATTGCAACCCTAAAAACCCTATAAATATATGACTTTGGCTCCATTTTAAGGGGGATAAATATTACTTAGTTATTTCTCAGAAATCATTGTCAAAATTCTAGTTTTTTTTTATGAAGACAAACTTGAACAAGATATAACTAAGAATCAAGAGAAGATCATTCTATACCAAGTAATTTCTAAAAGACATAGTAAAGGGTTTTATTCACTTAATCTTTCCTCTTCCCTTTCTATGTAGTTCTTGATTCTTCCTTATTGTTCTTTCATCATGTATCTTGGTTAAGTCTTTGTAAGAGAATTACAATGATGAATTAATTTCAGAACTATTTTTTTTATCTTATATTATTTGTGATTTAATTTCAATTAATGCAAATAGTGTTATGTATGTTTGATCACCATATGTAACTAGTTAATCAATTATTCACAATGAGAATTGGAATAATTTGGTGGAAATGTAATTGAAATTACTTAAGGTTTGAAATAGTACTTGGAGTCGAGACATTTGCCTTAAGGGAATAAAGAATTAGCATGACACCAAATGATTTTCACTTATCTTTACAATTTTATAAGAATGAATGTGGATTTTAAGAGAAAATACCCTTGATTGACAATAAGAATTTCTTTTGAGGATTATTAACTAATTTCCAATCAATACATATTATTTATATGATTACTTACTTTCAAGGTTCTTTACTAATTTTGAATTGTGACTCTCAAACACATTAATTTGAATTATATCCACTTTAATTAGACACTTAGTAAATTGATTGTTTAAAAGTTAATTAGCATAAATTGATACTATTTTAATATTATTTTACCTTTCCATCCTAGTATTGATTCAATTAATACAATATCTGCTTCAAGTTCCCTAGTGTTTGACACCCTACTTGCTCTATATTTAGTCTTAGAGACTAGGGTTATACATTTACTCACTCCAAATTTTAGCACTGTTGCTGGGGAACTTGCTAAGTAATTTTTATTAACTTAGGAAAGAGAAGAGTTATTTTAGGTTTTCATTTTGTATTTTCTTTATAATTCATTATTTATTTGATTTTGATTATTTGACTTTATGTTTGAATTTTTATGATAATGACTAAAAGTTTTAGTGATAGTACTATTTACTTTGATAATGAAATTGAATTAACTTTACGTGCTATAAGAAGGGAATAAAGACATAGAAGAGTGAATAAAAGGGAATTGACTAATATTGCTAAACTGATAAGACAGACATTAGGCAATTTTGCTATGCCAGACGTATCGGGTAGTTTCAAAGGAATTGTAGCACCATCTATTGCTAACAATAATTTTGAATCAAACTAAGCATCATTCAAATAGTGCAAAATAATTAGTTTGGGGGTTTACAAGGAGAGGACCTTTATGCTTATATACTGACTTTCCTAATTGTGTGCGCAACCTTCAAGATAAATGGAGTGACTGATGATGCAATAAGGCTTAAAATTTTCCCATTTTTGGTTAAAGATAAAGTGCAACTATGGCTTGCTAGTTTGCCAAATGAATCAATCATAACATGGGACCAATTGAAGCAAGTATTCCTACACAAATATTTTCCACCACACAAGACTGTTAACTTTCATAATAAGATTACAACTTTCAAGCAAAATGTAAGTGAGAAAATATATTAAGCTTGGGAGAGGTTCAATGAACTTTAAAGGCAATGACCACACCATGGCTTGCCAGATTGGATGATCCCTCAAATTTTCTATAATGGGTTGATAGATGAGAATATGAATATTATCAATGCAGTTGCTAGTGAAAATTGGATGGATAAAATAGCTGGGGAGGTTGTTACTTTACTTAGGAACTTGCATCTCAAGGGTACATGGGTGATGAAACAATAATGGCAAAAGCCAAAGGAGTTTTGGAGCTTGACACCATCAACCTATTGAATGCAAAGGTAGATGCTCTCACCAAGTTGGTAAGTAAAACTCAAATTAATTCTGTAGAAAGTACTAGTGTTGCTTATGAGTTTTGTGGAGGATCTCATTCATATTCTCAATGGAATTTGAGTACTAATGAGGATGTGAGCTATGTACAAGGAGCTTTCAAACAAAGAATAGGGCTGAATTCCAACTCTTATAACCCTTAATGGAGAAATCACCTTGGGTTTTCATGGTCAAATCCATCCTCTCAACTTAATCCATCATTTAACCCAAATACCAAACCATAAAACCCAAACCCATCGGGATTTCCCATGAAACAATAAGTTTTTTTATCTTACTCAACCCAAATCCAACCTTGAAACACTTATGGAACAATTTTTTAACTAACAATTGAACATAAACAAACAAAGCGAGGAGCAATTTAAGCAAATTAACTCCAAACTTAAATAATTAGCCACCCATAGCTACATCCTTGAAAACCAAATTGCTCAACAAGCCTCTTCCTCCAACTTTAAACCTATGGGAAAGTTACCAAGCCAATGAAGTTTGCACTAAAAGAGACTTACCAAGCAATTACTTTAAGGAGTGGTAAGGAAGTTAAAAAGGTTGCTAGTAAGAATAAGAAAGTGATTGAGGATGATAATGAAGTAGAGATAGAAGCTAGTAAGGAGAATAATGATGAGGTTGATAGTACTAGGAATAATATTAATGGTATTAAGAAGGATAAAAAGGCAGATGCCATACCACTTAAGGTAGATTAACCTAAAGTAGGTTTTAAAGCACTTTCTTTTCCTTAAAAGTTCATTAAACGTAGCTTAGATAAGCAATTTGATAAATTCCTTAATTACCTTAAGGAAATCACCATTACCATCCATTTATGGATGCCATTAGAGATATGCCAGCATAGGTTAAGTTTTTAAAAGATATTATTACTCATAAGAATAAACTTGAAGATTGTGGTTTAGTTTCTCTTGTGAAAGAATCTAAGGCTATGTACTCTAAATCTCCACCAAAGCTTAGGGACTCATTTTAATAAACCTTTGTGTGACATTGATGCAAGTGTTAGTCTTATGCCCTACTCTATCTTTAGGAGGCTTGATATAGGAGAGCTTAAGCCCTCAAATATGTGTCTTTTAATGGCAGAAAAATCTATAACTTATCCTTTTGGCATTCTTGAAAATGTGCCAACTAAGGTGGGTAAATTTGTTATCCCAGCTGATTTTATTATCTTAGAAATGGAGGAGGATATTAAAATCCTAATCTTATTTAGGAGACCATTTTTGAGGATAGTAGGTCTAATCATTGACATGAAGAGAGGTAAGATTACATTAGAAGTGAACATGAGTATATGGAATTTGATGTATTTAAAATAATAAAATCAACACCTATAAAAGTAGCAAATAGAATTGACTCAATTGACATCATTGATGAATGTATTGATGAAGTGATAAATGAATGTCTAAGCCAAGACCCTATTGAACAATATTTGATACAAGAAGCTAGTGTGAGATCCTTGGACTCAACTCCATACCTTCCTCCTCATAGGACTTCAAGATTTGATCCTTTAAGGAAGGATGATGATCCAACATTTACTTAATAATATGAAGAAGGAAGGCCAGAGCTTAAGCCTTTACCATCAAATCTAAGATATGCATTTCTTAACTCTAACTTTAAATTTCCTTTTATTGTAAATTCATCTTTGCCTAGTAATAATGTTGATGCCTTATGTGATGTGTTGCTTAGTCA
Source organism: Mallotus nudiflorus (assembly GCA_947683625.1). Classification (NCBI taxonomy): domain Eukaryota; kingdom Viridiplantae; phylum Streptophyta; class Magnoliopsida; order Malpighiales; family Euphorbiaceae; genus Mallotus; species Mallotus nudiflorus. The sequence continues at coordinate 1,085,765 of CANTUR010000431.1, read as the reverse complement.
TAAGAATGCCATTCGTTATTCCATTAATGATTTAAAGGGTATTGGTCCTAATATGTGCATGCATAGTATCTTTTTAGAGGATAATGCCAAGCCTTCCATTGAAGGTCAAAGGCAATTAAATCCCACCCTTAAAGAGGTAGTTAGAAAAGAGGTTACTATGTTACTTTTCACCGTTGTTAAGAATGAATCTAATGATCTAATACCCATTAGAACTATCACGGGATGGTGTATGTGTATAGATTATGGATTGTTAAATCAAGCAATAAGGAAAGATCACTATCCATTACCTTTTATTGATAAAGTTCTAGAGAGACTAGCTATTTTTTTCTTATTTTTGTTACCTAGAAGGACTTAGTGGTTTTTGCCAAATTCTTATTCATTTTGAAGACCAAGCTTAGACTACTTTTATATGTCCATATGGTACATTTGCCTTTAGTTGTATGCCTTTTGGTCCATGTAATGCATCTATGACTTTTCAAAGATGCCTGTTTTCAATATTTAGTGATTTACTAGATGATTGTGTAGAAGTTTTTATGGATGATTTTAGCATGTATGGTACTAACTTCTCCTATTGTCTAGAAAATCTCTCAAAAGTTCTCAACAAGTGTATTGGGTATGGTTTAATCTTGAATTGGGAAAAGTGCCACTTTATGGCTTAAGAAGGAATTATTCTTAGGCACTTAGTATCAAAGAGAGGCATTGAAGTTGATAGAGCAAAGATTAAGGTTATTGCTAATTTGCCACCTCCGAAGTGTGTTAAGGATATAAGAAGCTTTCTTGCATATATAGGTTTTTATTGAAGGTTTATCAAAGATTTATCCAAGATAGCAAAGCCATTATGTAAACTACTTGTTAACGATTCTATTTTTGAGTTTGAGATGCATGCCTTGATGCATTTAAGACTTTGAAAGTAGCTCTCATTGTAGCACCGATTTTGTAACCACTTAATTAGGAGCAACCATATAAAATTATATGTGATGAAAGTAACTTTGTGGTAGTGGCTATTTTGGGTTAAAGGAAGGAAGGCAAGCCTTATGTGATGTACTATGCTAGTAAACTACTTGATGATGCTCAAATCAACTACACCACTACAAAGAAAGAGTTGCTTGCTATTGTTATGCATTTGACAAGTTTAGAGTATACCTTGTGGGCCTAAAGGTGATTCTATATGGGCCAAAAGGTGATTCTATATTTAGACCATGCTGCCCTCAAGTATCTTATAAGTAAAGAAGATGCAAAACCTAGGATCCTAAGGTGGATTCTAATTCTTTAAGAGTTTGATTGGGAAGTGAGAGATAAGAAAGGAAGTGAGAAACTTATTACAAATCATGTATCAAGATTATATTAAGAAGGGTTAAAGAAATATGATGATGGTGTGCTAATCAATGAGACATTTTATGGTGAACACTTATTTAGTTTAGCATTAAAGGAACTTCAATGGTTTGCTGATATTGTAAATTACCTTGTTAGTGGTATTTTTCCATATGAGTTAGATTATAGACAACGGAAGAAATTTTTGCATGATAGGAAATTTTATTATTAGGAAGAGCCATTGCTTTACAAGAGATGTGAAGATGGTTTCATTAGAAGGTGCATTCCTCAAGATGAAGTTCAAGATGTTTTGAGGCATTGCCACTCCTTGGATGTTGATGGACACTTTGGTACATCTAAAACAACATCTAAGGTCCTTCAATCCAATTTTTGGTGGCGTAGTTTATTTAAGGATGCTAGAGATTTTATGCTTACATGTGATAGGTGCCAAAGAATGGGTAATATTTCTAGGAAACATGAGATGCCTTTGAAAGGAATTCTAAAAGTTAAGTTTTTTTTTTTATGTTTGGGGCATAGATTTTATGGATCCATTTCCAAGTTCTTTAGGCTACAACTATATATTGGTTATGGTGGACTATGTCTCAAAATGGGTAGAAGTAATACCAACCATTACTAATGATGCAAAGGTGGTAAAAAAGATACTCAAAATGACTATTTTTCCAAGGTTTGGTACTCTTAAGGTATTGATTAGTGATGGAGGTTTGCATTTTTGCAATCATGAAATAGAGTCTCTTTTAAAGAAGTATGGGTTAACACATAAAGTAGCTACCTTAAATCACCCACAAACAAATGGGCAAGCTGAGGTGAGTAATAGAGAGATTAAGTGGATTTTAGAGAAAATAGTGTCTTTCGTAATAAAGGATTGGGCATTAAAGCTTGTTAATGACTTATGGGCATATATAACAGCCTTTAAAATCCCAATTGGCCTTACACTATACCAATTAATTTATAGGAAGTCTTGTCACTTGCTTATGGAACTTGAGCATAAGACATATTAGGCAATAAGGGCTTTGAATTTTGATTTGAAGAAGGCTGGAAGAAAGAGATTACTTCAACTTAATGAATTAGATGAATTAAGAATGAATGCTTATGAAAATGAAAAGTTGTATAAGGATTGCACCAAGTTATGGCATGATAATCATTTATCTAAAAAGGAATTTCATGAGGGAGAGCTTGTCCTCCTTTATAATTCAAGACTAAAATTGTTTATGAGAAAGTTGAAGTCATGATGGTCAGGCCCCTTTAAGGTCGTCAAAGTTCATCCTTATGGTGCAGTCGATATTATTAATGAAAGGGGGGAAATCTTTAAGGTTAATAGACATCATCTTAAGTTTTATTTAATTAGTGAAGCAATTGATCCAAACTGATCTCTCTCTCTATCTACACCTTATTTACAACACAGTTAGATCGAGCTATAGACCTTTAAATTTAGCAAGGTAATAGTTACACATGCCTATTTCTATTTCATGCTATTTTATTTTAGCTAGACTTGTTAATTTACAGTTTTCCAATTAGTATCTTTATTTCTATTATACATTTGATTTTCGATTAGTTTCTTATCATAATTTTATTTTAATATTACTCATTTATTTGATAAGTATGTATTTATTTTTTTAGTATTGGTAGACTCATTCCTATTATTAGGCCTCATTGTGCCGAGTCGTCACATTGTGATGACTCATCACAACAAGTAGAGTCATCATGCATATGACAACTCATGATAGAGTCCCATTATGTCGAGTCATTATGATGGTGATGACTCGTGCCTTTAATTTTTACTACTATATATATATATATATATATATATATATATATATATATATATATATATATATATATATATATATATGACTACAACTTTCAATATTCCATTTCTTTAAATTTCTATACATTTCCCTACTCTTATATACATAACTTTCTATATTTCATCTCTTCAATCTCTTTATTTTTCATTTCCTCTTCCTAATTACTCTCTCCTATTCTTCCTCAACACCCATTCACATCCTATTTCCTTTAAATCCCTACACATTCTCTACACTTTTAGTTTCCATCAAGTATGATTTTTGAAATGGGTAAGACAAGGGGTTCTTCTTCCAAAAGACCACACATTGAAGATGAACATTAAGAGGAAAAAGAAAAATTTTCATTGACTTACAGGGCTAAGTTTCCAATCCTTTCCCGCGAAGAAGGTGCTAAATTTACAACCATTAAGTTCAGAAAAATTACGGGTTGTAAGTATGTTCCTACTTCTCTCCTTAATGATGTGGGTATTCTTGATTCTTTTACTAAAATGTTGACACAATCTAGCCTTAAGAAGTTTGTTTCCATGCTTGAAGATACATATGTAGAGCTGATTATCAAATTTTACACTACTTTAGATGTGAACTTATCACGACCCAAACTGAGGAGTGATGACCAGTGCTAGGGAACGAAAAATCTTTCGAATCCGAAACCCGTAGCAAGCCTTAAAAATAAAAACAAATGAAATAAATAAATAAATACATGAGAATTAAAACTTTAATTAATATGAAAATAAATCTTATATCATATCATAAAAATATCTCATACAAGATTTAAATACAACTCTATGATAAAACAACACAACTACTACTGTAATTTTTAGAATACAATAAGAGTTCAGATAATAAATTTACATAATCTAGCTGGGGCTAAAGAAGACCATCAAAGAGGTCTACTACTGAAGTTTGAAGAAGAAGAATCTCCTAAAAAAAATATTGAGGGGGATTAACCTTACTGAGTGAATTATTATATTATATATAGATGCAACCTAAGTGATTTACAATCAAGCATCAATATAATATATATATACATATGTGTGTGTGTGTGTGTTTATATATATATATATGGAATTTATACATATGATGAAATCCACTTTTGATAATAATAAAAAATTCATAAAAAATATTTTTAGTTGAAGGATCAGAGCAAAACCCTAAATAGTTTGCAACCTTGATCATAAAATCAATAACCAACTAGCTTATCCAAAACTCTAAGTATTCATTTGCCCAACTCAAGGTAGTAGACTAGCCCCGAGTATACTAGGTCAACCGAGGATCCACAATCTCACTATCGGCATGACTGGCTCCGAGTACACTAGGTCAACCAAGGATATACAATCTTACTACCGACATGACTAACCCTAAGTACACTAGGTCAACCGAGGATCCACAGCCATCCTTTCTAATAACCAACATCTCGATAAACAAATATCAGATTTTCAACCTAATTCCACTATACTATTGCACAATAGTCCTAGCAGAGCCCATTAGGTAGCACGTTCTATTACTGCCATTCAAATCAATCTTATAATTATTAAAATAATGAAAATGCATAATGTAAACATGATAGCATCCATTTATAGAGAAATATATCAATTATATTCAGAAAATATGCCAAATATATATTGAAAATATACTAAATGTATATCAAATATATGCTGGGTATATATTATAAATATAGAAAATATATACCGAAAATAAACCAACTATATACCAAAGATATATATCAAAATATATTTCATATTTAAGGAAGTAAATCATTCTTAAATACATTATAAATATTATGGATGCTCGTTATTATGCATTCTACATGCAATGCATATATAAAATAATAACTCACAGGTTTGCACTCCTCGAGATAGACTCGACGGGCCTAGTCTGATAGGCGGTCTCTGTGCAACTATAGAAAAATAAATAATAATAATAATATCAGAATAATTTCTAACTTTATACTTCTAGAAATTCTAAAGAAAGACTAGATCTAAGACATGACTCAATTAAAATGAAAAATAAAGATTGACTAAATGTCACATTTTACGAGAATTCTATAAAAAATTTGGTAGAGTATCTTTTGTAAAATGGACATCTCTATACTGAAAGTAGAGCTGATCTTGCAAACACACACTTCTATAATCACAATGCTCAATGCATTGAGTCAGGACTCCAAACTACACAATTTCTAACCGAGGATCACAGTTCATAATAAAATTAATATTAAATAATAATATAATAAACATAATTAAAATCTATAAATATCAATAATAAACCAAAATATAATATATTTAAATAACGAAAACATTAAAGTCAATTATTTTCAAAATAGTTAATAAAAATCTCAATAATTATATAATATTAATAAAAAATCTATTTTTTCAATTATTCGAAATTAACTAGTAAAATTCATAATTAAGCATTTAAATAGTTCAACTATATAATAAAAATAGTTAAAAATTCATTTAATCACAAAAATAGTAAATAAATTTATTTATTGATTATATTTTCGAAAATTAGTATCAATTAGTTAAAAATAGTAAATAATTTTTAAAAAATATTTTAAAACTATTTATTATTCCAAAATCACTTAAAACATACTAATTAACCATAATTTCAATTAAAAAATAAAATTCACTAATTTATATAATTTTTTCCAAAAATTAATTTTTCACATAAACTTTCAAAAATTTGTAGTAATTAATTGGAATATAATTTCCATAAACTTCCTTCACAAACTATATTTCAAATAATTCAAAAAATTTATTAAAAATAAAAGGATTTTCTAGTGAGGGTCACCGGAATAGTGATTCATCAAAAAATTCAAACCTAAAAATTAAATAATTAAAAAAATCAACAAAAATAATATTTGTAAAGATTAACCTACCCTAAACAACATTTATTAAGACACTTAACCTAAAACACAAGAAATCAAGCTTAAAAAAAATAAAAACTAAAATTAACCTAAATAAAAATTCAAGATAACTCACAGATGGAAGGATTTAAACTCAAGCTAAGCTTGGAAATGGCTTCCTAAAGTTCAAGGATTCCAAAGAATCTAAAAACACAAGCTAAGGTGGCCGGAGAAGCTACAGGTGACCATGGATGCTCCAGTTACTACAGCTACAGTCTAGGTGATTTTGGCAGCATTCTGGCACTCTATTGGTGGTGGGAGGAAGGAGAGGAAGAGGGGAGATGGTGGCGGTGAGTTGTGGCTATTAGTGGTGGCTTCGGCAGGCTGGTGGCATTCTACAAAATGATGAGAAGACATGGGAAGGAGAAGGAGACAATGGGGAAAGAAAAGAAAGAAAAAGATAGGGAAAATAAATTTCTTGAAATTTTATGTATCCTATCTTTTATATATATATATATATATATATATATATATATATATATATATATATATATATATATATATATATATATATATATATATATATATATATATATATATATATATATAGCTTAGGCAATCTCTAGAAAAATAACTTGACCTTAAGATACTGAGTTACCTTTTACTAGTACAAGTATATATGACATGACCACCATTCTCAATAGAAAGAAACTCAGCAAAAAACCATTAGGTGACATCCAAGAACTTCAAAGAGAAATCAATACTATAAAATCTGAGGTAAAGCAATTAAAAGAAAAAAAACAAAAGGATTTTGAATCAATCCAATTTCTGGTCACTAAATTAGCTGAAAAGTCTAGTAATAGTGATGACACAAAAGATTTAAAGCTAGAATCCTTATCCAATCTTAATAAAGTACCGTATGATTTTCTGTGTGCTTTAAACCAAATTACTTCAAGAAAATATCTTATAAAGGTCACTATTATGTTTGCTAAAGATTTTAAGTTCAATATCATAACTTTATTTAATATAGGAGTTGATCTAAATTGCATAAAAACTGGCATGGTTCCACATCATTTTCAAGAACATACCACAAAAAGGCTTTCTTTAGCTAATAGTTCTAAAATGCACATAGATGGCAAAACGGAGGTTAGTATTTCTAATAATGGATTTCTTTTAAAAACTCCTTTTCTTCTTATTCATCATATAAGTTATATGGTAATTTTGGGGACACTCTTCATTAATTTGATAACTCCCTATTTAACCACCTATAAGTCTATTAATTATAGAGATGAAAAAGTTCATATTTCTTTTCCTTTTTTAGCAAAACCAAGAACCAGATCTTTAAATCTTATTAAAGCTCATTCTATTTATTAGAATGAAATCAATGCTTTAATCAAGGGAAAGGAGATAAACTTATATGATTTAAAATAGAATGTTCATTTTAAAAAAATTGAACAACAGTTAAAGTCTGATATGGTAAAATCTAAGATTTCTAATTTCCATGATATTGTGATAAAAGATTTCTGTTATGATTTACCAAATGCTTTTTGGAAAAGAAAACAACATATAGTTGATTTACTTTATGAGTTCAGATTTGATGAGAGAAATATCCCTACTAAAGCCAGGCCAATTCAAAGGAATGTTGAATTGGAAAAGCATTGTAAGGAAGAAATCCAGGATCTCGAATCTAAAGGAATAATCTCTAAATCTTGGTCTCTATGGAGTTGTGTAGCTTCCTATGTCAATAAAGCTTCCAAAATAGAAAGAGGTACTACAACGCTTGTTATCAATTATAAACCTCTGAATAAAGCTCTAAAATGGATTCGATATCCTATTCCAAACAAAAAAATCTTCTTCAAGAACTTCATTCTACATTTTTATTTTCAAAGTTTTTTATGAAATATGGATTTTAGCAAATATAAATTCATAAAGATCATCACTATAAAACTACTTTCACTATCCTTTTTGGACAATATAAATGGAATGTCATGCCATTCAGTTTAAAAAATGCACCATCAGAATTTTAGAGAATAATGAATGACATATTTAATCCTTATTGTGATTTTTGTATTGTTTACATTGATGACATGCTTATTTTTTCAAACTCTATTGAGCAGCACTTCAAGCATTTAAATACGTTCCTCTATATAGTTAGACAAAATGGTCTTGTAGTGTCCGCTAAAAAAATATCACTTATCCAAACCAGAGTCAGATTCTTAGGACATTACATCTGTTGTGGCACTATAGTTCCTTTAGAAAGATCTTTAGAATTTGGTAATAAATTCCTTGATAAGATTCTTGATAAATTCTAATTCTCAGGAAGTCAAAATAATTTTTTAGATTTATGTCCTAATATTAATAGGATTGCTAAACCTTTACATGATTGAGTAAAGAAAAATCTAGCCCCTTGGACTAATGAACATACTAGAGTCATCCAATATATTGAAAAACATATCCTCGAAATCCCTTGTCTACACCTTACTGATCCTAGCCTCCCTAAAATTGTTATAATTAATGTTAGTGATATAGGATATTGGGGCATTCTGAAACAAGTTTTAGATGGGAGAGAAGTGGTTGTCTTATACACTTTAGGTCATTAGAATGATACATAGAAAAACTACTCCACCATTAAAAAAGAAATTCTTTCCATTGTCATATGCATATCAAAGTTTCAATCTGATTTATGCAATCAAAAGTTTTTACTTCATATTGATTGTAAATATGCTAAAGAAGTTTTATAAAAAGATGTTTAAAATATTACATCAAAACAAAATTTTGCAAGATGGCAAGCCATTTTAAGTATTTTTGATTTTGATATAGAATTTATTAAAGGAGAAAAAAATCTTTACCAGATTTCTGACTAGAGAATTTTTACAGAATAGATAAAGATGGTTCATAAAGATGGAAAAACCTTTTAATCCTCCTCCTCTTTCTACCTAAAAGCCTATAAATTTTTTTACTTAAAAGCCTATAAAAATGGGTTGATATTGTTAACCTAGAATAAAATATAGTTAATTCTGATAAAGCTTCCCAAATCTAACAATGGATTGACTTTATCTCCCAATCTTCTGTATACCTTTGTTATTGTTATCTGTCTGGATGATGGCTAGAGGCTAAAGAGTATTTTTTATTTCTTTAAGGAGAAAGGGGATTCTTCCTCTTCAAAAACCCTTTCTCAAAATGATTTATCTCTTGTAACTACTTAAAGTAGTTCACAGATTGTTTTATCACAATCAAAACTTCCATCTTTAGGTTTTCTTATAAAGAATTCTATTCAAAACATCCTAATTGTCGAAGATGAGTTTTTTTCAATAAAGATCCTTTTATTACTATGCAAAATCATTTTCCTAAAAATTGGTTTTTTAAACTTTGGGATCTTTCAAAACCCAGGAATATTATCAAACTATTTTGGAATATATTGGTTCTACAAAATTTAAACACTTTTACTACAAAGGTTATACCCAACCTTCTTATTCTACTTATGAAATTCTTCATGTCCTTCTCCCTTCTGATTGGGGACAATATCTCTTCAAGCCAAAATCCTTCCCTATCAACTTTAACTCAAAATTAGATTTTTATAGATAATTTTCTTATTAGGACTATGAACAAGCATGGTTTAATTCTTTTCTTATCCAAAATACCTTCAATACCCGTACATGGCTATTCTTCCTTAGTGATCATACTGATATATTAAAATTTCCGACATGGTTTACTCGTTGGTGGAACAACTATGGACCCATTCATGATATCCTCCCCTTTAATATCTGCCAGGGATATAACCTTTTTCAAAAACATAATAAGCCTTCTCCCCTTGAGAAAAAATTTTCCCTTTTTTATCTCTATTGCTCTAAATTCTTTGTCCATTGGGTCTCTTAGTGGTATCTTGTTTTCTATATTAATGATGATATTACTGTTCTCTAGAGGAAATTTAAAGTTAAATGGTGGACATCTTATAAAGTCCCTTAGAAAATTTCTATACAAGTAGTTACATACTAGCTCAAACATCATGGATTTCTTAGTTTCTCTCATACCCAAACTCAGGCATAATCCACCTTTTTAGTATAAAATCATATGCTAGTGCACTTCTTATTATAGCAAAAATAAAAGAAGAATACTTTAAAGTCATACAACAACTTCTCCAGTCTGAACAAGCCTTTCCTTCATAATCCTAAGCCTCTTAGGATTCAGAACCTTTCATTAATTTAGGTAATGATAATGAAGATGAATGTTTTGAGATTCTTCCTTCCATAAAGCCCACAGGCTTATAAAGCCTTTTGTAAATATTATATTTTGGCTAGATGGGTTGAAAATCCTTTCAGGATGTCTAATGCAAAAGTCAAACCATTACAAAAAAAAAGTATTTTAACTATTTTATTTTACATGTCATTCTCACAATAATGCTCCATAGGACATGCTCAAATAGCCATCAGGAAAATTTGACTTTTATGTCAAATACTCAACTTCGCCTACTGCCTTAATCCTTTTTACTTCCATTTTACCATAAGGTTAGGGTCCTACTTTTCATTATTAAGACTTAGTGGAGAACTTATTGCAAATAAAACAAGATAAAGTTAGATAGAGGAACGTGATTAGTGTCAAGATCACATCTACTCCACTTCTGTATGTCTATGGCTTGTCTTCCCTATGATTCTAGAGCGTGCTCCTCCTCTCAGCCTTGATATAAGGAGCCTCTCCCCTTCCTACAAGGGACATGAGTTTCTTAGAAGAGAAAAAAAATTTAGTAACGATATAGCTTTCATTTGATATAGTTAAAAAAGTTTGTATCTATAAAAGATATGGTATAGTCTTAATATTTTCTTTCCTTTTCTATTTCCTAGAAATAAAACTCTATAACTTACCTCTATTTTGTGGAATAAAGAACTCTATAACCTTCCTTTACTTGGAATATAAAGAGAAAACTTCATCTTTGTAAGTTTTATATAGTTCTTTAATATTTTATGTTTATATTATTTGCTTTCTTTTAATTTTTCATTCCAGATATAGTTTAAGTAGTAGAACGTATGTTTTGTGCTTGCCTAAGAAATTAGGATCTTGCGCATTAGAAACTCTATGAAATCTTTATTGCATCTTGGTCCAGTAATCTCTGTGTCTAACCTGTGACTGGAGTGTGAGATTGGCATTATGATTTCATTATCTGTCATCTCTATATTCATACACATGAACAATACACCCTTTAATCCTCGACACTTCCATGTGATTTCATTATCTTTCATCTCTACATTCATATATATGAATAGTAAACCTTTTGAGCCTCGACACTTTTAGTATCAGAGCCTGGGGGGATTGAGTGATTTTTACAAGAATTGTTTTCATGTTATAGTAATGACTACATGATAGTTTATTCAGCATGTCCTTTGGTCATGGGTGGTCCCGGTGGTAAGTCCCTGCAAAGGCAGTAAAACCGTTGGTTTAGCCAGTGAGTTTGTAGTTGAGTAATACATATCCATAGCCCTTCCTTTACCATGAATCTAATTTGGTGGAACCACTTCTTCTTCTTCTTCCTATGCTTCCTCCTCTGCTAAAGCTCAAAAGAACATAGTCAATAGTGATGAAATCACTATTGAAGATTTTGATAAATGCATAGATGACTTTAAGCTCACAGACTATAAGAAAGATCATGTCTACAAAACTCCTAGACTTAATCCCTTTAAATATGACTATGTCATTAAGACTGAAGAAAGAGATATCTACCTTTCTAAGTCTTAGGATTACATAAAGTTACTTTCCTCCACTTTTTCAGATAAACATAAAGAAAAGGGTTTCAGGTATATTTATACAGGTCTTGTTCAGGTTGGTATAAAGCCTCTTGCAAGAGAAGGTCTTAACACTTTTATCCTTACTACCCTTAAAGATATGAGGTTCAAAAATTTCCAAGATTCTCTTCTAGGAACTATATAATCCAGTCTCTGCTTAGGTCCTATATCGTTTGATTACTATCCTAATTTTACCATTTCTCTTAATGATGCAAATCTTTTGAAGTCTCTAGTTTTGAAAATCGAGACCCACAACTATATTATGGAGGATGGATCAATTCCAGTTGCACTTTTTTTTAAAGTTCATTATAAAGTTATGATGACTGCATTTCATACAAAATATTTTTTTGATAGTAGGAACGGAGAGACTCTTCTTTTCCAAACAGACATGACTAAGAGCAATGTTATCATCCCAAAACCCATAAAATGGAGCCAAGGTAAACGTCCCTAAGAATGGATCTTAGAAGGAGCCACTGAACCTAAAATCAAATAGGAAGAACCACCTGCTCCCAACATACAAATAAAGCATATCACCCAATTTCAAGATGGCAGAGTAAAACTCTCTTTTAATAAAACCTTCTCCAGTGCAAGGTTTTCTGATACATTTTCATAAAAATCTCTTGATCTTGGAAGAATATCTCAAATCCCATCTATCATAAACCTTCCATATCATAAAGATCCATAATAAAATTACCAACAAAAGGCCACACACTTGCCTTAACAAATAAGCCAAACTAACCTTTACCTTAATTTACCAACAGTTATAAATTTACCATATAATCTCCCTGCTCAATATTCTACCTTAGATCTGCATTCTTCTTCCATAAAAAATGTAGATTATTACAAATATAGCCAGACCGGTTTATATAGAACCCAGACAAGAAGAAAACCATTCTCTTCCTACTTCTCTTAATGCTTCAGCTATAACAGAAAATATGGTTCATGAATTATCTATTTTAGATAAAGAGTTCACTCATGATAAAGCTCTTTTGCATAAAGTTTTTATGCATCTCATAATAAAGAAAAAAGAAATTAGTTTTTCCAGCATTTCTTAGAACAACGAAATGATCTTCAAAATCAATTTTGCACTTTTGTCCAAACTAATAAATTTAACAAATTATTTGTTAAATGGTTTGAAATATGTGCTTCAGAAAATAATATTTCATATCCTTTTAAGGTTTTGAATCTTGTTACTTTAAGAAAAAAGGTAATTGTTTGGGAAGCATCAAATGGTCAATAAATAGAGTTTTAACATCCTCCTCTTAGAAATATTAAGATTTCCATAGGAAACGAGACCATAGAAGCTTGTCCGTATAAAAAACCATATGATAATGAACTCTAGAACTTAAAGAATATAGTTTCCCATAATAACTTTACCAATACCCATCTTCATAGCATAGGTAAACAGTTATCTATACTTGAAAACTAGACCCAAAAGCCTATTGAGTCTCCAAAAACCTCCATAACTGATAAGAAGCTCAAGAACCCTATATTCAAACCTTATTAGATCTCTTCTAGTGTTCAAAAAGAAATTAAGAGCAATCACATTGAGTTTTTACTTGCAATTAGGGACCATCTAAGTAGACTTGATCCTTCAAGTTCTAAAGAACCAATTGTCCCTGATACTCCTCTTTATATCAACCAATATGTCAGTGTTCTCGATAAAAATATAGACTCCTCCACTAAGACAGATAATTTTCAAGCACAGTACTCTTATCCAACCCAAGTTTAGTGCAAATTCTGTCTATGAATGGAATACAGATGGTATATCTAAATATCAGATCCTGAAGTCTCTTCAACAGATGACTATAGCCTCAAATGCTTATAAAGCCCAAATAGGAACTTATGATAGGTATGTTGCTGAACTTATCATAGCTAGTTTTTTCGACCAACTCAAAGGTTAGTGGGATTGCCATTTTTCTAAAGAATAGCAACAAGAAATTCTTCACACCATCCAAATCGATTATGAAGGACTACCTATTCTTAATCAAATAGGAAACCCTATCCAAGATGCTGTGTCTACTCTTATCTTGACTATTACACTCCATTTTATAGGAGAATTCTCTCATCTTAGAGATGAAAATGCTGATCTGTTATCTAACCTTAGGTGCAAGCTAAGTGACTTCCAATGGTACAGGTTAACTTGTCTTACTTGGGTTATGCTTAGGGAAGATTCTAATCAACCCTTATAGAAAGAAAATTTTCTTGTCGGATTGCCTACCTTTTAGGAGAACGTGTTAGAAATACCATTAGACAATCCTTTGTAACTTATATCATTCCTTATAATAAGCTTACTTGTGGAGAACTGATTAGTACCACCTAGTGTGAAGGTTTTAAAATTTTTCAGGATTTGAAATTTCAAAAGCATATAAAGAAAGAAATTAAGAAAACCATATAAGAACTAGGATCCTTTTGCAAACAATTTCATTATAGTTTCACCCAAAATCCTTCCTGTAAGGGAGATTACAGTAAGAAATCCTTAAAACCTTTGTCTAGGAAATTTTCCTCTAAATATAGGAAATCCTCCAAAAGAAAGGATAAGGAAGAAACTTACAACAAGAAACCTTATAAAAAGACTTCTAAAAGATCCAAACGTGATAAAGTTGAGAAAACCAGTCTTAAGGATGTTACTTATTATGAATATATGTTACTTATTATGAATATAGTAAAATAGGGCACATTTCTAAATATTGCAAAGTTTCCAAGGAACTCCATAATTAGACTTAGAAGAAGAAACCCTCAATAAGCTCATAGCTCTTCTTATACATACTTCTAAGTCTGAAGCAAATTCTAAAAGTTTCTTAGCTCCTCAAATTGATTAACTTGCCACCTCCTCCTCTTCTAATTCTATTACAGATTCTGATGTTGAAATAAAGGAACTTAATAAGCTTACAAAAGAGTAGAACCTCATTCTTGATGTCATACATCATATGAATGACCTTGAAGTTTAGAAAAAAATTATCTAGAACAGCTTAGGCAATCTCTTGAAAAACAACCTCACCCTAATGATACTGAGTTACCTTCTACTAGTACAAGTATATATGACCTGAGCATCATTTTCAATAGAAAGAAACTAAAAAAAAAACCATTAAGTGACATCTAAGAACTTCAAGGAGAAATCAATACTATAAAATATGAGATAAAGCAATTAAAAGAAAAATAACAAAAGGATTCTGAATTAATCCAATTTTTGGTCACTAAATTAGCTGAAATCAATATTAAATAATAATATAATAAAAATCATTAAAATCTATAAATATCAATAATAAACCACAATATAATATATTTAAATAACGAAAACATTAAAGTCAATTATTTTCAAAATAATTAATAAAAATCTCAATAATTATATAATATGAATAAAAATCTAATTTTTCAATTATTCGAAATTAACTAGAAAAATTCATAATTAAGCATTTAAATAGTTCAACTATATAATAAAAATAGTTAAAAATTCATTTAATCACAAAAATAGTAAATAAATTTATTTATTGATTATATTTTCAAAAATTAGTATTAATTAGTTAAAAATAGTAAATAATTCATAAAAATTATTTTAATACTATTTATTATTCCAAAATCACTTAAAAACATACTAATTAACCATAATTTCAATTAAAACACAAAATTCACTATTTTATATAATTTTTTCCAAAAATTAATTTTTCACATAAACTTTCAAAAATTTGTAGTAATTAATCGGAACACAATTTCCATAAACTTCCTTCACAAACTATATTATAAATAATTCAAAAAATTTATTAAAAATAAAAGGGTTTTCCACCGAGGGTCATCAGAACAATGATTCATCGAAAAATTCAAACCCAAAAATCAATAATTAAAAAAAATCAACAAAATAATATTTGTAAAGATTAACCTACCCTAAACAACATTCTAAAGACACTTAACCTAAAACACAAGAAATCAAGCTTAAAAAAATAAAAACTAAAATTAACCTAAATAAAAATTCAAGATAACTAAAAAATGGAAGGATTTAAGCTCAAACCGAGCTTGGAAATGGCTTCTCGAAGTTCAAGGATTCCAAAGAATCCAGACACAAGCTAAGGAGGTCGGAGAAGCTACAGGTGACCATGGAAGCTCCAGTTACTACAGCTGTTGTCTAGGTGATTCCGACATCATTTAGCACTCTGTTGGTGGCAGGAGGAAGGAGAGGCAGAGGGAAGATGATGACGGTGAGTTGTGGCTATTGATGGTGGCTCTGGTGGGCTGGTGGCATTCTGTAGTTAAATGAGAAGACATGGGAAGAAGGAGAAATGGGGAAAGAAAAGAAAAAAAAGATAGGGAAAAAGAAATGTCTTGAAATTTATGTATCATGTCTTTTATATATATATATATATATATATATTCTCTCCTTTATAGCTTAGGTAATCTCTAGAAAAATAACCTGACCCTAAGATACTGAGTTACCTTCTACTAGTACGAGTATATATGACATGACCACCATTCTTAATAGAAAGAAACTCAGCAAAAAACCATTAGGTGACATCCAAGAACTTCAAGGAGAAATCAATACTATAAAATATGAGATAAAGCAATTGAAAGAAAAACAACAAAAGGATTTGAATCAATCCAATTTCTAGTCACTAAATTAGCTGAAAAGTCTAGTGATAGTGATGACAAAAAAGATTTAAAGCCAGGATCCCTAGCCAATCTTAATAAAGTACCCTATGATTTTCTGTGTGCTTTAAACCAAATTACTTTGAGAAAATATCTTAAGAAGGTCACTATTATGTTTGCTAAAGATTTTAAGTTCAATATCATAGCTTTATTTGATATAAGAGTTGATCTAAATTGCATAAAAACTAGCATGATTCCACATTATTTTCAAGAACATACCATAGAAAAAGCTTTCCTCTGCTAATTGTTCTAAAATGAATATAGATGGCAAAATAGAGGCTAATATTTTTAATAATGGATTTCTTTTGAAAACTCATTTTCTTTTTGTTTCTAATATAAGTTATATGGTGATTTTGGGGACACCCTTCATTAATTTGATAACTCCCTATTTAACCATGTATAACTCTATTAATTATAGAGATGAAAAAGTTCATATTTCTTTTCCTTTTTTAGCAAAACTAAGAATCAAATATTTCTTATTAAAGATCATTCTATTTATAAGAATGAAATCAATGCTTTAATCAAGGGAAAAGAGATAAGACTTATATGATTTAAAACAGAATGTTCATTTTCAAAAAATGAAATAACAGTTAAAGTCTGATATGGTAAAATCTAAGATTTTTTATTTCCATGATAATGTGATAAAAGATGTCTGTTCTGATTTACAAAATGCTTTTTGGAAAGGAAAAGAACATATAGTTAATTTGCCTTATAAGTCATGATTTAATGAGAAAAATATCCTTACTAAAGCCCGACCAATTCAAATGAATGCTGAATTAGAAAAGTATTGTAATGAAGAAATCCAAGATCTCAAATCTGAAGGATTAATCTCTAAATGTCGTTCTCCATGGAGTTGTACAACTTTCTATGTCAATAAAGCTTCCAAAATAGAAAGATGTACTCTAAGGCTTATTATCAATTATAAACCTTTAAATAAAGCTCTAAAATGGATTTGAAGTCCTATTCCAAACAAAAAAGATCTTCTTCAAAAACTTTATTCTGCATTTTATTTTCAAACTTTGATATGAAATCTAGATTTTGGCAAATACAAATTTATAAAGATCATCACTATAAAACTAATTTCACTATCCCTTTTGGACAATATGAATGAAATTTCATGCCATTCAGTTTGAAAAATGCACCATTAAAACTTTAGAGAATAATGAATGACATATTCAATCATTTTTCTAATTTTTGTATTGTTTACATTGATCACGTGCTTATTTTTTCAAACTCTATTGAGCAACATTTCAAGCATTTAAAGACTTTGCTTTATATAGTCAGAAAAAATGGTCTTGTAGTCTTTGCTAAAAAGATATCACTTTTCCAAACCAAAGGCAGATTCTTCGGACATTGCATCTATTGTGGCACTATAGTTCTTATAGAAAGATCTTTAGAATTTAGTAATAAATTCCTTAATAAGATTCTTGATAAAGTCTAATTATAAAGGTTCCTAGGAAATCAAAATTATGTTTTAGATTTCTGTCTTAATATTAATAGGATTGCTAAACCTTTGCATGATCGATTAAAGAAAAATCCAGCCCCTTGAACTGATGAGCATACCAAAGTGATCCAATATATTAAAAAACATATCCTCAAAATCCTTTGTCTACACCTTACTTATCCTAGCCTCCCTAAAATTGTCAAAATTGATGCTAGTGATATAAGATATGGGGGCATTCTGAAACAAGTTTTAGATGGGAGAGAAATAGTTGTCCAATACACTTCAGGTCATTGGAATGATACACAGAAAAACTACTCCACCATTAAAAAAGAAATTCTTTCAATTGTCATATGCATATCAAAGTTTCAATCTAATTTACTTAATCAAAAGTTTTTACTTCACATTGATTGTAAATCTATTAAAGAAGTTTTGCAAAAAGATATTCAAAATATTGCATAAAAATAAATTTTTGTAAGATGGCAAGCCATTTTAAGTATTTTTGATTTTGATATAAAATTTATTAAAGGAGAAAAAAACTCTCTATTAGATTTTAACTAGAGAATTTTTATAGAATAGATAAAGATGGTCCGCAAAAAGTAAAAAGATAAAGGTATAGTGGAAACACCTTCTAATCCTCCTCCTCTTTCTATTAAAAAGCCTATAAAGTTGTGGTTTGATATAGTTAACCTAGAACAAAATATAGTTGATTATGATAAAGCTTCCCAAATCCAACAGTGGATTAACTTTATCTCCCAATCTCATGAACTCCTTAAAGTAATAGAAAATACTCTTCAGCCTTCAGCCATCATCTAGATAGATAACAAGAACAAAGGTATACTAGGTAAAGCTACTCAACCTATTTTTAAAATTGAGAAAAAGGATTCTTCCTCTTCAAAAACCCTTTCTTAAAATAATTTATCTCCTATAACTACTCAAAGTAGTTAACAGATTGTTTTATCATAATTAAAACTTCTATCTTTAGGTTTCTTGTAAAGAATTCTATTTAAAACATCCTAACTATCAAAGATGGGTTTTTTTAAATAAAGATCCTTATTTTACTATGCAAAATCATTTTCCTAAAAATTGGTTTTTTAAACCCTGTGATCTTTCAAAACCTTAGAAATATTATCAAACTATTTTGGAATATACTGATTCTGCAGAATTTAAACACTTTTACCATAAAAAGGTTATATCCAACCTTCTTATTTTACTTGCAAAATTCTTCATGTCCTCCACCCTTCTAACTGGGGACAAGATCTCTTCAAGCCAAAAGCCGTCCTTATCAACTTTAACTCAAAATTAGACTTTTGTTGGTCATTTTGCTATTGGGACTATGAACAAGCATGGTTTAATTCTTTTTTTTTTATCCAAAATACCTTTAATACCCATACATGGCTATTCTTCCTCAATGATCATGCTGATATATCAAAATTTTTGGCATGGTTTACTTGTCGGTGGAACAACTATGGACCCATTCATGATATCCTCCCTTCTAATATCCACTAAGGATATAACCTTTTTCGAAAAAACTATAAGCCTTCTCCCATTGAGAAAATTTTTTCCCTTTCCTATCTCTACTGCTCTAAATTCTCTGTCCCTTAGGTCTTTCAGTGGTACCTTGATTTCTATATTAATGATGATATTATTGTCCTCAAGAGGAAATTTAAAGAAAAATGGTGGACATCTTATAAAGTCCCTCAGAGAATTTCTATACAAGCAGTTATAGACTGGCTCAAATAGCAAGAATTTATTGGTTTCTCTCATGCCCAAACTCAGGCAGAATCCACCTTCTTAGCATAAAAATTGCATGCCAGTGCACATCTTGCTATTGCAAAGAAAAAAAGAAGAATACTTCAAGGTCATGCAGTAACTTCTCTAATCTGAACAAGCCTCTCCTTCACAATCCCAAGCTTCTCAAGATTTAGAACCTTTCATTGATTTGGGTAATGAAAATGAAGATTATTTTTTTAGGATTCTTCCTTCCATAAAGCCCACAGGCTTATAAAGCCTTTTGTAAATATTAAATTTTAGCTAGATGGGTTAAAAATCCTTTCAGGGCAACCCATGTAAAAGTCAAGCCATTAAAAAAAAGAGTATTTTAAATATTTTCTTTGATTAGTCATTCTTATAATAAGTCTCAATGGGACCTGCTCAAATAGCCATTAAGAAAATTTAACTTTTATGTCAAATACTCTGCTCTACCTATTGCCTCTATCCCTCTTACTTCCATTTTACCATAAGGTTAGGGTCCTGCTTTTCACCATCAAGACCTGGTGGGGAGCCTACTGCAAATAAAACAAGATAGAGGTAGATAGAGGAATATGATGGGTGTCAGGATCACATCAACTCTACTTCTTCATACCTATGGCTTGTCTTCCTCATGATTTCAGGGTGTGCTCCTCCTCTCAGCCTCTATAAAAGGAGCCACTTCCCTTTCTACAAGACACATTAATTTTTTAGAAAAGAAAATTTTTTAGTAAAGATATAGCTCTCACTTGATATAGTTTAAAAATTTGTATCTCTACAAAAGATATAACATAGTCTTAATATTTTCTTTCCTTTGCTATTTCCTAGAAATAAAACTCTGTAACTTACCTCTACTTTTTGGAATAAAGAACTCTGTAACCTTCCTTTACTTGTAATATAAATAGAAAACTTCATCTTCATAAGTTTTATATAGTTCTTTAAAGTTTTATGTTTATATTATTTTCTTTTTTTTATAGCTTTCTTTTTAATTTTTCATTCTAGATATAGTTTAAGTATTAGAACATATGCTCTGTGCTTGCCTAAGAAATTAGGATCCTACACATCAGAAACTTTATAAAATCTTTGTTGTATCTTGGTTTGGTAATCTTCGTGTGTAACCTGTGACTGGAGTGTGAGACCGGCACTGTGATTTCATTATCTGTCATATATGTTACTTCCTATATGTACAAAGCTACTCTAGTGATCTGAAGCGTGAGATCGAGATGCTTCACTGATAGCTTGTAGATTTAGGCATTGATCCTCATGGTGCTGGGACTTCATTTATCAGACCTCCGGACACTTTTCATCGAGATGATCCTACCAGAGGATGGAGCCTATGGCTGAATTCTAGAGCTCATGATGATTAAGATAGGCTATCTTTATTTTTAACTTATATTTGTATCAGACTATTTCTGTTATACTGTTATGTTTTGAATTTTGTATTGTTTGTATACACTGTGTTAAACTGATATGTGTCTTGATACGAATTCAAATTTCTTAAATAAGACTTAAGTAAATGGATAAAGATTTTAGATAATTAGGATAATTAGATAATTAAATTATTTATCCTTTTTTTTATCATTTTTCTATATCCATTTATCCTTGTCATTTATTTATCATCCATTATCTCTATCGACTAAAAGAATCCCAATCTCATCCAAATTCGGCTTCTCCCCTTATAAAAAGCTCAAGAGGGAACTAGTTGCACTATTCCTTTTTCTTAATTCTCATTGTGACTCAAGCTTCTCTCTAACTAATGAAGAAGTTTCTCAAAAGCCTTAATGATCATAAATGAAATAATATTCAACCCTTTCATATCAAACCTTTAAAATCTTTTCAACATCTGAAGATAAATGACAATTTCTTGCATGCTATTATAATATTCTGGAGCTTAAAAGATCATGTCTTTCGGTTCAATTATTAAGAGCTGTGTCCTATGGTTAAAGATTTTGTTTCCATCCTAAGGTGCTTGTTCGACTCTACTACTGTTATTGCCTTGCCTGATTTAGGTATGTGATTCCTAGATAGGCTTGTTGCTTTCTTTGATATACCCCCTAGTGATATTTATCTTTTTGCTCATAACCTTAGGACTATCAATTTGTCTTCCTTAATTGATGCATATGAGACTAATGATAAGTGTAGTGCTACTTAGACTAAAACTGTTGCTTTTTGACTTTACGCCCAATTTCTCTTAGTTTCTTTCCATGGGGATGCTGATACTAGGATTGTGGGTATCTTAGAACAAGTAGAGACTAGGCCCAATCCTATACTTGTTAGTCTTGCTGAGACCATTATTTGGCTAGGTAACTTCAAAGCCCAATGTCATCTTTCGGGTAGTTTACTTCTCCTTTAGCTATGTAAGCAAAATCCTCTCTTTTTTTTCCTCAACTTTTGCCTAAGCTGCCCTCTTGGGTTTTCAACTTAGTAAGCTTGCCCTAATTTTTGCCTAAGCTGCCCTTGTGGATTTTCAACTTAGTAGGCTTTCAATTCATTTTATTTATTTTTGTATTTTATAGATTTGGTTACAAGAGAAGTTAAGCTTGCTTGCTATTCCTGTTAACTTTTTATTCTATCAGCTTCATCAACTGCAATCTTGCCCATTGAAGGTAAAGGATAGGCATACTATAGACCAGTGGGTGAACTGGTTATAGGGCATTACGGACACTGAGATTACATGGATATGCCCCAAGTGGAAGCTGAAGTTTATGACCCTTAACCTATATGATCATTGTGTTCCCATCCTAGGGCTGCATTTCTTGACTTTCTTTTCTCCTTCCTACCTTTGTTGTTAGTATGGCTGCCCACAATTCATAGTCACCATTCTGACTGATTTTAAAGGCTTCCCCCATATATAAGACTTTTTGGATAGGGTCAAGGATTTATGGCCTCATAGGATTCTTAAGCAGAACATACACTTGTATGCCGATAGAGCTACTGACTCCCCTTAACTAATATATTAGATTGGTTTTCAAACTAATATACATTTCTTTATATTAGCTTACTCAGTGAGGTCTGACTCCCCTTAACTATTTTTTCTAGGATTTTGAAAGTTTATAGTTACTTTTTCTTCTCTACGCCGA
Organism: Mallotus nudiflorus; assembly: GCA_947683625.1. Lineage (NCBI taxonomy): Eukaryota > Viridiplantae > Streptophyta > Magnoliopsida > Malpighiales > Euphorbiaceae > Mallotus > Mallotus nudiflorus. The sequence goes on along the minus strand of CANTUR010000431.1, from coordinate 1,063,107 downwards.
ATTCTTCTTCATCAGCTATTTTATGTAGGTTAACTTAATTTTGTTATTCTATATGTAATAGATTTAGTTAATCTAGGCATTTCAGTGGATATTGGATGTTTTATTATTGTTATTATTATTTTGTATTAGGATTAAGATGTTGGTGATTGTGGTTGTGATTATAAATTTTATTAGGAGTGTATCTGCATTTTATAGGTTTTGGGATTGTCCCTATATATGGAGAACTCTATCAAATTTTTTCTTAGAATTTTACAATTAATTAATTTTTTTGTGATAAATTCTTTAAGATGTATTGTAGGTTTCGAAAGCTTCATGCTTTCCTATTTCCTAATGTCGGTCATGCGCCCTTAGGGTTTGAGGCATGACAAAGTTGGTATAAAAGCAATGGTTCATGTCTTGTTCTTTTGGTTCTTAGTGTCTATCTTTTCTTAAAACTACTATGGTGGTTAACTTGATAAATGTCACTTGTTGTCATCATTATTTCTAGAATTCTACATGTTTATTAGTATCATTATTATGTTTTGAATCTTGTTAATTTCTTTTTCTTTTTAAAATGAGACAAAAGTAAATTGCTCTTACTGTAGATGCAGTATGTAATGATGATGAGTAGTCATTTTAAGATGAAGCTCCTCCCCCACCCTACTAGCTACATAAAGAGGTAGACCTAATGCAACAATGGCTTAGAGATAGGAACATCAAGCACCAACATAAGTAGCTGCTCCAGATATAAATACTATAACTTTTATTAATGGCATAGTAGGGATTAATCAAGGACTAGTGACACTTAACCAAGCTATATCCATACTACAACATATACTACAATATAGGGATAAAAGGATGTTTAATACAGATGCAGCCTTACTGTATTATAGAATTAAAAGAGTTCCATTTGATGGTACATGAGATGCTTTGGATTTTATAAATACTATTAAGGCTAAGATCAGGATAGGGTACATAGACTATCGAAGGATGATTATAGAGCTATTAGTTTAAGTCACACTCAAGACTAGTTTATGAAGTTGATCCAACCATATACGACTACTAGAACATGGTGGGAGTTTAAAGAGAAATTTTTGAAATACTTCTATTCACCTTCAATGAGGGATAATTATAGATGGCAACTATTGCACATAACTAGAGGAGGGTAGTTAATGGACAAGTACACTCGTGAGTTCTTTAGATTATCATGTCATGTTGTAGACATGATACAAGAGAAGAGGAGAGTGGTAGAGATGTATGTTACAAGATTGGGTCCATAATATATTAACATCCAAACTGAGGACTGGAGTTTAGAGAGAGTTATTTGAGGATCTAGTCCTTTTGGATGTAATTAATTTTTATGTGATTTTGTAGATGGATTGGTTATCTCAACAGTATGCTGCTTTGAATTACCAGGAGAAAGAAGTGACCTATAGAATTTCTAATGATATGGAATTTTGATTTAGAGGTGATAAGAGTTTAATGCCTCATATGTTTATTTATGCAATTATAGCTAGAATGATGCTTAGAAGGGCATGTTAAGGCTATTTTACTGTGGTTAGAGATACAAGGTAGATAAAGGGGTAGTTAAGAATGTGCCAATTATATGTGAGTTTTTGGATGTCTTTCCTAAAGAATTACTAGGTTTACTGGTGAAAAGAGAGAAAAAATTTTATATCGATATTGTATGTGGTACAAATTGTATCTCTATACCACTTATAGGATGATGCCTACAGAGTTGAAGGAGTTTAGAGAGCAATTATAAGAATTGCTTAATAAGGGTTTCATTAGACTTAACACATCTCTTTGGGGTGCACCAATGTTATTTGTAAAGAAGAAAGATGGTAGCCTTTGACTTTGTATCAACTATAGGTAGTTGAATAAATTCACCATCAAGAACAAGTATCCTCTCTTGAGGATTAATGACTTGTTTGATCAACTTTAAGGAGCTTAGTGTTTCTCCAAAATTGACTTAAGGTCAGAGTATCATTAGTTGAGAATCAAAAGTGGACATATACCCAATACTACATTTCAGAAGAGACATGACCACTATGAATTTTTAATGACGTCATTCGGGTTGATCAATGCCCTAATAGATTTTATGGACTTGATGAATTAGGCGTTTAGGCCATTATTAGATCAATTTATGATAGTGTTTATTGATGATGTCATGGTGTATTCTAAGAGTGAGAAGGAGCATGCTACGCATTTGAGGATGGTGATTTAGACTTTAAGAGAGCATCAACTATATGCTAAGTTCTCAAAGTACAAATTATAGTTGGATCAAGTGGCATTCTTAGGCCATGTTGTATCCAAAAATGGTAAATAAGTGGATTTAAAAAAGATTGAAGCCATTATAGAATAGTCAAGGCCCATAACAACTATAAAAGTAAGGAGTTTTCTAGGTTTAGCTAGTTATTATATGATATTTGTAAAGGATTTCTCCAAAATTGTTGCACTTTTATCAAGGTTGACCCATAAGAAAAAATGTTAAGTATGTGTGTAGACGACTGTGTTTAGCGCGTGTCCAATATTTTAGCAACCACGACACTGTTTGGGCTTAGGGCCTTAGAGAACACACTAACCATTGTCACAAAGACATGGCATGGAGATGAGGAGTCGCCACCCAGGGTAATAACTAGGACAAATTAAAAGGTGGTACTCAATTCTCTAAAAGAAAGCTAGCACCACAACTAAGAGATTCTAGGAATGGAATACTAACTTATCTTAGTCTCATGTTCATTTAGAATTACTTTATAAACTATTACTTCATTCTCTAATTATATACAATTTTATTAAACCCTATTTGAACATCCATTTAAGCCTAAGGTATCTAGTCAATAAAATCACATATAAAAAATGCATTCAAGTGTATTATCCCTAAGTCTAAACTAGGTTAAATTTATTGAAAGTTAGCTAGATTTACATTTTCTATTTACAAATGAAATAAACTAAAGGTGGACCTACATTTTGATTAGTGAGATTAAGTCTATTAATTTTAATTATCTAAAGGTGGGCATAAATCTCTAAGTTTTAAAGAAATTGGATCTTATAAGTGGGCCTAGTCTAACTTGATTTTATTTTAAGTGAAATGTAGGCCTAAGTCTATTTATTTTAAAGGAAATGAAATTAAATGGGCTAAGCTAAGTCTAAATTAATTTTAGTTAAAAAATGAGCCTAAGTCTAAATTAACCTAATGGGCCTAAATTTATTTTAATTAATTAATTAACCTAAATCATTTATAAACCTATTTTAAGTGAATTGGATCTAATTGTAGGATTGGGGCCCAAAGAATTAAAAGACCAAAAAAATAAAACCTAAAAAAAAATCATAACACAATAAGATCAAACAAAAAATTCATATGATTTCTAAAAAAACCTAAATTGATTACATGTAAACCTTAATTTACTACTGCCATCATTAATTTTAATTAATTTTTACCTAGTGAAACCCTAATTACAAATCAATTTTAGTGCAGAGAATTTAGAATTCCACTATTTTCCCACTATTGGGGCTATTACAACCTACAGTATAAAGAACTAAAAGAAAATTTATTTATAACCCATAAGCACTAAATGAATAAATAACACAGAGAAAAAAAATCCTAAACTCTATAGGGTTTCACAAGTTTTGATCCATGGCATTCCATGGATTCTTCAAGATTCTTGTTCAAATACAGCACCATAACCAATCCTTATTCCCAGAGCACCAAAGAACAAAAACCAAAAAAAAAAGACAAAAGAACAAAATTTAATCAATAATTAACTCAATAATTAAAATAAAGAGATAAAATTAAAAGAAAAGGAGAAGTAAAGAAGTGAAAAGGATGCTATCTATATGCAGTTAGATGGCTCCTCAGACTGTGATTTTCACCATTTGGAATTGACTCTATTGCTTTTCTTTTGATTTCCTGGACTTTTAAAAAATGTATCTTTTCTTCCTTCTGAAAAAAGTATCTTTGAAATCTTGAAGTAGAAGGTTTATTTTTTCTTTCTGTGTTAAATTTTCTCTCAAAATTTTTCAAAACCTTATCCTCTCTCTAGAATGCCACGTCATCTCTTTGTTACTTCCCTTTCCTTTTATCCTCAGCTAACAACTCTCGCATGATCATAGCACTTCTAACCTCTTACATGATCATAGGAGAGGCTTTTTTTTCAAAATAAAAAAATTAAGATAAAAGGATATTACATGTACTGTACACAAAAAATATTAAAATTAGTTTCTTTATCAAAATAAATAAATTTCAAACTAATAAAAGAACAAAAAAAACATTAAAAAAGATTGAATATACTAAAAAAAAGTAAAAATGCTCCGTAATACATAATGTCGTTCGACATTTGGAAAATGCATATTGGCATTTGCTAAATGCCGACTCTCATTTTGCTTATGCAGTCCCAAAAATTTTTAAAAAAAAAACTTCTAAAATCAAGATTTTACAATTAGGTCCAAAAAACACTTCAATTTAGTCCTTGAAATCTCAAATTTCAACATTGGAGATCAATTTCTTGATTAATTTCTCATCATAAGGGCTTTCGTTGCACTATACAGAATTGCATCATGAAATTAAGTGCTTACAGTTACCCCCTTTGTCGCTATTTGCTTGACAAATTGCAGCAAAGCAGTAGAAGCACACAATTTTGAAGGAAAGAACTAAGATACCTAGTTGTACCCTAATTGACAAGTTAATGCTTAAATTGTTGTGCAATTTTAAATGAATATAATATTTATCAAATCTCACTATGTTTCCTACGGAACATTTAGTGAACTTTATATAAATGAGTTTCGTTATATTGCCTGTGGGATGTTTAGTTCATGTGGAATGTCTAGCAATGACAAATTGAAAATCTATTATAGTTCCTGTGGAATGTCTAGCAATGATGAATTTCGTTATATTCCCTGTGGGACATTTAACGATGCACACACTATATTCCTTGTAGGACATCTAGTGATAATGAGTTTCGTTATATTCCCTATGGAACGTCTAACAATGCCGTAACTATAGTGTAGCTACTAGAAAAAGTGCAACTTTCAAATTTGCCATAGATCTCTTGGAATGTCTAGCAAATTACGAATTTAGCAACTTATGTCATAGCTGTTATGTAGCACATAATATAGTGAAGGTTATAACTACTGTGTAGTACATAACATAATCATGGGCAATATATGAATTTAAAATCCTTTGATTGAGATAATGCATGTAAAATGCAAAAATTGAATTTTGTATTTACATTCTATATTTTGTACTTGACTGAGAATTCAGAATAAATATAAATGAATGTATGTTATGGATGAATTAATTAGGAACTAGTTCCTAATTAAAATACAATTATGGACTAGATTGCAAAGAAATAACTTGAATTTAAATGCAAGCATATCTAAGGGACTAAAATGGACATTTTCCATTTTATTTATTACTTCCCTCTTTTGCATATCTCATTCATTCCTCATTTTCTTTTCCTTTTCTTTTCTTTCTTTACATTGATTTTCATTTTTTGATTTCTTGATCATCTAATGTCCGCTCTACAATCTGTCAGATCCTATGGTTGACCCACAACACAGAGAACGTAGGAGAGTAGACATTTTAGCAGACCTAGCTGTTCAACCTCTCCATTTTCCTTAGAAAAACTTTGGACTTCAAGAAGGTTCTTTTATTCTTCCTTTGACTTACTTACACCTCCATAGGTGTATAGATGTTGGTAATGAGGTAATATTCCTCATTTATGCTCATTCATTTCATTGCTATGCTTCCTTTAGCTCGAGGAAAGTTTGATCATTATTCTTTATTTGCTCTAATTATGCGATGGATGGACACTACCCATACTTTCCACACCTATCTAAGTGAGCTGACTATTTCACCTTTGAGTTTTTCCAAGATTATTGGGATTATTTTTGGAGGGACTCCTATTTCCTTTGATATCAATTATTGCAGTCTCCCTAAGCATGTGAGGAGTTAGTATATGCAAGATTTGATCGGGTTCACTCCGATGTGGAAGAATCAAAAGAATTTTCTCCTTTCATCATTAGTTGAGGGATTTAGATGCCTTCCTACCACCACTCCTCGTCAGATCGCTCATAAGGTGAGGTGTCTCCTTATGATACTGTTGGGTATGACCCTCTTTTATGAGACCAGTAATGAGGTTAGTATTGTTATGCTTAGGCCACTTCGTGACTTGGGTCGAGTTGCCATACTTGACTATGGATTTACTACACTTGCTTATCTTTACTATAGAATGGACATTGTCTGTAGAGGTACTATCATGATAAGTGGCTTTTGGCATGTCTTGCATGTATGTCATCTTTTCCTTGTCACCATCCCTACTTTCTATATGACTTGTTGACTTATTTATTTTTCTCTTTTAGATTTGGAGCATAGAGATCGAGTTGATCAAGGGCTTTGATGCTATTAGTTCTGACAAGAGTCTTCCTCTGATGTAGAGATGGGGCTCTTCCCATTTAGTTAGTGCTGGGAACACTCTTCAGACCTATCATGATTAGCTGAATACTGTTGAGTGGTACAACTTGAGTCTATAAGGGTAATACTTCTTGGTTACGATTGTCAGATGTGCTATTTAGGAGAGTGAGTGCATCGCTGGTCTTCTAGACCTTCCCGACATTGTATTCCATCTAATGTCCCTTCTTTTATGTTGTGCAATTCTCATCTGATAGGTTCAGAGCTAATGGAGGAACTTTAGGGATATAATGCTTTAACCTTCATTGAGCGATCATGACATTACCAACAATTCATTTATGAGCATCTTTTAGATCATATTCCTATTGATTTGGCTGAGGTAATTTCTAATCATTTCTTCTGTTCCTTTTTTTTTTTGGAATTCATGTTTCATTCATTCTTTATTCTCAGCTCGAGGAGATTGGCTCTCCTGTTTATGAGATGATAGAGGGGGAGACTAATATTTCTCAGGGGATTAAGACCATTCCTGAGTCTAAGACTGATCTTGTTGTTAATATTGCTCCTGATTCTAAGGGTCATATTTTCAGACCTAGCCATGCATATTTTGCTCAGCATATTGGGACTAGCCGCAATAGGGCCTTTGCTGGTGTTACCCTTGGTGATGTTTTTCTCCTAGATAGGTCCATGTTATATTGGGCTCCTACTGTTTAGACTCTAGTAGAGTAGTAGATTCATTTTGATGAGGCTCAACTTCTTGTCTTTTCTCTAGCAAATGCATTTTGACGAGGCTCAGCTTCCTATCTTTTCTCCAACAGATGCTTCTTATGTGAGTCTTTCTGACTTATTCCCTGCATAATATATTCACTTGACACTAATTTTAATAAATTTACAAAACAGGTTCCTCAAACATAGACAAAGTACTTGCATGGACTCACCTCATCTCAGAGGTTATTCACTATGCAGTTATAGATGGTTAAAGGGTAAGTATATATATTGGGAGTGCAAATGTATGCATGTTATGTATGAAATGAAAATGACATGTTACTTCCTATATGTACAAAGCTACTCTAGCGATCTGGAGCATGAGATTGAGATGCTTCACCAATAGCTTGCAGATTTAGGCATTGATCCTCATGGTGTTGGGACTTCATTTATCAGACCTCTGGACACTTTTCATCGAGATGATCCTACCAGAGGATGGAGCCCATGGCCGAATTCTGGAGCTTAGGATGACTGATATAGGCTATCTTTAACTTCTATTTTTATCAGACTATTTCTGTTAAACTGTTATGTTTTGAATCCTATATTATTTGTATACACTGTGTTAAACTGATATGTGTCTTGATACAAATTCAAATTTCTTAAATCAAACTTAAGTAAATGGATAAAGATTTTAGATAATTAAACTATTTATCCTTTATTTATCATCTTTCCATATCCATTTATCCTTATCATTTATCTATCATCCATTATCTCTATCAACTAAAAAAATCCCAATCCTATCCAAATTCAGCTTCTCCCCTTATAAAAAGCTCAAGAGGGAACTAGTTGCACTATTCCTTTTTCTTAGTTCTCATTATAACTCAAGCTTCTCTCCAACTGATGAAGAAGTTTCTCAAAAGCCTTAATGGTGATGACTGGAATAAGATTCAACCCTTTCATATCAAACCTTTAAAATATTTTCAACATCTGAAGATAAATGACAATTTCTTGCATGCTGCTGTAATATTCTAGAGCTCAAAAGATCATGTCTTCAAGTTCAATTGTCAAGGGTTGTGTCCTATGGATAAATATTTTGTTGCCATCCTAGGGTGCTCGTTTGACTCTACTACTGCTATTGCCCTGCCTGATGTAGGTATGTGATTCTTAGATAGGCTTATTGCTTTCTTTGATATACCCCTTGGTGATATTTATCTTTTTGCTCGTAACCTTAGGACTATGAATTTTTCTTCCTTAATTAATGCATGTGGGACCAAGGATAAGCGTAGTGCTGCTTGGCCTAAAATTGTTGCTTTCTGCCTTTACACCCAATTTCTTTTAGTTTCTTCCCATGGGGATGCTGATACTAGGATTGTGGGTATCTTAGAACAAGTAGAGACTAGGCTCAATCCTATACTTGTTATTCTTGTTGAGACCATTATTTGGCTAGATAACTTCAAAGCCCAATGTCATCTTTTAAGTAGTTTACTTCTCCTCCAGGTATATAACCAAAATCCTCTCTTTTTTTCCCTTAACTTTTGCCTAAGCTACCCTTATGGGTTTTTAACTTAGCAGGCTTTATTTTCATTTTATTTATTTTTGTATTTTACAGATTTGGTTATAAGAGAAGTTAAGCTTGCTTGTTATTCCTGTTAACTTTTTATTATATCAGTTTCATCAACTACAATCTTGCCCATTGAAGGTAAAGGATAGGCATACTATAGATTAGTGGGTGAACTGGTTACAGAGCATTACGGACACTGAGATTACATGGATATGCACCTGGTGGAAGCTGAAGTTTACGACCCTTGACGTAAATGATCATTGTGTTCCCATCCCAGGGTTGCATTTCTTGACTTTCTTTTCTCCTTCCTACTTTGTTGTTAATATGGCTGCCCATAATTTATAGTTACCATTCTGATTGATTTTGAAGGCTTCCCCCTCAGATAAGACTTTTTGGAAAGGGTCACAGATTTATGGCCTTATAGGATTCTTGAGCAGAACATACACTTGGATTTTGATAGAGCTAGTAATGATAATTACAAGACCTGGGTTACGGTATAAGCTATGGAGCCACCAGGATTCTCTGGATACAAAAGGACTTAAGCTTTGCATGATGAGTCATAAAAGAAGAAACACATATATCAATAGGAATTGGTCTCACAGAGTTAATTTTAAGCTTTCATGTTCTGTTTTCCTTTCTAGTACTTATGAATTTTAAAAAAGATAGAACATATAATATTAAAAAAAAATTCAATTTCAAGAGGATTCATTAATTAGGGAAAAAATGAGTACATTTATTACATCACCTGATATAACTCTTGTTATTAACTAGTCCTTTTGGATTTTCTAGCTGAATAATTTTCTCTCTCATTTATTTACCCTAATTTTTACCTAACTAGCCCTTTGCAGGTTTTCTAGCCAGCAGGACCATTTCTCTTATTTTTATTCCTTAATTTTTTCTTGCCAGCCCTTTACAAGTTTTCTTAACATCAAGAATGTTCTAACTTTTGCTTGACTAGCTTTTTCAGGTTTTTTTATCAAGGAACTTTATTTTCTTTATACTATTTTTATTTTATTTTTTACAGGTAGTATTTCTTGAGGCTATCTAGGTTAACAGGCTCTATGAATTCATTCCCTTTCATATCTGATATCTTTGTAGCTCCCTTAGGCAAAACCAATATGACTAAATACGTTCCTTCCCAGTTTGGTCTGAATTTTCCTCTTGGATCAAATACCACTTCTCTGGACTATTTTAACACCATGTCCCCAACTTTTATCTTTCCAACATTAACCTTCTTGTTGAATGATCTTGGTATTCTCCTCCGATATATCTGAGTACGAAACAAAAAATTCATCCTTTTCTCGTATAGAGATACAAAATGATCATATCTCTTTTGTACCCATTCACTCTTAAGAGTTTTAGCTTCCATGATAACTCTCAAGGATTTAATATCTGTTTATATTGGCAAGATTGCTTCACAACCATATACTAAGGAGAATGGAGTTTGGCCTTTGGTTGTTCTAGCTGTAGTCCTATATCCCCATAAAGTAAAAAGAAGAAACTCAGACCAATCTTTATAAGTCTTGACCATTTTAGAGAGGATTTTCTTGACATTTTTGTTAGTTTCTTCTATCGCTCCATTGGCTTGAGGATGATATGGTGAAGACTTACGATGTTTGATCTTGTACTCCTGCAATAATTATGTTGTTTCTGCTTGAAATTGGACACCATTATCTATCATAATGTGATGTGGAACCCCGTACCAATAGATAAGGCTTTTCTTAATAAATTGTGTCATATGTTTTACTTTCATGGCATTGAAGATTCAGCCTCTACCCATCTAGAGAAGTAATCTATTGCCATAACTATGCACTTGTGCCCATTTGATGTTGTCGGCCTTATTTCTCTAATAATATCAATCCCCCAGGCTGTAAAGGGCTAAGGTGACAATAAACTATTTAGCAATATAGGAGGTAAATAGTTAAGATTCCCATAAATTTGACACTGATAACATTGCCTCACTATTAAGATACAATCCTTTTCCTTACTCATCCAATAATACCCTTGCATGAGTATCTTTTTTACTAAGATCATCCCATTCATATGAGAACCACAAGCTCCTACATGAATTTCTTTCATTACCTCTTCAACTTCATCTTTTTTAAGACATTTGAGCTACGTTCCATTCGACATTCTTTTATATAATACTCCATCATGACTTGCATAGTTACGTGCAAGAACATGAAGAGCATATCTCTCTTTTGAGGTCACTTCAATAGGATACTTTCTTTCTTTAATAAACCTCTGAATATTATAAAACCACAATTTCTCTTCAGGCCTTATTTGAACACTCATAATTTGCTCTCCCCCATAACATGGAGCTCTTGATTTCATGATTACCAAAGGCTTTATAGTTAATCCCATTTCACTATTCCACATTGAAGAGAGTGTTGCCAATGCATATGCCATCTGATTATTGTCTCTTGACAAATGGATAAAGAGACATTTATTGAAGTTCTTTGCTAAAGCTTTCAAATAGTAGATGTAGGGTTTTATCTTTTCTTTTTTCACTTCCCATTCTTCATTAGCCTGGCTAACAACAAACATTAAATCCCTATAAACTAGAAATTCCTTTGCCATAGCTATTAGAGCTACTTTAATTCCGTAGATGCATGCTTCATACTTATCCATATTATTCATCACCTTAAAATCTAATTTCTTGGCCATCGGTATGGTTTTTCCTTCTGCCATAATAAGAATTACTCCTAATCTAGCCCCTTTGTTGTTTACAGCCCCATTAAAGTAAAGCTTCCACTCTCGATGCTCTATGACTACTAGGTTCTCATTCAAAAACTCTAAGTTCCACTGTTCATCACCTTTGACTCCATTATGGGCTAAGAATTCTGTTATTGCCCTTCCTTTGATGACTTTCATAGAGATGTACTATATATCAAACTCAGTTACGAGTATTAACCATTGAGACATCCTTTCAGTTAAAGCAGGCGCCTAAAGTAAGTATATAAAGGGATTTTTCTTTGAAATAGCTTGAACCCTATAAGACTAAACGTAGTGCCTCAATTTTCTTGTTACCCAGATCATGATTAAACACATCTTCTCAACTAAGTCATACTTTACCTCAGATGGTAGGAACTTCTTATTAAGGTAATACACTGCATACTCTATCCCCTTTGGTATTAGCCTGCATAGTTTCTACTTGACAGGTTTAATTCTAGATGAGTAGGAATATAATGCTCTACAATTTTCCTATCTAATCCTGACATATCCTTATAAGTCCAAGTAAATATTATCTTTCTTTTTGTCAATATTCTCTTAAAATTTTCCCTTTCTTCAGGACTTACCTCATATGATACATTAACGTTCTTAGGATTATCATTTTTTCCCATGTTCAAATTGTTGGGGTTTCATGATACAAACGCAGTAAAAAAATTAAAATTTATCACGTTCCCAAACTCGAATCCATGTAATTCAACTACTTGATTAAATCTAGGGTTTCAAGAATCTCACCAAAACGTAGAAGAGGCAAGATTTTCTGGAAGGATGAGAGGAGGTTCACACCAGTGACACCTTACCTCGAGCTTTTTGCTTTGGTTGTTTGGATCTAGACGTCTCCAAAAGGATGCATCCTTTATAGGTATCCACACGAACAACCCTTTACAAAACGAATTAGAGTGTGTGCTAGCAACCTTCTTGATTGTCTGACAAATCAAGAACAAAAGAAAAACTTTATGTTTGTTTTCTAAGAAGAGAGAAAACTGTTTTGGAGGCAAGGAAAAACAACACTTATTAAACCTTAGAGAATATAACATATTTATAGACTCCAAATTAGGGTTTCACCTACCAAAAACCTTTTTGGTAATTTCCATTTATTACATTCTGATTTTGTTTTAAAAACAAATCAGAAATAATATCTTATTTATTTATTTATTTAAAATAACATTTATCTTAAATAAATAAACAAATAAATAAATAAATAAATAAAACACTTTAATTATTTATTTCCATAGAGTGTATTTTGGGCTTATTAAACCCATAATCGTTTTGGGCTTATTCTAAGTGTGTGACCCTGTAGGTTCACATAACATTGGCAGTGGGCCTAAATCTCTATTTAGGCCTATAAGTCATAAGTGGCCTCTAGCAAGACATTATGACTACCCAAGTCATGTGAAGTCAATAATCCGACATAACCTAATTATAGTGAATTTTATCGTCCCTTTATCACATGATATCTTAATTGAACATAAGGCATAAAATGTCATGCTTATATAGTTCAATATTCTGACTTGATTCCAAGTAGACTGAAAATGATAACGCTTTATCAATTCATATCAGCATGGCCATGCATTTTCCTTCAGTCTATCTCATCAAGGGGCCCATAGATATCTTTCTCATATTAATGAGGGATAAATTCCTTCTTAATCACTCACATTCCTCACATAACTAATTTCATATCCAACAACATCCTATTTAATCATCCGGTTAAAGACAATGTTAGAATGTGTCAAAACATAAAATAGCTATGTAGAAATCCATGATGATTTCAAGGTTAAAGGACTGAAATAAAATTACTGTGATGAGAAATACTTATGACAATATTCTATGTAGTATTCTCATGGTGGGTCAATCCAGTACATGATCTCTCATCATGTAACTATAAGTTGACTTAATATCTTATATTCATGATTAGTAAAACATAACCATCAGTCAACATCATACTAGCCTTAATACTTTAATATTTATATAATGAATAAATGGCTAAGGATAATTAGAATAGAACTCTTATTTTAATCTAAGGGTTTTACTATCAAGTCACACACTTGATGGCCTTAATAAGAATTAACTATTCATATAATTATCATAAAATCAAATGATAATGAAATACCTCTTTATTAATAAAATAAGAAAGTCAATGCATAATCAAATGATTGACCTAGTGCATATCACTAACACAAATGAATCAAATTGAATTGAATTAATGTCAAACATGCATGAATGATCAAAGTTATAATGCATAGAACTATCAGTATGCACGTCATACAAGTAAGCAAAACCAGCATTAATATCATTGACCATGGAAAAAATAGAGTTTTCATCCTCAAATAGATTGGACGTTATTACATTAGTTTCATTATAAAAACATCAATAAAGCTATCACTAATGACATTGGCTAAATCCTAGGGTGGCTCCTCTTCAGGTGGCAGACACAACAGCTCTTCAATAGCTGCATCACCCATTTTCTTAGTTGCCAACTTCATCACATCCTCTTTGTTATCTTTCACTAGGTTCTCCACGATCTGCTCCTTGAAGATCTCAAACTCAAGAACATCTCCTCCAAAAACATTAATTGATTCCTTAGCTCCCAAATAGTATTTACCTTCCCCTGGCCTGATGAAATTCTCACTTATCGGCCCAATTTTATTTAAGAGCTTCCTTTGTTTGGCATTAAACCTCTTCCTTGCTCTTCTGCTTAACAACTTTGTTTCTTTAACATAACCCAAACCAGTTATGTTGCCTTGACTTTTGAACTCTAGGAGACTAGGGCTTCCATGCTCATTCTTCCCCAGCCCTTGCCCAAGTTGGTAATTCATACTCTCAATCATTTTTACTACTCTCAGATCCATTTTAGTTCCATCAAATATCCCAACAATCTCGAAACCAAGGGGTGCACACATTTGCTTCTGTTTATCCAATATTGTTGCCAAAGTAGCATTGGTCCCAACTTTTATACTTACAACCTCTCCTTTATGAGGGAATTTTATCTTTTAATTCACAGTTGAGGGTACCCCTCCTAAAGCATGGAACCATGGCCTTCCCAATAACAAGGCATAAGTGACTGGAATATCCAGCACAATAAACTCAATAGTTGATTCCAAAGGTCCTATTTTAACTAGAGCTTGGAATATCCCCTCCACATTCCTAGTGCTATCATCATAAGCTCTAATTATGAGGTTTGAATTTGTTAAGTCTTCAGCTTTCAAACCTAAGTTAGGCAAGATTTTCAAAGGACACACATTAATAGCATAAACATCATTAACCATAGTAAAATTAGTTCTCTCTCCCCTAACCCCAGCTGGGATAAACAATGCCTTATTATGGTTTCTCCCTTCCAAAGGCAAGTCATCATCTGAGGATGTTATCAGCCCATGTTTCTTTTCTATCACCTTTTCCAGTATAGCCTCAGGTGTGGCTACTGTTTCAATGTTCATGTTTGACAGAGCTTTAATAAGAGCTCTTCTATGACTGCCAGAATGCATTAGTAATTCCCAAATGCTGACATTTGCCTTAGCCTTCTTTAGTTGTTCCAAAATCAAGTCTTCTTTATGTTCTTCCTCTACTTTTATATCTTCCATTTCTTCTCTTTCTGTGACTCTCTTGATTTTCTTTTTAGCTACTTTGTAATTCTTTCCGCTCCTAGGGACATGATTCACCTTAGGATCATCACTCCATACATTAAGACCACTCGAGTTTTCTTCATCAAGGTCATACCAAATGTCAACAACCCCAGTGATTTGATCTCTTTTCCCATCTTTCCATACTTCCACCATGCATGTTTCTTCCTCCTTTAACTCTTCCATATTGAGCTTGCCTAAGTGCTAACTCAATAGATCTTCAACTCCCTTTTGAGATTGTTTGAGAGCTAAAGGTCTTTTATCATCTCCAAACTCATCACCCCATCCTGTAAATACAATCCCTTCTATTGGAATATCAACTAAAGTGTACTTAGAGTAGAATACTCTATAATTAAACTTACCCGAAGGTTGTCTCAGTAAATCTCCTTTCTATGGCTATTTAGGAGTTTTAAGTTCTTTCTCTACCTTCATTAGCTCATCATCAAACTCATCACCCTAACCTGAGGGCTCAACTGATTCAATGGGAATATTAACAGAGAGTGTTTTAGAATAGAACACTTTGTAATTAAATTTTCCTAAGGGTTATCCCAGTAAATCCTCTACTCCTCTAGAGGTATTAAGAGATTCTACATTGGCTATAAGGTTTAGGCTTTCAAAGGAGTTTAACACTTCTTCTTCACTAACTCTCGAGTTGATCATTATGGTGGCTGATGGTGGGATGTTTCAATAGTCTAGGAAAGGGTTAGTTTTGGTGTTTGGGTTGGAATTAGACTTTTTAAGGTTTGTGATTTTTCCAGAGTCTATAAGGTTTTGGATTTCATGTTTTAGGTGGATACAATTGTTTGTGGAATGGCCAACAACTTGGTGGAATTTACATTGACTGTTAGGGTCATAGTTAAGGACATTTGGGTTCGGTGGTTTGGAAAAGGTTAAAGTTCGAAGCAGTCCTTTCTGGATTAGCCTTACTAGGACTTTGGAGAGTGGTTGGTTAAAGTTAGAGAGTCTTTGGGTTTGCTAAACTGCATGCACCTCTACAACTCAGCTGGTACTTCCTTATTGTATGCCTCAAGTTGGGTGTAATTTTGGGTTTTGGTGCCTCTAGCATTTCTCTTCTTCTCACTCTTAATCTCTTATGCTTGCAAACTATCATCATATAGGTCTATGAATGTTTTAGGGCTTATCATCTACAATCTCTTGACCATATTAGGTGATACTTTATAGACTATCATCCTAACATGATCCTATCAAGCCAACTTATTCTTCATCAATCCTGTCTTGTTCATGAACTTGGTAAAGAAATCATAGAAGGATTCATTGGGTTTTTGCTTCATCAGTTCTAAATCTCAGATAGACACTTCTAATATGGTGTTATAATCATATTATTTTAAAAAGGCAATACATAACTCTTTCCAGTCAGTTCTTACAAATTTTTTTAGCCCGTGATACTAGTTTACAGCCACTCCCTTTAAAGATAATATAAATAACCTAGTAATCACTTTCAATCATGCATTAGTAGTGCTCATGGTTATTATGTATCGGTTGAAATGAATCCTTGGATCTCCTATCCTGTCAAATTTTGTAGCTGAGGCATCTTGAATTTTTCAGGCAGCTTATCTCCCTCCATTTGTAGGATGTCATCAAAGTCGAATGAGTATCCCATTCCCTTTCCTTTAATCAACTCTTCCATCTTGGGCATTTTTAAAGTCAATACTTGCATCTGCTTGGACTCATAATCTTGGACTAGTTCAAGTGATTCTCTCTTTGCCTTCTCTACCATGTAGTTCTCAACATCTTCAAGTCTCATATCAGTAGTGGGGATGTTTCTAGCAATAGGTTACCCCCAGCATTATTAGCAATAGGTAGAGCGCCACAACAGGCAGAGGAGTTGCACCAACATGTGGAGCTCCTATAGCAGGTGTTTGTTCAATAATAACAGTAGGTGGTTGTTTAACAGTAGGTGGTGGTATGATAGGAGGTTGCACTAGTTTGACCAGAGCTTACCTTAGTTCATCTTGCATCATAGGTCTCATGTCATCCATCAAAGCTCTCTTAATATCCTCTAGGGTCCACATCCCTTGTTGTTGTTCCATTTTTGTCTATTCAGTCTGAGTCATTTCAACTTCTAGGTAAAGCAAGTTTATAGGACTCTTCTTCAGTTCTTGAAGGATCTCTTGAGCTATTAACTTAGGGCTTAGATTTGTTCTAATTACTTTGCCACCTTTTCGTCCCCAGTTATGAGAAGACCAAAATGAATCTATGATGGCTGTAAAATAAGGTGTCAGTATGATGTGTGGAATGCATGTATGCATGATGCACATGCTATGCAGCAAGTAGCAAGTATCAATCAAGTGTACAACATACATCCTTCCAACCTTATTCCTCCCACACACTTGCCTTATCCTAGGATTTTTTTGTCTTGGTCTTAATATTAATAAGAGATATCAGGGATCGATGTGTATGCCAGATCTCTCTTAAAGTAGTAAAGCATACAAATAATATTTCTAGGTATAAAAGTCTAGCCCAATCTTCATTAACCCAAGGGTCTTTAAAAGTATGGGCTTGGGCTTTTATAGATAAAAATATCTCATGGTAATAAGCATAGAAATAACATTTCTAAGTATAAAGGTCTAGCCTAATCTTTATTAGCCCAAGTGGGCTTCAAAAGTATGGGCTTGAGCTTTTATAGATAGAAATATCCCATGGTAATAAGCATATAAATAACATTTCTAAGTATAAAGGTCTAGCCCAATCTTTGTTAGCCTAAGTGGGCTTCAAAAGTATGGACCTGGGCTTTTATAGATAGAAATACCTCATGAAAAAAAATTATACAAGCAATTTAGGTAGATCCTAGGGGATATAACTAAGCCATTATATGTGGTTAGAGTCTGATGAAAATGTCAAGGTTCCCTTAGTAAGATGCCCTCCATTATGGACGTTGAGTTACAGGCCAAGGTCAGAGGGCCCTAAAGAACACACTAACCATTTATCCCAGTCATCACCTAGGGTAATAACTGGGATAAATCGAAATGTGGTACTCAATTCTCTAAAAGAAAGCTAGCACCACAACTAGAAGATTCTAAGAACGGAATACCAACTTCTTTTAGTCTCGTGTTCATTTAAAATTAATTTATAAACTATTACTTCATTCTATAATTACATACAGTTTTATTAAACCCTATTTGAACATCCATTTAACCCTAAGGCATCTAGTCAATAAAATCACACATAAAAAATGTATTCAAGTGTATCGCCCCTAAGTCTAAACTAGGTTATTGAAAGTTAGCTAGAGTTACATTTTTTTTTTATTTACAAATGAAATAGACTAAAGGTGGGCCTACATTTTGATTAGTGAGCTTAAGCCTATTGATTTTAATTATCTAAAGGTGGGCTTAAATCTATAAGTATTAAAGAAATTAGATCTTATAAGTGGGCCTAGTCTAACTTGATTTTATTTTAAATGAAATGTGGGCCTAAGTCTATTTATTTTAAAGGAAATGAAATTAAATGGGCTAAGCTAAGTCTAAATTAATTTTAGTTAAAAAATAAGCCTAAGTCTAAATTAACCTAATGGGCCTAAATTTATTTTAATTAATTAATTAACCTAAATCATTTATAAACCTATTTTAAGTGAATTGGACCTAATTATAGGCTTGGGGCCCAAAGAATTAAAAGAAAAAAAAAACCCAAACACAAAATCATAACACAATAAGATCAAACATAAAATTTATATGATTTTCTAAAAAACCCTAAATCAATTACATGTAAATCCTAATATACTACTGCCATCATTGATTTTAATTAATTTTTACCCAATGAAACCCTAATTACTAATCAATTTTAGTGCAGAGAATTTAGAATTCCATTATTTTCCCACAATTAGGGCTATTATAACCTACAGTATAGAGAATTAAAAGAAAATTTAATTACAACCCATAAGCAATAAATGAACAAATAACATAGAGAAAAAAAAATCCTAAATTTTATGGGGTTTTACAAGTTTTGATCAATGTCATTCCATGATTTTTTTGAAGATTACTGTTCAAATATTGCACCATAACTAATCCTCATTCCTAGAGCACCAAAGAGCAAAAGTGAAAAAAAAGACAAAAGAACAAAATTTAATCAGTAATTAACTCAATAATTAAAGCAAAGAGATTAAATTAAAAGAAAAGAAGTAGAGAAGTGAAAAGGATGTTGTGCAGATGCAGTTGGATGGCCCCTTAGATTATGATTTTCACCGTTTAGAATTGACTCTATTGCTTTTCTTTTTGATTTCCTGGACTTTAAAAAAATGTATCTTTTCTTTGCTTTGAAAAAGGTTTCTTTGAAATCTTGCAGTATAAGGTTTTTTTTTCTTTCTTTGTTAATTTTTCTCTTAAAATTTTTCAAAACCCTAGCCTCTCTCTAGAATGCCACCTCCTCTTTCTGTCACTTCCTTTTCCTTTTATCCTTAGCCAACAACTCTCATGTGATCACAGCACTGCTTGCATTATCATAGGAGAGGCTATTTTTTTTTTTCAAAATAAAAAATTAGGATAAAAGGATATTATGCATATTGTACACAGAAAATATTAAAATTAGTTTCTTTATTAAAATAAATCAATTTCAGACCAATCAGAGAACATAATAACACTAAAAAAGATCAAATATAGTAAAAAAAAAGTAAAAATGCTCCGTAAGACATAATGCTGATAAGCATTTGGCAAATGCCGATCATCGACATTTGGCAAATGCCCATCGGCATTTTACTTATACGATTTGAAAAAATTTTTAAAATTTTTAAAATTTTAAAAAATAACTTCTAAAATCAAGATTTTACAATTAGGTCCAAAAAAACTACAATTTAGTCTTTGAAATCTTAAATTTCAACACTGTAGATCAATTTCTCAATTAATTTTTCATTATAGGGGCTTTCTTTGCACTATGCATAATTGCATCATGAAATTGGGTGCCTACAATGTGTGGACAGATATATATAAGGAGCACTTGTAGTTACTTAAGGATAGATTGATTTCAGCTCAGTTATTAACTTTATCTTTAGGGAATGAAGGATATACAGTATATTATAATGCCTCTTAAGTAAGATTAGAATATTTATTAATGTAGAATGGAAGAGTAGTAGCTTATGCTTCACATTAGTTAAAGAAGCATGAGCAAAATTATGATACTCATGATTTGGAAATGGCAACATTAGTGTTTGCATTAAAGATTTGGAGAAATTATCTATACAATGTAACCTATGAAATATACATTGATTGTAAGAGCTTAAAGTATATTTTCCAATAAAGAGATTTAAATTTGAGGCAAAGGAGATGGATGGAATTTATGAAAGACTATGATTGCTCTATTTAATACCATCTAGTTAAAGCTAATATGGTAGCTAATACTTTGACCAGAAAGTCAACATGAAATATTGCTCATATTAGCTTAGAGAGGAGGCCAATCATTGAAGAATTACATGATTTGATTGATCATGGTTATAGTGGAAGGTAACCAAGTCATGTATATTAGTTCAATTTAGAGTACGATTTGTGTACTTGGATAGAGTTAAGGTAGCGCAGAGAAGTGACCTATAAATGTAGAGGATAATATTAAAGGCATAGTAGGGTTAACCTCAAAATTTTATAATTAAAAGTGAGGGCACATTG